>OW679197.1:79563177-79772099 GCA_940337035.1 Agriotes lineatus | reverse complement strand
TTCAATTCTGGGGCCACTGTTATTTATTATTTATACATCCACCTTCTCTGAATATGTTAAAACCTGCAGTATGCATATGTATGCTGACGATACTCAAATGTATCACTCTTTTAACATAAGAGACAGTAATCGTGCATTATTCGATATTAATCAAGATCTAATAAATATTGCCGAAATGTCTGAAAAGCATTCTCTGAAACTTAATCCTAAGAAGTCTGTCATTTTGTTATTTGGAAATAAAAAATATTTAGAGTTACTAAAAGATAATGTTAACTTGGCTGTGGGCGGAATTACTATCCCAATAGTTAATGAAGCTCGCAATCTGGGTCTAATGATTGACAACAATTTTCGATTTACTTCTCAAATTACTAATTATATCAAGAAAGCGTATATGAATCTTAAACTAATTTATCCTCACCGACAATATTTGTCCAACAAAATTAAAACTACCCTTTGTCAAAGTATTGTCCTTTCTCATTTTACCTATTGTGCTGAGATTTATGGTTCCTGTATAACTCAAGATTTAACTAATCGAATTCAAAGAGTTCAAAATTGTTGCATGCGACTTATTTTTGGTATTCAGAAATACGATCATATATCGCATAAACTTTTTGAACTCGGTTGGCTCTCTATGGCGAATAGAAGAAAGTTATTAACTGCAACGCTGTATCACAAAATAGTCACTGATAAAATTCCGATTTATTTATATAAAAGAATCTCGTATCGGGAAGATATTCACAATATTAATATAAGATTCAAGCACACTATCACGCCACCCTATCGTAAAACAGCATTTTATGAACGCAGTTTTCGATATCAAATATCGAAAGTTTATAATGCTCTTCCTGTTAATATAAAAACCTTTTCGGTAAATTCGTTTAAAAAACATCTCTACCATTTTTTTCTAAACCAACAAAACTTAACAATCTAAATACTAAGTGTTGATTCACTAGACGGGCATCTATCCGTAAGATTTTCTCTTCATTTATTTTTATTATTTTTTTTTTGTTCTGTTTAATGCTGCAAGTGTCGCCGTGCTAATTGCAGAATATTAGGTTAGTTTAGTTTTAGTTAAGTTAGTTGTAGGCATTTTGTTATTTTATTATTCAAATCTATTTTTCAAGGTGCAAGTGGAAGATCAAGCAAAGCGCTTGAACTAGCACCTTGTGGTTTCCCTAAATCACATATTTATGTATTTATTTTTATTGTTATTGAATTTACGTTTATGTTTATTTTTATTTTTATTGTTATTGAATTTACGTTTATGTTTATTTTTATTGCTATTGAATTTATTTTTGTTGTTATTGAATTTTTTTTTTTTATATTTATTGAATTATGTACATATCCTGTTTGAGCTATGGGAAATAAAGCCATTTATTATTATTATTATGTTATTCTTCTTCTTTTGTCTTTCTTGCTTCTCCATCATATCTTCTAGTTTTCCTATTCTGTCCTTTAGTTGTTGTTTTTCTATATTCCATACTTTTTCTTTCCTTTCCACGTCTTCTTGCAGTTTCTTCAACTCTTTCTTGTTTTCTTCAAAACCTTCTTTCATCTCTCTTCTCATCCCTTCTATTGCGTTCAGTATCTCCTCCATTACTTCTCCCGTTGTTTCTTGCTCTCTTTCTCTTCCTGTGAATTGTTAGTTTGCTATGTGCTCAACTGAGGGCCAATAAACAAAATTATGGTTCCAAAATGAAATAAAATTGTATATTAGTAGATACCCTGGAATTTGATGTTTGTAATTTTTTGTGTTCTAAAGTAATAAATCTGGTGTGATACACGCACACAATTGCCTTTTACAGTAATCTTATAATTAGCGAAAAATTTGATTTTTAATTTTTAAGCATTTGACAAAAATTTTTAAAAATTACAAATTCTACAGAAACCGTACAAAATAGAGCGTTTGTTGAAGACAAATTTTCGCTAAAATTTTAAGCTGAATTAAAAAATGTAATAATATACCGGGTGTTTTATTTAAAATAGGAGTTAATTCAAAAATTGAAAAAAAACGAAAGAACCCCATTTTAGAGGTATTAAACTGGAAAATCACCTATCTCACATCAATACACATTAAAAATGTCAAGTTTGAAAAAAAACGTTAATACCGTTTTTGAAAAAATCGAAAAAACTGAAAAATCACAAGAGCAAACACCATACTTCCGGTTATGCGCTGTCGCATCTACATAATACACAAAACTTATACTGTGCGTCCATCAGACTACGCACTACGCTGGAGTGATGCTAGTTTATTTTAAAGATCTACTCTTCCGGTGGCAATTGATAGTCAAACGGTTGCTAAGCATTGACCATTAAAATTGAATTTGCAAGTAACAAATAAAGTGCCTTCAGAAATGATCGAACGTTTTTGAATGGTCTTGGTTATACAACGTATGAATAATATGTTGGTGGCACTGTAAGTCTATGTCAAATTCGAGGTTAGCAGGTTAAGTTTTGTGTCAGTCTGTGTCAAAACTGACGCAAAACCTAACCTGCTAACATAAAATTTGACACCATATGTCAAGTTGAATACGGCTTAATCGTTTATTGCCATAGAAAAATAAATATAATAGGGTTTGTTATAAAGATGTTTTCGTAAAAGTAAGAGCTGATCTTTGGGATAAATTAACGTTGCTGTGTCCATGGTGAACCCTGTGGACACACGGTATATGAAGTTTCAGCGCCATACCTCTTTTCGCTTTTGAGATATTCTGTTCACAAAGACACAGACAAATGAACAAAAATATGTTTTTTGAGTTCAAGGGACTCGAAAACGTGAAGATCTGTTGAAAACTCAATTTCGAATTTTTGAGGTGAATCCAATACTTCCTTTATCGTAAAAGGAAGTAATAAAAGGAATATTGTTGTTTTCCACAAATGGTTGTATTTTAGTGAACTTAATTCCACAGTGGTGAATGTGTAATAATAGCTATTTAAGTAACAAGGAATGTAAGGACCTATTAACATTTGAGGTAGGCAAGTACAAGCCAAGACGAAGTCGCGGCTTGTTGCCTGCCGAAAATGTTAATAGGCGATACATTCCGAGTTATCTTATTATATTTTTCCCACTGCTTTCGAAATTTTCCTAGATTTTTGAAAAAATCGTTTGGTTTGTCACCTGTCACCAGGATTAGTGTTCGTGAGTCGTGTTACCTGTGAGTGTCACATGTCACATAAACACTTTAAATTTATAAACAAAACGTCTAAATCTGCATCTTGCGTTGCTAATTTTATTATCCTAGGAACTTAATAATAATATTAAGTTCCGTTGTCAAGAAAAAGCAGCAAACAAATATAATCACCGACTTACACGTTTTGTTACTAAGGCTGTATCACTGACTTACATGATCAGCAGCGGGAAAACATTATAACAGTTCCAGTGGTGCAAACCACTAAAGCAGCATGTCATGATCAAATTGAAGTTTGCCATAACTTGATATTATCCATTTTTTTTACTTAACATCCGCACTGTCAAACTGACAGTATGTTGGCACCACTGCTATTTTTCACATTTTAACCAAGAACACTATACTAAGGACATGCAACTCCCGTTTCGAAGCGGACCGCTAAAAGCTGACAAGTAAGGCGGCCGTGGTGTACAATTATTCATTCACAAAACTCGTGAACTGTCAATGTCAAACATTTGCTGAGTGTAACTGGAAATTCGGACCATGTTTTAACAATTAATACACTTGAAATACACTCCATTGGATTAACAACCGTAAACTGACTTTTAACCGCGATTACAGGTTAATTTAGCTCGCTTCCAACTCTCGAACGGCAGTACACGCTGTCGACAGCGCCGAGTCGGCTATCCCCGATAGGGCCTCTTTTATATACAGCCGTCATAGGAAGTTCCATCTCCTTAGTATAGTTTTCTTGATTTTAACAATTAAATTAATGTACAGTCTAATAAAAAACACTTATTTTGGAAGTATAGTCAAGATATTTTTTTTTAATTTTGGCGCTGATAGTGCGGATGTCAAGTAAATGGATAAACTCTATTCACTATAGTCCCAGATTGTCAATGTCAAAATCCAATTAAAAACAATCCTTTATATCATGGTTAATACTTTTAAGTCAAGCTATGGGTAACTAGAAACAATTAATTGAGCTACTAATGTCAAAATTATAACTTATAGGTTATATTTCAAACTGACTTAAGCAAAAATAAATAAAAATTCCCAGGTAACAAAAACCCAAATTTTTAAAATTACGCTTTTGCGTTATCCAACCTAGTAGTAACAAAAAAACCAATTGAAATTCAACAGTGCTACCATAAAACGTCATTTTTGACAATCCGGGGCATAGTGAATAGAGTATAATATACCTAATTCGTTTTAATAAACAATTGTCAAAATGTCGTCAGGTCAAACCTAGTTATTTCATAAATCAATGTTGGTATCTCTGAGTGTCAGCCCAATTTCGTCCGTTTGATGCCTGTCCTGTATAAATATAAAAGCATACAATTCAAAATTGGCAAAGAATTTAAATTTAAAGAATGGCTTCACGTAAAAGGGGTACAGGTCAGTCGCTTCTTCAATATTGATCATTTTTCTGTTGGTACTTTCTTAACCGGTGGCTGGATATGACATTATATTGTGATTTGTAACTGCAATTGAAAAACGTCAAAGTGCAACATAACCTCAATAAATATCTAGTGTAAAATCCATTATACATCTGGTCCGTAAATACGATATTCTGGGGAATCTGGGGTGGTACAGTTTGTTCTTTTAAGAATTTTTGACATTGACAATTGTTTATTAAAGCGAACGGACATTAGATACCCATCGAAGCAAATAAACTACCATAAGTCAGAGAGAACTAAATTACATCTTGATCTTGGAACTATTTTCATAAAAATATACAAAACACATTTTTATTGCCTGTTACGATTAATACGAGGGGACCGAGAAAAGTTCTGCCGATCTCATTAGGCCATGGAAAAAAAAAAAATTTCTTGATTGTCATAATTGTCAAAGTTTTGGTAGTTGTGCCTGTAAATTTCATAGTTTCATTTATTAACTTCTGATTTATAAAACAGAATATAACAGGGTAATCGAAAATTGAAAAAATCGAGTACCGCGCTGTAATAACATTTCTCACAAAAGAGGGAATTCACTTCACGGAAATTTCGGAACGTTTAAGAAATGTATATGGGGAGTCTGCACCTTCAGAATCTACAGTTAGACGTTGGGCAATAGAATTTAAACATGGAAGTATAAGCTTAGAAGACGATGAAAGAAGTGGGCGCCCTGCAACTGCACAAAATGAAGAAATGGTGGCAAAAGTGGAAAAATTAGTTATGGAGGACAGAAGAATTACGGTGGATGAGATAGTAAGAAGTACAAAGATTAGCGATTGGTCGGTAAGATCTATTTTACGCGATCAGTTACACCTGAATAAGGTATCTGCCAGGTGGGTGCCACGCATGCTGACACCTTTTCAAAAGCAGGATCGAGTCGACATTTGTCGTCAACTTTTAAATTATTCTGAAGCTTACCCTGATAATAAAGTGTGAAAAGTGCAGTTTCCCAGTGGCTGGAGGAGCAAAATGCAGACTTCTATAAAGACGGGATTTTAAAGTTGAAGCACCGGTGGCAGAAATGTGTGGATTTGCAAGGAGACTATATAGAAAAGGGTAAAATTGTACAAAACGTTTCAAAATAAAAAACAAGTTAATCTTTGAGAAAGGATAAATTTTTCTAGGTCCCCTCGTACACTCATTATTGTGTAGATGCCATCTTATTTTCCTTTTTGCTTGCTGTCGTTCTTTTCGTGGCATAGTTGAGGTGCGACTTGCAGCTGGAATTGGACATCAATACGTAACGTTTCGATTCCTCTAACTCAGGGTATTTGTTAGCGCTAGCTTTACAGTGAAGTGATTTTGAAAGTGTTGTCTTGACAAATTGTGAGAAGTTGAACAATACCGTCAAGTTTTAACGCCTATGTGTTGTTTTGCATTGCAAATTCAAGTAAACATTGTCGTTGCGTTACTATTTGAGTGGATGCTAATAATTTTGATCATGTAACATAGTTCCTTTATGCAGAATTTCAAGTCATTAGTTTGAAATGTAGCTATGTCGTTTGTCATTTTATCGCTATGTTTAGTTTAAACGTCACCATTTAACATGACTAACCCCTTTCGCATATATTTTTAACTGTAACTGCATATATTTGTGTTTTGTTTCGAAGATGTACAGGAATTCAAATGATTATAAGCAAGTGTAAGGAAAGGTAGGTTCAATTCAGCTGTTGCAGTCGCCGGCTCAAGCTGTGCCAAGGTAGAAGTAGAAAGCTGAGCCCACTTCCTTCTACTTTCAAAGTGGGCCTACCTGTGTTGCCGACTTTTCTCGATTTAGGCCAAAAGTGGTGACGTCTCGATTATTTAACATCTTTTACCTCTCTTACCGGAGTGTCACATTAATCCTAAGGTAGTAAAGAGCCTGCCCTTCTCGCTGAGCATTCCTAAACCCGGACCCTTGTGTTACAGCCCATCGTAACGGGGATTAGGTCTGCGAATTTGGTTCAATTTACAGATTGTGCAGTTGGGAGTATCTACGTTATTTTAGTTGTTTAGAACAGCGTTAGGGGCTGTAACAAACTGGCCTATAACAAAGTAATGCTCCAGTACACCTGGAATTTCTTACGATATGTCAGTTTTAAAATGTCAAATCCCAAGCGCATCACATACTGTTTTCGTTATTCAAAAATAAAGTAATCCAGAGTTAAATAGAAAAATGTATATTGAACAAACTTCATAACATCCTCGTCTTCAAATGTTGACATACAACATTGTTTAAACATTAAATAAAGTAACAAACATCAGACTGTAAAACGAGTAATACTTGAACTTAAACATAATTTTGTAAACGTATTGGGATAACTAACACTGGAAAAAATAATATGAAAGAAACAAGAAAACATATATCGTCCTAACATTTCATATAAAAATATAAAAACTCTTAACACATTATGTCATTGTATCATTTTTACTTTCAATACCATTAACAGCACCTACAATATCAGTATTGTCCACAGATGGTTCAGGAGTTTCGCCCCTTGACACACATCCAGGCACAATACGTTCGTCTAAAGCAAATTTACAAGAACTTAAATTAGACGGAGTTGTTTGTGGCAAATCTTCAATTGCCTTTTTGCAACTGGTGACGTGCGTTGAGTATTTTCTGAATCAATCACCTCTTCAGATTGAGAATTATTCTCTACTTCAGTTAAATCACCTCTACATACAGATCCAGGCACTATTTTGTCACAATGAGGCGTCGACGATCGCCTTTGAGTAGAATAAGTAGGATTATTCGATGAAGCACATTCTTCAATAGGTTGGATTACATTCTCAGAACTAGAATCGTTTGCTGTCATGTCGATATGGGAAACTGTCAGTTCATTAGCAATACTAGATATATTATCAGTTAATTTCCCATCTCCACCTGCTAAGTTTGGATCTTCATTTACAGCGGCACATTTATTTGTTTCTTCATCTGACGGTTCGCTTAACTTTGGTGTTATGTTACTTGCTTCACTTTCACTTATTAAATCATCTTTAGCCTCTAAATCTGAAGAAACCGTAAGCTCACATGCTGCACTAGATGTGTTGCTAGTTAATCCTCCATCTCCTCCAGCTAAGTTTAGATCTATATCGGTAGCAGCACTTTTATTTGTTTCTTCATCAGACGGTTCGCTTAACTTTGGTGCTAAGTTACTTGCTTCGCCTTCTCTTGTTAAGTCAGCTTTAACGCCTAAATCGGAAGAAACCGTAAGCTCACTTTCTGTACCGGATGTTTTGCTGGTTACTTCTCCATCTTCACCAGCTAAGTTTAGATCTATATCGGTAGCAGCACTTTTATTTGTTTCTTCATCAGATAGTTCGCTTAACTTTGGTGTTCCGTTACTTGCTTCACTTTCCCTTATTAAATCATCTTTAGCCTCTAAATCTGAAGAAACCGCAACCTCACATGCTGCACTAGATGTGTTAGTAGTTAATTCCCCATCTCCACCAGCTAAGTTTAGATCTATATCGGTAGCAGCACTTTTATATGTTTCTTCATCAGACGGTTCGCTTAACGTTGATGCTAAGTTACTTGCTTCGTCTTTAACTTCTGAATCTGAACAAACCGCAAGCTCACTTACTGTAGCAGATTCTTTGCTGGTTAATTCTCCATCTCCACTTGTGTTTAGATCCAGTTTGATGGCAGCACGTTTAATTATTTCTTCACTAGTTGTTTCACTTTCTCTTGTCAATTCATCCGCAGCTTCTAAATCTGAAGAAATATCTTTAGACACATCAACATCGACATCCGCTGTTTTTGAGCTTTCACTGATCTGCTGTGACAATGCTGAAGTTCGAACTATTTCTTCAACTATGTCTGTAACATCGGCTAAGCTGGAGTCCAACTTGGAAATTTCTGTTGCTACATTGGCCGTGTTCGATTCCTCCCCACCTTTAGCTTCAATTAGAGTAAGCATTTCAGATTCGTTACTTAGGAAACATTCAATATCAGGTATAGCGGTATCAGGCTTCATAACTGAACTTTTCTTCGGAGTGCTTTGCAGAGAAGACACGCAGGTACTGTCCAAATCAGATCGGATGTCGCTTCCATTTAAATACAGTCGAACAACATCTTCCGAAACAAATTCTACTTGGAATAATGTGGTTCCTGTAAAATAAAATTGATATTAGCCATGCTTCATTTTCAGGTCAACTCCACAATATTCTTGTCAGAACAGAATCTATTTGTGGATAATTTCATTTGTGAAAATTAATTTTGGTATTTGAATAACGGGTTTTTAGCTACCAGGTTTTAAACATTAACATAAATGTTTTATTAATCTCTTTAAAGATATTTATTTCTACTACCGCCATTTTGTTAAAAGTGCGTCAAAGGTAATTCTGACGATAAAAAAGAACTATGATCCCCTTTTAAATGACATAACACATCATGTAGGGATACACAGAGCTCGGCATTTTAAAAATAGTAGCCTATTTTGATATTTGCACCTGGTTCAATAGTAACACGAGCCATAATTAGGTGTAAAATTTTTTAACAAAGCTTCTTTAGACCAACACAAAGCTAACTTAATACACCTTAGTGCCAAAATGTTCCCTTAAAAATCTAATTTCTGTAATTGGATCTCATAGAATTGTTGCAAAAAGTGATGGTAGTTTTTCCCATTAATATAAATTAAAATAGTACCTAGCGTCCAATCAAATGGTCTATTCCTATTAACCATCTAAGTTGATGATCTACCAGTCTAATAAAATGTTCTGTTCTCTCAAATCTTTCCTAGAGCCTAGCAAAGTTTTTTTTCACATTCTCCAAGGGCATATACCATATCAGAGTGGAAATAGTATATTACATACCGAGGTGGAAAGTGTTTCATTCCTGTCGAGAGATTAAGTAGTTAACAGGGACGCGTAGCGTCGAGGTAAACTTTATCTCGAGACAGGAATGAAACTTTCACCGTGGTATGTATACTATTTTATTCGCAACCACTTTATTCTAAACAATAATTGGAAAAATTATTATATTATGATACATGTTGTGACGCGCATGAATGGATCAACGAGATTCCAAGTGTTCCTACCTACTTAGCGGTCGGGAATGGATTCATTTCCAACTGGCAATAACTTTATCTCATCAGCGGAGATAATAACTTTATCAGCATTACAATGTCACAAATTGCTGACGTTTGAAGAAAAAAAAATTAGAAGTCACAGCCTGCTCTGAGTCATGTTGAAAAATTATACGACTGTACTTTCTATGCTTATTATAGAAATAACAATTTTCTTTAATTCCTTAATTTAATGATTTTGGCAATTAGCTCGTTTGGTATTTCCACTCTTCATTAGTTCTTCTTATGAAAAATCCTTTACAAACGGTGCTTTACCTTAATTTTCTATTTGTGTTTGGATAATCTTCAGTTTCTATCGAGAGATCCAAAAAAAAACTGTTCCTCAGCAGGCTGTGGAATGAAAAGTCACGTCTTTACTTGTGTCAGCTGGAATCCACTACGTAAAATTGTTGGTCTCTTTGTATCTTTGTTCGCTAGCTCCTCCGACGATACTGGACCGATTAAGTTGTATGATGGCTTAAAATGTCGCTAATTGTTAGACTTAGATCGTAGGCCGGTTTTTATTTTCAGAAAAGGTTTTAATTAGATTGTGTAATTAGCAAAACTAAGCATAGTTCAAGTGATTTATTATATAGCACTATAGCAACGCGTCGATCAACAAAGTTCCGTGGCTCGGTGGTAGAATGTTCGCCTGTCATGCGGGCGGCCCGAGTACGATTCTCGGTCGGTGTATCTTTTTTAAAATTTATATTAATGAATCTCTCCTAAATTTGCGAACCGAAGCATAACTCGGGTGATTCACTAGTTAAATAATAATGAAACGTCATTTTTAGGAGCAGAAATCTCTTATTGAGCAACACCAGACAAGATTTGCATCTGCATCCTTACCGATTTATTTCCGTTCAGGAGCTTTTAGAACAGGATTATTCAAAAAGAGTTCAGTTTTGTCGTTGCTCAATAAAAGATTTCTGCTCCTAAAATGACTTCATTATTATTTAACTAGTGCCCGAGTTACGCTTCGGTTCGCAAATTTAGGAGAGATTCATTAATATAAATTTTAAAAAAGGTACACCGACCGAGAATCGTACTCGGGCCACCCGCGTGACAGGCGAACATTCTACCACCGAGCCACAGAACTTTGTTGATCGACGCGTTGCTGTAGTGCTATACCGTCTGTTCTATAAAAAAGGCCCCGCCTTCTAGCTACTTTATTATTTATTTTAGACCCAATAAACCTTATATCAAATCAAATGGCACATAAAGACCTACATTTTAACACTAAAAAAATTTTTATCTTCAATTGTTTCAGAGTGGTGACGTCACGTGCAATTTTTTTAAATGACACTGTATATATTTTTGGACATTTTCTGGTAGAGGTTTTTTTTCTCTTTTCAACAATATAAATATTTTATGCCCTTACATAAGAAAATTTTTGAGAAAAATTAAAAAACTTTTTTATCGGTGGGAGGCCACCATACAAAACTATAAACAAAAGTGTAACTCAAAAAAACAAAACAATAAACACTTTAGATTATTCTGAAATCTGACAGTTAAAGCGTTTGGCTACTATTTGTTTTGTTTTTCTGAGTTACACTTTTGTTTACAGTTTTGTATAATGGCCTCCCACTGTGAAAAAGTTTTGTAAGTTTTTACGAAAATTTTTTTATGCAAGTGCATGAAATATTTATATTGTTGAAAAGAGAAAAAAAACCTCTACCGGAAAATGTCAAAAAATATATACCGTGTCATTTAAAAAAATTGCAGGTGACGTCACCACTCTGAAACAATTGAAGATAAAAAATTTTTGATAGTGTTAAAATGTAGGTTTTTATGTGCCATTTGATTTGATATAAGGTTTATTGGGTCTAAAATAAATAATAAAGTAGCTAGAAGGCGGGGCCTTTTTTATAGAACAGACTGTATAATAAATCACTTGAACTACGCTTAGTTTTGCTAATTACACAATCTAATTAAAACCTTTTTTGAAAATAAAAACCGGCCTACGATCTAAGTCTAACAATTAGCAACATTTTAAGCCATCATACAACTTAATCGGCCCAGTATCGTCGGAGGAGCTAGCGAACAAAGATACAAAGAGACCAACAATTTTACGTAGTGGATTCCAGCTGACAAGTAAAGACGTGACTTTTCATTCCACAGCCTGCTGAGGAACAGTTTTTTTTTTGGATCTCTCGATAATTCTTTGTTTCATGGCCCTCTTTTTAAGTAACGATAAATTGTTCTTAAATTGTTTGATTTTCAATATGTTAAATATTTTCAAAAATACACACTTTAGATACGTACCACCCTCAATAATAATCAACAGTAATGTATTAAGTGCATAGTGACTTGCCGATAATGCTGGTCAGATTGCACAACCAGCTTCGCTGTCGGGTGTATTTTCTAAACAATCCAGTGTGAGTGCAATCTGGTCAATATTATTGAAGCAAGGAACTATGCACGCAATATATTTTGCGTGACTATTGCTTGAATCGATTAAAAAAAACAAACAAATCATCATTTTAATGAGTAAGGTGGAGTATTACCGATAAGTAGTTATATAACAACTTAAAAATAAGTTGTTACGTAACACCTTATTGACGCAAGTCGTTTTTGATTGGTTGAAAGTTAAAAAAGCGAGTTCGATCATTGGTTAAATGACATCGTTTGACAGATGTATGCAATAGTCATACAAAATATACTGGGCATTCCATAAAAAAATCAAAATAAAACCATTTCAAGAAGTCTCGAGTGGTTTCCTCTAAATAAACACAGCTCACCTTAACTTTTTACTATTAATAGCAGCTCATTGTGACCACTTAATTTCATTCATTATTAATAATATAGCTGTTTCTTTAAAGGACATTTGTAGTTAAGTCATTTTGTAACAAAAAGATAGTTGGGTAACTTGGTAATGCCGCCTGAAAATTTAAAAACTAAATACTACTGACTCACCCTGTGTACATACATTTATCAAGAAAAACTAATTTTTTTAAAAATTTTTCTGGGCCTTAGTAGTAGGGTATAAATACGTCTATTCCTTTTTTAATTATTCTGTATTATTCCATGCATTAAAACAGTATATTGTAACCAACCGCAATAAATTGCGTTTACATTATAGATTTTAAGGCATCTAAAATGTTCAAAAAGGAAAGAATAAATCGAAGCCGGCCCTGAAAGGTTCATGTACTAAGAACGGTAAAAGGCTACATTGTAGTAATCAAAGAAACGGTTGAATTGCATCCGGGAAGTCAAAGAAATTCGATATTAACTTGCTGGCAAAGTTTTCTAAGAATCGGGCTGTGACAGCAAACGTGCAATTTCCATGCTGTGAGAACAGATGAATCAGTTTTTGTTCATGCAAATGCAAGAGCCGCTACGGATAAGTCAAAAATGCCAGTAAACGGGAAGTTCCGAGGCACCCCCCGCCGGAGAAGACGTTGAAGAAGCCTTCCTGGAGGGCCCGTAGTGACGGCGAGGGTAGTTCCATCCGGGGTTCCGCGAGATTAATTAGGCTGCCGCGAACTGTTTCCGGCGCCAATTCAACAAGTCCTAAATTCAAAATTCTATCTAAATTATAAGTGCTTTGTGCAGTGCCAAGCCACTCTAAAATCAAGAAATACGAAGGAGGCCCAGGGGCGTTCCGCTAATATAAGTAATAAACCATCCCCGGGACGTACAACAGCACTGCAAAAGGTCAGGAAATTTTATGGTATTTTATTAACCGAATAACTAAAGGCTGCTTCGAGTATTCTATCCTTCCAGGGTGAAATTCATGTCATAAGTTTAAGCGTAATTAACCAAATCTTTTACGAAGCTTACAGTTAAACCTACATTTAACAGATAGGGTGGAATTGTAACTGATCCAAATTTTAGTTTCTTTTAATATAAGATTATGTATCTTTTGTGGGTGTTTTATTAAATCGAAAACTCGGCCTTACAACCCCTAAGTTACAACACAGTGGTCAGCAGACGAGTTAAAATCCATAGGTACAATTAGTGGTCTAAGAGGGAAAACTACCCCTATATAAAAACCCAAGGGGTGCAGCTCATCACAATATTGTTTTATTAGGTTGAAAAGTGGCAGTTTGACGAGCAATTATGTTTGCATTTGTAAGGCAAAGCACTCTCGACTGCACTATTGTTGTTTGCCCGTAACCATTGTGATACAGAAGTGTCCTATTTTAATTCATTGAAAAATCTAACAAATACATACCTTCGTTCGAAATCACAGTCAGCTGCTTTGAAGATTCATCATTCCAGCGACTTCCAGGTAATGTATCTAGTTTACAATTAGAAGCCAATGGAGATTCCTGCCCAATATCACTTGGCAAGATTCGAATATCATTAACGGTCGAGGCATTTCCGAAGTCAACAAATAAAACCTCATACATGGAGTCCTTTTCGCCAAGAATCTTTGCTCTGTACCACTTTTCATCATCAAAATACAAAGCCGCAACAAGATCATCATTAGTTTCTTTTTGATCATATTTAGGCCATTCCGATCCGGCTTCCAGCTGCTGAGATATGGTATCTAACTTGGGAGAATCTTCAGCCTTCTGTATCCAAAAGCTCGATATAGATTCAAAATGACTTATATATGCATCTTGAGTTTTGGGCAAGAGCTCAGTAGCAATGTCATTTCCATCTATCAGCAATCGGACTACGGAAGTTTCCCCAGTGGTTAACTTGTCGATATTAAAAATAGTCGCCCCATCGGCGGATATAGTTTTGAAAATCTCGGTAGCTTCCGTCGACCACTGAAGAATGCCCGCAGGCTTTTGTAAGCTACATTTTTGGGCTAAGGCGGGTAGCATAATCAAATCTTCTGGCAGCTGTCTAGGGCTAGTGCAGGTGCAAGAATTCCCATAATCGATGAAAAGCACTTCTAATCCAGCTACAGTGTTGGACAAGATGCGTGCCCTATGCCACATTTCATCATCTGGGAATAATGCTGCACACAGCGAACCAGGCGTTAGGTCTTCCAATTCCGGGAAACTTTCAGCTGTTGATAATTGCTCTGCGACCCATTCCAAATCAGCGACGGAGTTCTCTAATTGAACCCAAAATTCCGAAGGAGAGTTTAAATGGCTTAAATATCCACTGCAGCTGCTTTCCGTCTCTAATTGTAGCTTTGTAGCTAAATTTTCTTGTAGTAAAACGTCAGCAACGTTTACTCCATCGGCATATAATTGTACATAGTTGGATTTTTCATCTTGATGTAAAATTTCAGCATTTAATTGCTCAACCTGTGTTAACTGCTCGAAGCGTTCACAAGCAGCTGGACTCCATTCACCATCAACAGGTTTGATAATTAAACTGCAGCGCCTGGCGTGCTGTTCCAAAGCGAGCAGTTCTGGAGGCAAAGTTTTCACACGAGTCGTATCATTGGAAAGCACATCTGTGTTTCCGTAGTCCACAAACCGGACCGTTGTAATGTCACTGTCGGCATCGAGAACTTGAGCACGATACCACTGCTGATCGAGAGAGTAGGGTGCAGCACATAAACTACCTGCTGCGGGTGTTTCCAAATCTGAGAAGCTCTCAACTTGTTCCTGTAGAGTTGCCTGCAAGTTATCGATAGTTTCTAAATCTTCAGATAATTGAAGATAAAATTCACTAGGACTGTCGGTATGGCTTAAAATTACTGGCACACCAGCTTGTGTTTGTGGCTCAATTTGTTGTTCTGGTAGTGGCTGGGCGGCGTCAGGCAAAACTTCTGATTCCACGGATTGTTCTTGAGCAGTTGGAACCGCAGCTTCTGTCAAACTTTCTTCGTTTTGTTGCGGAAGAACTGGTTCGGACACTTTTACTATTTCACCCTCCCATCCATTTTCGCCATACCATAGAGTGGCAGTTACTTCCTGTTCTGCGAAGCTTTCGTCAACTCCAGATGCTAACACCTGAAAATGAAAGTAGGTTCGTATAAATTTGCTAATCTAATACGAGAGGCTCAATATGACGTTTATCATCCACTAATTTGATGGTTTTTTTACATAATAAATTGAAATTGATGACATTCTGTGTTGGTCGAGACAAAAAGTACAAAGACCTTAATAAAAAAATATTTTGCTGTTATATTTCAAACAACAAATCGGATGGTAAAAGTTGTATCGAGTTATACTCCAATTCTGAGCAGCTGAAAACTGTTGAACAATATCAAATTTACGTAATCATTTAAAATTTACCTCTAGAGCCAACATATGTTGATCTTTAAATTCAACGGACAGTTCTCGTAATTCTGTATTGGATATGCTTTCGGAATTTCCGTAATCAATAAATGTAACAGTCACAGTTTCTTCATCAATACTTGCGACTTGAGCTCGATACCAGTTACTATCAGCAGAATGGGCAACGCAAAGTGCGCCAACTTCTAGTTGCAATGGCGCTTCCAAAGTGGTTGAATTGTAGTGGTTAAAAAGTTCGTCTAGCAATTGCGTGAGCGTGTCCAAAAATTCAGACGGTTGTATAAATAAGCGATGTTTTCCATCTTCGGTAGGAACCAGGAATGATATCCATCCACTCATTGTTGAGTATACAACAGGCAACGGGCATGGCAACTCCACAGTTTCAAATGCACCTTCATCTGGTTCTACAATCTTCAATTTGGTACCAGTTTGATCGTACAATGTCACCTCCGTTCTAAAATTACAATGTTTGCGTTACAAGAAATAAAGTTGACACTTAACAAATTTTAAAAACCAAGTTATATTGAGCAACTGGTAGGACTTTTAGTAATAATTGATTTTTAGAGTTAAAAGTGATAACTGATAAGAAACGACATTTTCAAAGTTAAGGTCCTCCAACACAAACTGTGTTACCTTTCATTTCCCAGGTAGGCATGAATCAAGGCAGTGTGTCAAGTCCGACATTTTTTAATTTACTAATAGGCGAAGTAATAAAGGAAACCAATTAGGGTTGCCATACGTCCCGATTTTTCAAGATTGTACCTATTTAGAGCTAGTTGTTCCGCAACGAAATGCTGTCCTGAAATGTCCTGATTTTTCAAGAAAATTTTACGCTTTACCGATTTCGAGCGATTTTTGCAAATTCTGGTTCAATACCTCAAATATAATTTACCACAAGTTGTTTAGCAACTAAGAGCTATTCGCTATTCTGGAATCTGGGATCCAAAGGATTTTTTTTAAATAGGCGATTAATTATGGGTTTATGCAAGTAACACCTTGATCTACATTTAATGTATGTACAACTTCTACAACATATGGTTGATACTACAAGGATCCAAATTGAAATAGTGCTGCTGCAGCAAAAGCAAATGTGATCTGATGGTAGAGGTAGTACAAGAATCCAAATTGAAATAGTGCTGCTGCAGCAGAAACAAATGCAAATGTGATCTGATGGTAGAGGTAGTACAAGAATCCAAACTGAAATAGTGCTGCTGCAGCATAAACAAATGCAAATGTGATCTGATGGTAGAGGTAGTACAAGAATCCAAATTTAAATAGTGCTGCTGCAGCAGAAACAAATGCAAATGTGATCTGATGGTAGAGGTAGTACAAGAATCCAAATTGAAATAGTGCTGCTGCAGCAGAAGCAAATGTGATCTGATGGTAGAGGTAGTACAAGAATCCAAATTGAAATAGTGCTGCTGCAGCAGAAACAAATGCAAATGTGATCTGATGGTAGAGGTAGTACAAGAATCCAAATTGAAATAGTGCTGCTGCAGCAGAAACAAATGCAAATGTGATCTGATGGTAGAGGTAGTACAAGAATCCAAATTGAAATAGTGCTGCTGCAGCAGAAACAAATGCAAATGTGATCTGATGGTAGAGGTAGTACAAGAATCCAAATTGAAATAGTGCTTCTGCAGCAGAAGCAAATGTGATCTGATGGTAGAGGTAGTACAAGAATCAAAATTGAAATAGTGCTGCTGCAGCAGAAACAAATGCAAATGTGATCTGATGGTAGAGGTAGTACAAGAATCCAAATTGAAATAGTGCTGCTGCAGCAGAAACAAATGCAAATGTGATCTGATGGTAGAGGTAGTACAAGAATCCAAATTGAAATAGTGCTTCTGCAGCAGAAGCAAATGTGATCTGATGGTAGAGGTATTACAAGAATCCATATTGAAATAGTGCTGCTGCAGCAGAAACAAATGCAAATGTGATCTGATGGTAGAGGTAGTACAAGAATCCAAATTGAAATAGTGCTTCTGCATCAGAAGCAAATGTGATCTGATGGTAGTGGTAGTACAAGAATCCAAATTGAAATAGTGCTTCTGCAGCAGAAGCAAATGTGATCTGATGGTAGAGGTAGTACAAGAATCCAAATTGAAATAGTGCTTCTGCAACAGAAACAAATGCAAATATGATCTGATGATAGAGGTACTGCTTAATATATTAATAATCACATTTTGTGAAATTTACGTTTCTACAAGCAAACGGCGCGCTACGCGCACGTGTGAAATAGGATACGCGATAAGCTCCGAGCCAAGCGCCAAGATAAGAAAAACAAAACCTAAACAAATATAAACATTTGTGAAGCCGAAACGTGCCACGGACTCACGGACACACATTAAGGAAAATTATATTATAGATTAGAGCTTCGTATTAATGGTCCTGTTAATAGTTATTTAACAAATAAGTGTGTTAATGAGAGCGATTAATAATCGAGACATTTGAATGTGTGAATGCTAGCGAACTCGTTAATTGTTGAGATTATTAATCACCGCTTCACACACGAGTTAGTTACAATAGTTTTCCGTTGATCATAGCTTATTAAATTGAAGAAAATCTAATTTTATCGCATGACAAAAATTTGACACTTCAAGTTTTGACATTAATGGTATTTATTAATAGACAATAATTCATTAATAGCAGTCATTAATAAACGATTTTTAAAAATTAAAAATGATTTAGTAAGAGGAGACATTAATAAACGATTTTCTATACATTAATAAAACGCATAAATAAACGAAGAACAGAAAATATACCGGGTGACAATGAAACTACTACCCACGGCGGCATTTCGAAACGGCTTGAGATAGGAATATGCAATTCGGTATGTCGATAGGGTTGAAAATACTTGTCAAAATTCAACTGTTTTTAAAAACCATAGCAACCTCTGTCCTGGCCTACTCCGTTTTTCCTTAAAATACAAACCAATAGGAATTACGGCATAGTTTTAAGTGGCTCTATTCAATACAGGACTCCATTCACTTTTATCAATTATTATTTCTGTTGTTAAATATATAAGTGCACGACCTCTAAGAGCAAGAAAATGTCTATTCAAAATTAACGTGCGTTAAAAAAAGTTATCGAGAGGGCTTTGAACTAGATTTTGTCTTACTGCATGTTGGTGATTATTACATCGCTTTACGCAGAATTCAGCGCGCTCGTTCGCTGAAGTTGTCAGTTGTCAAAGTGAGGTTATGTGTTTAGACGCAAATTATTACATCGCTCTACCCAGAATTCAACGTGCTCATTCGCTTGAGTTGTATGTTGTCAAAGTGAGGTTGTACGCTTACGCAAACCACATAATAAATTACGACATGACTTTCAAAAATTATTGTTTGACATAATGCCACTCGATGTTTTATTTTAAACGCACTTTATTGTTTAAAAAGAATTAAGAAATAAGATATACTTACATTTGCTCAAGAACATTATCAACATACATTAAAATGACAGAGCCGATGCACTGTTTTAATGTATCTTCAAATGTCTCTGTCGCCGATTCAAGATTGTGCATCGCGCAAAGGACATACATCTCATTTTGAAGTTGCACGTAAAATGAACTTAAACTTTGCACTTCTCCTAACGTTACTCTGATTTGTTGCCCAAGCAGAATTGATGGATCAAAGTTGTCTTGAACAGCATCATAACCCTGGTACATCGCTAAACCTGCAGATACCAATCCTTCGGTTATATTTTGATTATCACATGTCAAATCGATCAAGTATCTAAAAACAAACAAAATTAGGAAATACAGTACTTGTCGCCGCTTTTCTATTCAAACTTTGCTTACTTGTTATTTTCTCTCGAAATAAAGCTGCATGTGAAAGATTCCTTATCAAAATATGTAGAGTAGGAATTGGAATCAGGCCATACGCTTTCTGGTGGAATAATACCGTTCAAGCCACAAGAAATGGCTTGAGCCGGCAGTTGCATAAATTTCTTTTCGATAGGCCAAACTGTATCAGTTGTTGATACATTTCCAAAATCAACATACTGTACACGATACTGCTTTCCCTGAACTTCCAGTACACATACACGATATCTCACACCATCATCAGGAAATAAAGCAATTGCAGGCGCGCCTACTGGCACCGATTCGGGCTTAATTTTACAGTAAGTGTTTTGAAGATCATCCATCAACTTTCGGAATTCAGCCTGAAACACACTGTTTAATATCGAATTTAAAAACTAGAATACACAATATTACCTGACAACTCTGCAACTGGCAGAAGAAATGTCCGGGATCATGGAACCAACTAATTGAAACCGCCTCACACGTTCCAGTTAGCTCCGCATTTAGAAAACTGTCAGTAAATGGTGCAGGATCCAGCACCTTATTTACTACATTATTGTCATTACTCCATGTGTTATCCTGACTTGACGATTTCCAAGATCCACTCCTATCTCCAGTATTTGGTTTGCGTCTCGGTCTTCTATCATCACTCTGGTCATCTGTGCGAGAATTGCTACGGCGCCAATTTTTTTCCCCACCACCATCAGACCAGCCTTTTTCAGTGCCCTCCCTTTGGTGAAAACAATAAAATATAAATACAAATGCACAAATTCACAATTGAAAAATACTAGAGTAATTTTAAGCAATTCAGAACGGTTTAGCATTTATTTACAGTGTATAAATATGCATATCTTTTTGGCTCTCCGTCCACTGGCCCGACGTGACTGCGATGCGCTTACGATGCAACTATAACATATAGTCTGTTCACTAAACATAAAAACACAAAGTGGCCTTTGATTTCTAAAATTTCATGAGTGTACTTCCAAAATTCATCTTTTGTCTAGGAATGTAATTACAGAAAGTTACTAAAACAAATAGGTTAAGAGTGTGACATTTAATTAGCATCTGTCATAACAACTTTTAAGGATGTTTATCTTCATCCGTGTTGTTATAGCGTCTTAACCAAATTAATTTTAGTATCGTTAAGAGCTTCATTACCGCACTGAGTGCGGTAATGGATATTACCGCACTCAGTGCGGTAATGAACAGATATTACCGCACTCAGTGCGGTAATAAATATTACCGCACTCTTTTTATACAGTGAACCAGAGTTTATTGATGAAGATAAAATATTGAACAATACACGTTTGCTTATGGCACACAACGAAACTCGTTTGATTGCCGCAAAACTCGGCTCACCGCCTCGTTTTGGCAATCAAACTCGTTTCGTTAAGATGCTCATAATCAAACTTGTATCGTTAATATCTATAAACAAATACTACTATGTTGGATACTATTGATGTAGCATTTATTGATAGGTTTATTACATTTTATAAAAGTTCTGGCAAGAATTTCCAGAATAATATCTACTTTGATACTGCAATCATGACATTTATTAATTGTCATTTATAAATTCAAAGTAGCCTTTATGCAGGTGTGGAAACCTTTGCAAAACAAAATACAGAATCCCTAGCAAACAAATTTTATGTACAGGGTGTCCCATTTTCGATGATATTACGGGGTATCTCACTTACGAGTAAAGATAGAGAATTGCGGTTTTCGCAATACTGTGCTACTTTTTTGTGAAAACAAAGATGGTCTAAACAAAATTTTGATAGCCCGCTTCGTTTTTGAGATACAGGGCGAAATTGAAAATATTGCATTTTGGGACCCTCTCGTATCTCCCTTATCCTTTAACGTATCGCAAAGCTAAAAACTGACTCTTATACAGTTTTTTACGTAGAATCCAGTGGCGTAGTCAGATTTTTGCTGTGAGCCGTCAATTTTTAGTTATAAATTAAACTTATGTTTTTTTAACGAAACACTTTGTATATATTTTTGTAAAGCTTATAAAATTTCCAATCAAATGAAAGAAAAATATACAGGGTGTCCCGTTTAAAAAAACATATGTTTGATTTATAGCTAAAAATTGACAGCTCACAACAAAAATCTGACTACGCCACTGGATTCTACGTAAAAAACTATATGAGAGCCAGTTTTTAGGTTTAATATATGTTAAAGGATAACGGAGATACGAGAGGGGTCCCAAAATGCAATATTTTCAATTTCGCCCTGTATCTCAGAAACGAAGCGGGCTATGAAAATTTTGTTTAGACCATCTTTGTTTTCACAAAAAAGTAGCATAGTATTGCGAAAACCGCAACTCTCTATCTTTACTCGTAAGTGAGATACCCCGTAATATCATCGAAAATGGGACACCCTGTACATGCCAACTTCAAGAAAATTTAAATGTTTTTGTGTTTACTGAATGGCCTATATCTTACATACCTATGATGCAATGGTGACGGCAACTCATGTTATACAAATAATACAGTAGCTGAGCATACTTCTGTATATCATTCATTTACAAGAGAATCACCCATTTGGAGCTTGATGCTAATGGTCTAGTAATTGAAAGAGTTGGGTGCTGGTATGTAAGGTTAAATGCAGGCTTTCACAGCCGTTGTCCATAATGGTAGTCGTGGTAACTGTGCATTTTATGAAACAAATTCGACACAAGTAATTGCCTCACGATTGACATAGTCAGTCGCAAGCAATTACTTTCTGTAAGTTGCATCGTGTTGGCATCGCAGTTGCTTCAGTGTGTAAAAAAGTACATAATCCCATAGTACAATTGCCACGCGATTATCGCATATAAATTTCTTATCAGTTGCATCGTAATCGAGTCGTGTCAGTGAGTAGACGGCCTTAGAATATTTAAATGTACTGAAACCTTCATTTGTTGTATAATATATCGTTTTCCTCTGCATCTAACACAGAATTTATGAGCTTTTTTGAGGAGTGATGTACAAATACGGGTCAGGAAATCACGGCAGGTTCTGGATTGTTGGTGACTTGAATTATAATTGGAATTCTAATAATTTTTATGAAGAAAAATTGAAAAAAGTGTGTGACTGATTGTGGTTTATGACAGAAATGTATATATTGGAATGGTACGTCTCTAATTAGGTGCTATGTTATTAATTTAATAAGGGTACCACCCAAATATTTTTGTATTCGTTTTATCAAAACTCAGGTTGAATAAAGTGACTTTTAAATTGATAGCTAAAATAAATAGTTGTATGCCCTTTATAATATCTTATTTATCTGCAACTAATCAAATAAAAAAACGCTAGCTCAAATTTCGGTAAAGCAAGGCTCGTCTCGGTTAGGTTCCCCCTGAATGCATAATTTATTGAAATTCGTTAACTACGGATCTGTTCTCCGCTTTAGTTCAATTGTTAACCAAGAAGGATGCCGTTTACAAGATTGCGTTTAATTGAATGATAAATATTGTGAAATCGGTCAACGTGTTATCGGTAATTATTTGAATTAGACTGTTTTCCCGGCATTAATTTGTCTTCTGCTTCAGATCTTGCGGGAACGCTATTTCATTTGTTTTTATAGCGTCGGTTTTGGGAAAAACATAACCTCAACTTAGATTACTGCGATTTCTGCAGTCTGCGGCAACCTCCTCGGATGAACTCAAGTGCCAGATCTTCTCCTGGGGTGCTGGGATTGACGTGCCGGACTCCTATACGCTAGAGGGACGTGCAGCAGTTGAAACCCCAAGCTCAGGAAACCTCTTTCTGCCTGTAGCTCAGGATCGTAGGCTGGGATGGATCTGGCGAAGCCCTCGGAGACGTCAACGGTGGAAATTTATTTTCATATGAGGGAAATCGAAACCCACACTTCCCCTTGTAGCCGGGTTAATTTTATTATTAAATTCAATTGGTTTCTATTTAAAAACTTAATTTATTTGGAGACACAAAAACTGGCTGTCATGAAATAATTTATTCATTTGTCTACCTCCATTAATTTGTTATAAACAAAAGCTAGTTACTTAAATTGCGGATATTAACATGGTTCAAATACTAACTTTTAACAATAATTTTACTTAAAACTATGATTTTGTACACTAATACTATACCTAAAATAATTGTTTCCATTTATATTAATTTTGCGTGTCTATTTTTCACTGCACGTCTTTTTAATTAGCGTTAAATATCCACATGTCATTGCACTGATTCAAGTATTTAATTCGCGCATATCCTGCACTTCCTTCCATTTGAAATCACTGGTTTCTTTTCACACACATTAGTTCATATGTGTCGCTTTCTGCAATTCCTATAACCCTTGCCTTTGATTCTTACGGTTCCTTCAAATGCTTTAATGCCTTCCTTCTTATCTGCTCGTTGCATGCTTATTTATGCTTTCAATTACCTTTCTTATAAAACCCTGACTGGATTTCACTACTTAAAATATGCCTGATTTCTACGCTTCATTCCCTTGCGATTTGCAATTCATCTTGTAATTATTAAATTTCATTCGGCTTGGCCTTTACATTTAGCACCAACCTAATCATTAACTGAACTTACATCCAGTTTGGATCACTATGCGAATTGAGCTTTGCTTACTGCGTTCATTAATTAATTATTCTACAATTACTGGCATCTCATTACAAATGTATTCATTCTGGCAAATTCAAATTTTAGCTTTGCAGTTACATAAAATATCTCACTCTGAGCTTCATGAAAAGTCCATTAATTTGATAATGCTAACAGAGTTGAATTATAGGGCTTAAAACCATAGCAATATGAAGAGTAAAACTCTAATAGATCTAGTAATTACAAACGATTATGAAACCAGAGTAAATACTATGGATACTCCTAGATTCTCCACTCATAGAGCATGTGAATTTAATATTGATAGAGAACAGAAACAGTTGAGAAGAATAAACTTTGACTACAAATCGCTAGATATCAATGAAAAAACTAAACTCTTTATTAATGATCTTAAAAAGTTTTTTGCAGAAGGAAGACCAACTGAAATAAGTCTAGCTAGAAAATGCAATTCGTGCTTCAACATAAGAGTGAAAAATGCATTACAAACAAGAGATGATGAATATAAAAGATACACCGGGTGACAATGAAAACTGCTACCCACGGCGGCATTCAAACGGCTTGAGATAGAAATATACAATTCGGTATGTCGATAGGGTTGAAAATGGTGAACAATTGTAACATAAAAACAATTGAGTGTCGTTCCGGTTTCACCAGAAATGACCTTGACTTTGTTATTTTAAATGGGACACCCTATATATTTTCTCTTTTTATGTCTCTCTCAACAATTCTAAATAACTTTTGTCTAACATACCCCATGTCTAAAATTAACAGTTTTTGAAATAGAGCCGCTTAAAAATATGCTGCAATTCCTATTTGTTTGTATTTTACGGAAAAACGGAGTAGCCAGGACAGAGGTTGCTATGGTTTTAAAAACAATTGAATTTTGACAAGTATTTTCAACCCTATCGACATACCGAATTTCATATTCTAACCTCAAGCCATGGGTAGTAGTTTCATTGTCACCCGGTATATTAAGTAACAGGCGGCGGATATCCGAGTCGACCAGGTAATAGTCAACCCAGGTATATTTTCAGGACCCGAGTACCAAACTAGTAAATTATGTAATTTCTAGAAAGTCGCCTTTTTCGAAGAGCTGATAAAAACTTAAAAACAGTAGGAATAAAATCTAGAAAAACAACCATGCAGTAATAACCAGAATCACCCATCCCATACCACAGAATGTTTCTTGTTTCATATAATAAATCCGCTTCACAGTAATATTCAACCCGTCAATAGTACCATTAAATCAGGTCAGTATGGGATGAAGTAAAATAAACATCCTCTGTGTGATTTTGATGCTGTTACGAATTTCGAATAAAAAGTCACTTACTTGAATTTGATAGCACTTGAAGTGTGAAAATATTTACGAATAACAGGCGACTTGCAGTTTGAATTCGGGAGTAGGTACTATTCCAATTTAGTTCAGTTTAAAACTCGCGGCGTAAAGACAGAAATGGTAGCTGTTCCGATGTATGCTAACAATTTTGTTACATACTTCGGCAAATACACTAAACTGACTATTGAACCTCTGCCTAAAAGTAGGCGACACCCGTTAGCAGTGCCTCTGCCGTCTTGAGTTGTACACTAAACGTTTATTCGTATGGAATGTGTATAACGAATTCGAATTATATCAAATTATAGATATAAATTGTTAATAAAGTGATTGAAAATGGTTGTGCCATTTATGGGTGTAACAACTACAAAATTCAAGAAAAGGCAAAATATTTCCTTCGTTTTCCTAAAAATCAAAACATGTAGTAGTGAGGTTATGAATTTAATATTATTATTTTTTATTAACATCTTTTTTTATTGCAGCTTGCTCCCAATGGGTTGTAGAAAAGCAAAAGAGCAGACTTAGAGATGAAATTTTTAAGGCGAAAGGAGCACAGCATATGTACAACAACTATGCAGTATGTTCCGATCATTTCGAGGAAAAATGTTTTCGAAATAAGAATCTGTTTAACCAAGGGTTAATTTTCATCTTTAAAGTTAAAATTATTAATACATGTAGGTATTTGTTTAAAGGATTTGGCCAGGTGCAGTGCCACAGCTATTATTGTATCGAGAGATCTAAAAAAAACTGTTCCTCAGCAGGCTGTAGAATGAAAAGTCACGTCTTTACTTGTGTCAATTTTTCTACGAATCTGGTAGATTGTTAAAAGATTTCTGCTTCTAAAAATGACGTTTCATTATTATTTAACTAGTGAATCACCCGAGTCACGCTACGGTTCGCAAATTTAGGAGAGATTCATTAATATTACCACTGAGCCACAAAACTTTGTTGAATGATGCGCTGCTGTAGTGCTATATACTAAATCACATGGACTACGCTTAGTTTTGCTAATAAACAATTTAATTAAAACCTTTTTTGAAAATAAAACCTTCCTACGATCTAAGTCTAACATTAGCAACATTTAAGCCATCATACAACTTAATTGATCCAGTATCGTCGGAGGAGCTAGCGATCAAAGATACAAAGAGACAACGATTTTATGTAGTGGATTCCAGCTGACACAAGTAAAGACGTGGACTTTTCATTCCACAGCCTGCTGAGGAACAGTTTTTTTGGATCTCTCGATATAAGGAAACAGCCAAGCCATTTCGTTGTAATAAAAGGAAGCGAGAAAATTCAGCTTCTGAGAGAGTGGATTCTTCCCATGACAAATGCAGTTCTGGAAGAAACAGCATTTGAAACAATAGCTGTAAATAATAGTGATCTCCAGAATACTAACAATTCAATATAGGAATTTGCAAAAATTATTATCAAAATATAAAATACTAAATGCAAAGTTAAAAACGCAGGAAAGCAGTCCTAGAAAAGAAAGAACGGAAAGCTAGAGGTCGAAGATACTCCCGAGCAAGATAAGAACTTTGCTTTAGCATTACATTATTGTTCATCTAAGTCGTACAGATTTTTACAAAAATATTTGTGTTTACCATCCGTTACGTCACTTCGAAAGTGGATTGCAAATGTCGATGTAAAACCAGGTTAAACAGCAGTGTCCTACAATTATTGAAAGTGAAAGCCGAAAAGTTGCAAAAACCAGAAAAAGTTGATGAAATGTCCCTGAAAGAATTTTGGTTAATAATAGCCAAAATGATTTACTCGAAGGTTTTGTAGATTTTGGATCGGTAATTGCTACTTCGGAAAAATTGCCACAATTAGAACTTCCACAGTTGTGCAATCAAGCACTAGTGGTATTAATTAAAAGTATTTATTGCAATTTTAAGCAAATTGTTGGCTATTTTCTTTCTAAAGAAGCGATATCTGGTGATAAATTCAGTTATTTTATGTAATGTAATTAAAAAAAAATTCAGCAGACCGTTTTATACCAAAATGTATTGTTTGTGACCAAGGCTCAAATAATGTGCGGGCTAGAAAGTTATGGGAACTGACATCTGCTAAACCATTCATTGAAGTAGATGGCGAAAAAATTTATTGTTTTTATGATCCACCTCACTTGATCAATCATTAGAAATAATCTTAAAAAGTACGATATCCGACACGAAAATAAAATATACAGTTGGTCACATATTGTGAATATTAATAATAAAGATTCAAACATGGTGCAAAGGCTTGCCCCTAAACTTACCAAGAATGTATGATGCTCCCACCATTCTCACCTATGAGAGTTTGTCTTGCATTAGAGTGTTAAGTCATTGTGTAGCTTATGGTATATTGACACATGTTTTTTTTTAATGTTTTACCGCCTGAAGCAGCTCATACAGCCGAATTTCTCAAATTATTTGACACTTTGATATTTTTAATAGTTCGATGTAAATTGTGCAAAAGAATTCAAGCGTCCAGCATCAATAAGTCAAAACATTGTGAAAAACTAAATATTATACAAGACTAAATAAATTCGAAATTTGAAGCCTCAGCAACGGAATCCAATTTGTATCCAGGGTCGGATAGACAATATAGAAGCACTGAATTACTATGGGCAGAACCAAATACAAAATTTAAATTTGAATATTTATTAACAAGAAGGTTAACACAGGATTGTGCTAAAATTTACTTTCTATTGTGAAAGTAAAAGGCAGTAATAATGTCTGCCCCGATGCTTCTAAATTTCGATCGGCTATAAGGGTTGTATTAACTACTCAACTTTGAAGCCCAGCAGACGATAGTAATTGCAAAATTGAAGCAGCAACATTTTTATTTCAAAAGAAAGATTTATCAAGGAAGAACATCGTTTGAATATTTCTATTATAAATACATTTCCCAATAAAGATGTTGATGTTGCCGAGGATATACCCAAAAAAATTGCAGATAATTATGTTATGGCGTGGCTAGCAGTAAACTTTTACATAATAAATGTAAAATGGTTTTCCCTACACCAATTGTAGATTCTTTTGCATCTAAACTTTACAAACCGTTGGATAGGAACACATGGACCTATAAGGTGGCCACCACGATCTCCGGATCTAACACCTCCAGATTTTTTTTCTTTGGGGAGCATTGGAAAATAAAATTTATAAAGAAATCATCTTAAGCCGACAACAACTTGATCAAAGAATTCATGAGGCCTTTGCAGAAATAAACCATTACACATCATGAATGCCTTAAAATCTGTTCGAAAAAGATATCAAGAGTGCATTGAAAACAACGGAGGGGCTTTCGAACAATTGCGATGATTCCCATTATTTTTTCCCTTAATCTGAATCTTTTATTTCGTTTCAAAGTTTCTATAGTTTTTTAATTTACTTTCTTGTGCCAACTATTTCTTCTACTCTTGTCTGTTAAAATATATTGTGTAATGTCTTTCCAGCTACAATGTCAACATAGTTTTGTTTCTAGGATATTAGCTTTTGTTTCGTAGCCTACTGTGGTTTAAAGTAATAAAGTTCAAATAAATCGCTTAGAAAACCATATCATCCACGGTGTGTTCCATTTTTGAAGAGAGAATTTAATATGCTATCTTTTTAAGATTAAAATATACAGGGTGTTCCATTTAAAAAAATGAGGTTAGGTCCAATAACTTTTTTGCCTGACCCCGTATACTTATTTTGAAAACGGCAGATTATTCAACAATCATTATAAAGAAACTTTTCTTAAAATATTTTTCTGTATCTCTTTTAACTAAGAAAATATAGGGTCATTCTGAAATTGACAATTTTTGATTTTCCCCCGTATCTCTTAAGCGAGCGATAATTTTCAAATTTTGATTTACCATTTTAAGTTTGACCCAAAAAGAGCACATGACGCCTATATTACTTTTTTGATAGCACTAACAATTACGGAGATACCCTATACAAGTGTCGAAAATGGGACACCCGTACATACTTATCAAATGTTATGTATGTATTGTTAATGACAGTTTTCAAGCAAATTGAAAACAAACTGTTGTAATTGTGAAGATTTTTGAGGGTAGTCTCAAAATCATTTTTGCACTTTATTGCTGCTCTGCTGATTGCTCACACATTTTACAAATTGACACTTCATACATTTCCTTTTTACCGACCAAGACTTAAATATTACCGTACAATGCCACCTGGCATCAAAATAACAAAACATTATTTATGAACAGATGAGACATTGAAAAATTAACAACAATTTCCAACAAACTCCCCCTGTCTCAGCTGTCATTTAAAACCAAAATTTCATCGTAACATAATTTTAACTTAACTGAATTAAGAGGTTTCGTAAACATGTCTGTGATATTATTTCTTCCAGACACATTTTTCAAATCAAAATACCCTCAGATAACACTCGCGATATAATGGTATTTTACATCTATATGTTTACTGCGAGCATTTTCGATTTGACTTTGAACAAAACATACAGCCGATGTACTATCGGAATACACTAAAGGACGAGGAATTTCATGCTTTCCATTATTAAACAAATCAATAGATAATAATTTGTTAAGCCAAACTATTTCTTTAGCGCAACCCACGATTCCATGAATTCAGACTCCATGGTTGACAAGGCAACTACCTTTTGCTTTGCACATGTCCAATGTATTGGTACGTTTGCATACATAATAACAAATCCTGAGAAGCTCTTACGGCTATCTCGATCTGATGCATAGCTTGCGTCCGTGTATGCGTACAAATAATTGTGCATTGTTAACACTCGATAATCGATGCATAAATTCCTCGTCGATTTAACATATTTTAACAATTGTTTTAACAGATTCACATGAAAACCAGTATGTTCTTCACTATACTGTGACAAAAGAATAACACTAAATAATATGTCAGGTCGTGTTTTCATAGCTAAATATAATAATGAACCAATTACAGATCGATAGGGATACACAGTATCTAACTGCTCCCCCCTGTCTTGGTTTTTCAACAACTACACCAACAGGAAAAGGAACTTTGATCTTCAATTCGTCATTCACATTGTATTCACTACAAATTGTAGTAATGTAAAGTCTCTGACTAATAAAATTTTACCATTTTCACGAATAAATTCAATTCAAGTAAATTTGTAACACAGACCTAAACGATACGATATCAAAACGCTTGAAATAGCTTTGATAACTTCACTTTGTATATGCTCATTCTTTGTAAATAATACAATATCATCTACGTATACTACTAAAATAGCTTTACAACCTAAATGATAAACACAATTGATTCCTTTCACCGACTTGAAACCAATTGTTAACAAAGTTGAATCTAGTTTTTGAAACCACATTCGGCCAGATTGATGTAAACCGTAAAGTGCTTTTCTTAATTCCAAACCATCGATCGATTTTCATTTGTAACAAATCCTTTGGAATTTGCATGAAAATTTGTTCTTTCAGTTCTCCGTATAAATAAGCACACTTGACGTCAAGATGAACGTCTAGCCACCCAAAAAGAACAACTAAAATACAAAACAAAAGTCGTATTATCGAAAAATTGACTACTGGGCTAAATATTTCATTATAATCATGACCAAAACGTTGATTATAACCTTTCGCAACTAACCTGGCTCTAAAACACTTTACCTGACCATGTTGATCAGTTTTAACTTTATAAATCCATTTATTACAAGTGGTTTACATTTAGGGGGCAACGGTACTACCTCATAAACGTTACGAGTTTTCAGGGTTTCAATCTCGTCTTGCATTGCATTTTCCCATTCGTAATGTTGAGGTCCAGTTGTAGCTTGCTCAAAGGTTTTCGGTTCCAGGATCGTTACAATGTATTCCGGTTGATCATCCGATGCTGCTCCGGGTCGAAAAGAAAAGAGATCATCTTCGTATTCGTATCCATATTCTTCACACCATGCCCGTAATTCTGGTCTGCTTTCTGCAGATTTGTCCCGATGGTGAAATAAAATACACATCGACTCGACCCTCGGTTTTCGTCCCTTTTCCCCGTGCGTGTTCCCTTCGCACCCACAACGTAATGTCCAAACGTTTCTTCTTTGGGAGTGGTTTGGGTGATGGCGGGACAACTTTCGATCGAATTCTGCTTGAGATAGGCGCTTCTTCTCCAATCGCTTGTGGGATTTCATCATCGGATTTACTATCTTCTTTTCCATTAGATCTCTTCTCCCCTCTGGAATGGCAGGACAATTTCTTCTTGCGCCTTGGGAAATCTTCATCTGATTCAGAATCATCATTATGGGAGGTGAATTGAGCTGATGTGCGGACTTCTTCATAGGTTTCGCACGTAGGGACAAATTTTCCTTCTGAACACCAAGTCCATTCTCGTCAATCGTGGTGTGCTTCGACTCCGTAATTCGATTGTTTCGAGGATTCCATAATCTGTAACCTTTAGTAGTCGTAGCGTACCCAATTAGAATGTATTCACCACCTCGAGGAACTAACTTATCCCTATCAGGGCCCAATTCTAGTTTATATGCTTTCGAGCCAAGCGAGCGCAAATAATTTACGTATACATTTCGTTCATACCAAACACAATAAGGCACATCATTATTTAATTTCGAGTGCGGAAATTGGTTGTTTTAAATAAATGAATGAATTGCTAATTCAGCCCATAATCTCTTGGGCAGACCCGTTTGTGCACGTAAGGTAGAAACCCCTTCAAAAACTGTTCTATTCATCCTTTCCGCAACTCCATTCATTGCAGGCGAATAAGGATTTGTAAACTCTTGTACGAATCCACATTCGCGTGCTAACTCACCAAAACGACGATTTTTAAATTCTAAGCCATTATCACAACGAACTCGTTTTAATTTGAGCCCCGTTTCTCGCTCAACACGTTTTAGCCAATCTAGAAATGTGGAGAAAACTTGATCTTTCGATTTAAGCGGGAAAATCCAAGTAAAACGACTAAAGTCGTCATTATTAAAAATGCGAAACGTGCTCCGCCAATTGATGCTGTTCTACTTGGTCCCCAGAGATCCACATGGACCAGATCAAGTCTTTCTCTGGAGTTCAAATTAACTAAGAGCTTTTCCTCTTTCACGAGTTACCTTAGCGATTTTGCATGAATCACACGCACCTACTCTGCGCTTGTTGTTCATCTTTAATCCGTGAAACTTTTCTATTTTTCTTTAACTTTAAAATCCCATCCTCATATTGATGGGCAAACCGTTTGTGCCAACGGTGTAAAGAAACTGACTTTTTACTTCCAATCAAGCAGCATTTCAGCAATCGATTCTTGCTTTTCGCTTTACAATGTTTTGTATTCGTGTGTGAATTAACAGACTTTTTATAATCTTTCAACATTTTATTACTCTTGGCAACCTCAGAGACTTTGTGAATGCACTTATAATAGGTTTTTCACCAGTTTTGCGAACACATGGTTTGCCATAAGTAATATACAAACCGTCAACTAATTTCGCTCGTAATATAACTTGACCATTTTTATCAGTTATTTCTTTAATTCCGTTACAACCAACAGTTTTACATCCTTGGAATGTCAAGTCTGCTTTCGCTAATCAAGTTACGTTCAAAATTAGGAACATAACAAGCATTTGTTAACCTGATTATGAAGCTGGAATCACCTACTTGTGATTTAAAGAGGATTGTACCTCTCCCGGCTATACGACTTGTACCTTCACCCATCGTAACTACATCGTTCACAGGAGTGAAAGTCTCAAAACACTGTCGATCTTTGCAACAGTGATGTGTGCATGCACAATCTATGGCAAATTGAGATTTCAATTTATCAGATTGTGCATCTGTTATACAAGCGAATTTAGTATCGGTTACAAAATTTACACTATTAAAATTAGTATAATATGCGAAATCAGCTTCCAACTCGTCTTCGGAATAGTAGGCATAGTTGGCTTCTTTCTTAGGATCGGCTGCTTTCCTTTTGTAGTCCTTCCTAGGCTTTGATTTCGTCTGCTTTTCTGGAGTTTTCTGTCTGGATTCGGCTGACGGACAAACATTCGCAGCGTGCCCTTTTCCCCCGCAGGTCCAACACGTAAAATCACGTCGAAACGTCCTGGCTTCGTGGGCGTTATCGCTTTGTCCTCCCCCGGGCGACAGCCAACTAGGAGTCGCACTGTCTGGACTGGAATTGAGCAGACTTGAAGTCGCATTCCCTCGTTTTCCATGTCCCCGAGTTGATCTGGAGCCACCTCTGGCTCCTCTTCCTCCAGTGTTTCCAATTAGTTGGTCAGCTACAAGTCGATTGTGTTCAGCAAGTAGAGAATCTGCAACTTGTTTAACAGTAAAATTTGCATCATCGAGATGATATAATTGTTGGCGAATAGTAGAGTATACATCTGGTGATCTTTGCAAATATTTAAATGCGTGTTGCTCTGGATCTATAACGATGTTGACAGCTTTTAGTTCCTTAACCTTACAGTCTACCCGTCCGATGAAAATTGACATTTCTTCACCCTCTTCGATGGCTAATTCTTCGAATTCTGTTCGAAGTCTCGCCTTACGAACTCTCGACGGTGGTTGGTAGGTTGCTAAAAGTTCGTCCCAGATTTCTTTCGCCGTCATTTCATCTTTGAGTACTTGAATTTTACAGTCTTGTAAATGTAAACAAATAGTTGACCTTGCCTTTTGGCATCTCACTTTCCACTTCTGTTTCTGCTCTGCATCTGCAGGTTCCTTGTCTGTTGCATCAAGAATTTCCCACAGTCCACGATCTTCCAGAAGTAATCTGATTTTCTTTGCCCAGATTTCATAGTTGTGCTCATTAAGCAAATCGACTCTCATTTGTTGTAAACCTCCTTCTCGAGATTCTACCATTTTCGTGATAAACTTCACAAAAACACAAAATAAACAGTTAGTCAAAATTATTCTAAACAAAAATCGTAGTTTTTGTTGTCTTCGAACGGCTGCAAACTCGTAAATTCAATCGAATAAGCACACACTGTTCGATTTTTCCATAAGTGACAACACCACAGTTTTTGTTCCTAAATACGCACTTTTTAACTCGGAAAAATTCACTTAATACTTCGAACATACCTTACAGTGTCCACACGTGTCGTATAAATCGATAAGTAATCTTCCTACTCCGTTGAAAACTCGCTTGATCGGATTGCTGCTGGTTTTCTTTTCACCACTGCACTTGGGAACGCCCCAAAATTCACGATCTGTTTTCGGTACATAAATACGTATTGATCTTCAAATTTGACTTCACTCTTCGTCTTTACTGCCTCGAATGTGTAGATTCACATCAAAATTAGCATTATAAAATAGTTCAAATTTTTCGGGTGGCCATTCGAACCGGCAACTTTTCAAATGCGTCAGCACTTCCGCGTTCGACAAATGGACCAATCCTGTGCGTCCTAACAATCGACGTTTGCGTTAGCTCCTAACCTCGTCGTTTTTCAGCTCAAAATAGACCCGATAACTTTTAATAATGATGCAAAAACACTCAATCCGGCAAAATAAAAACCTCGTTGCTATTAACTTCAACGTTTGAGACGAAATAATATACCGTTTCCTCTTCTTACCCTCGTGTATTATCAACACGTGTCCGGCATATTATCAAAACGAACAACTGCTCCGTTCTTCTGATAACCACGCTTGGCTACCATTTGTTGTAATTGTGAAGATTTTTGAGGGTAGCCACTGGGAATGTAGTATCAAAATTAAAACTCGTCTCAAATTTCATTTTTGCACTTTATTGCTGCTCTGCTGATTGCTCACACATTTTACAAAATTGACACTTCATACATTTCCTTTTTACCGACCAAGACTTAAATATACCGTACAATGCCACCTGGCATCAAAATAAAAAAACATTATTTATGAACAGATGAGACATTGAAAAATTAACAACAATTTTCCAACACAAACAATAAAAAACTAAGAAAAATTACACGTAATTAAAAGAAAATTGAGTTTATGTTATTCATAGATGCCTAAAAATTCCCCAATTTCATTCTATTCATCCAAAATTGCAACAAAATATAATTTTACATTTAAATTTTAACTAAGTTCCATAGAAACTACATGATATAGGTTAGTATACAACTCACGCCGATAGAGGGCGCTGGTGGCGCTGTCACCGTCAAAACAATGAGTTTTTGCATGAGTTTCCTGTATTGTCAGTTTAGTGTAGTTGATTTCGGGTACCCAGGTACTGTTTTCGAGTACCCGGGCTTGATTTTAGACTGGGTACGACATCCCTATTAGAGAGATGATTGGGTTGAGGTACAAAGCAGTAAGAGTGACCAGGACCACCAAGGTGGCGCAGTGGGTAGGGTGCCAGGCTTGCAATAAGCAAGTCCTCGGTTCAAATCCACGGATAGGCAAAACTTTTTCCGCGGTCAACTTGATCGATACTGAGCTGGGTGACCATTCAACGTTGGGATACAATTACCGTTGCCCTCCTCTGAAGAAAACTGTAGAGCTGGGCAAAGTGATTCAGTCTTGAGATTTGACTCTTTGAATGTAGTTTAGCTCTGGGATTCAATTCAGGGATTCGGCTCAAAAGATTCAGTTCATTTGTTCTTTGGCTGCATTGAGGATTGAGGAAGCAAAGAATGAAATGAATTGTTTGAGTTATTGCACCGCACCGTTGCTCAAAGTTGGGCGCTAACCGACGAAGAGTGTTGTGTGTCTGCCTTATTAATAGGCAAAGGCAAAAGGCACCACAAAAATCAGCTATATCAATTTTGTCGAGCGATCAAATAAATGTCAGCTCTAGTTTACTGTGTACTTGAAATAAATGTTTTCTATGGGTGTACACCAACAGATTTGAAAAGTGCATCGTGATATAGTGCACGCCAAGCTGATCCTTAGCTAAATTTACCATTAGCGTTTCCGTATGTTGCGAATGCTATTAAACACCAATGTAATTTTAGATTAAAGGTGTTGTATTAAAAAATATATAATTTTATTGAGACTTGCCCTGACTTATATAAAAATTTTAGTTTATTGAGAGCTTCCGGTAGTTCAGCCTACAGAAACATTAGTTAAGAGATTTTGATTTGTTCTTTAACAGAATTAGGATTAATTCATATTCTTATATGGGTATTTCGCCACTCTGCAATATGAATATGAATTCACGCCACAAAGAAGTTTCAGAGATTAGAATTAGGATTATGTTGTAACTAGTACCGTGAGATCATTTAAAAACGGGAGAGAGTGCCATGGAATTTCTGTTTTAGATTTGATCTTTGGTTAACAGCATTTGTCAATTTATTAACTTAACCTCAAACAAGACATAAGCTTTATTAAAAGTAAAAAATTACAGTAATGTTCAAATGTCGGAATTTCCGTCTTTACACATTTACTGTATTTGTTGACGTTTAATAAAGTCTTGTTTGAGGTTAAGTTAATAAATTGACAAATGAAGAATAGTTGTTCTTCCGCGAAAGAGCAGGCACCGACCTCATCAACCCGATATGCAGTGTTGGTAGCAGTACGTATTAGAAAATACACAAAATTATCGACAAGGTAACAAGTATTTGGATAATTATCTTTCAATATTTGCATTGCATGCAAAAATCTATTTTATTTGTTCCGCGCGGTCAATGAGGTAATCACTTGTGACTTAGTTTGTTACAACCAAAAGCTTTGTCAATTTTTCTTCATAAATTCGTTATCTCCGAGCTATCGCTATAATGTCTTATAACAACTTAAATACAAGTAAAGCATAGGGTTTTCATTGGAACTTTAATTTTTGTACATTACAATGTTATAAGTGAAGAGCGTTCGTTATATCCGAGCTGTATATCAAACAATAATTGTAAAACCAAAGATAATGTATTTGAGCGAGACAAGTCGCCTAAATTAGGAATATAAAAGAAACCTGACGCCTTTGAGAGAAAAGTATTAAGAATCTATGTCCCATTCCAAGAGAGTGGTTAGTGGAAAATAAGGTTGTCACGAAGCTCGACTTACCGAAGTAGCAGTTCTTCAACTTCTGCCAAGGCTTTGGCTTAAAGGCATAAGAAAGCAAGGATAAGAGCGAGAGAGAGAGGATACCGCATATTTCAATTTATTAAAATAAATATTTATTAATATATTTCTAAAATGAATGATTTGAACAGTTGTCTATTATTACGTTGTAATTAAAAATGTTAATATATAATAGAAGCAACAGCTTCCTTTACAAAGTGGGTTGAAAACAATACGAGGGAATAGAAGAAATGTATCCATTTACACAGTAAACTGTCCACAATAAAAGATAATTAGTAAGTTTATTAATTAGAGAAGATTAGTTCAAAGCAATTTCAATTGTGTCTGAAAAATAAAACATTCCACTAAATACAACGTACATAAGGATATCAAGAGTCCTGAAATGAACAATGAACTACAATTTAATGTGTAGTTAGCTCATCTTACCTTCGCCCTGAAGAACCATATCTATTGAAATGGTGAGAGCATTGCAAAAAAATTACCAATATTAGCGTTTATAATTCATTTACCAAAATCATGTAAATAATTCCAGTTTATATTCATTCATAATCGCTAACCTCTTTTATCTTTAACCTTTAGTTTTCAAAACGTTTTATTTGAAAATGTAACTTACCTCTGATTTGGAGACTTGGGATTCTTTTTCCAATTAGACTCGCCACCTCCCCAACCTTCCTTCTTATCTCCCCAACTTTCCTTCTTATCTCCCCAGTTTTCCTTCTTGTCTCCCCAACTCTCCTTCTTATTAAAGCGGTCTCTGTAAAATTTATCGCTGTGTATTTGCAAAAATCAAGATGAATTTTGATTTACCTATTGCCTCGACCATGATCAAAACTTTCCCCATCATCTTTTCTGTAAATAAATAATAAATATTAAATCTGGCCAAATTTACATTTTGATTATTTGTTGCATAAGTTGAATAAAATATTAATTTTATAGTTTGGAAGTTAATATTGTGTTCATGATAAAAAAAAAGCACAACAAGGAGATATAAGGTTATGAAAGATTTGGTATATAATCAAATGTTTGAAATGTTACTCATTTAAGTGAACAATATCAATTTTAGATTTTCATTTTTTCATGGCAATCAAGTGCCCAAACTTGTTTAAATTTTGTATGAGTATTGTTATCTATTTTCTTTGTCCATATTAGAACCTTTGTTATCAATTCAACTAATTACAAGGTAAGTCTTACATAAACACAGTCAGTCAATTGTTTGCTACCAAATATTAATGACTATTCCCCTCAGATAATATAAACCAATCCCATCAATCAATTTTCAAAATTTGAACCAATCAGAGTCGAATACAGCGATAATTTTGCACAAGTGCAATATCGAGTATTTGCGGGAAGAAAAGCAAACCAGCTAGGTACACAAGAAATTTCAGAAAGAAAACTGAAAACTCTTTAAAAATGAATAGTGTGGTATACAAAGGATAATATTTCTTCGAGGAATAGTTTTGTAATATTCCCTGCGTGCATTCTGTATAATTCATCTATTTCTCTCGAACGCTTCGAATATACAGAATGCACTACGGATATAACTACTGATTAAATTTTGAAGAAGTAGAAAAATATTGCAGTTTTGAACCTGTTTTAAGGGTAGCACATTCCTTGGATGATGCAGACCGACAAGTTTCACAGTTTCTAGATTTCCAAAGATATGCTTTTTTTAAATTTAAGATAAGGTGTTTTTTTTATTAGAAAATAGGTTTGTTTATTGTATTATACATTATTACTTTCTTCGTCTGAAAGAGGGAAAGACCTTAAAAAATTAAATTCTTTTTATATTTTCCACTTGACGGAAGTTCTGAGTAAAGCCCTTTACAGACTTTTTACAAATAAAATGAAGATTCTTCAGTTATTGTATTTTTCTCATAACCCAAACATGTATCTTTTTCATTTCCAAATGTGTCAAAATTTTTTATTTTTAAATATTTGTCCGAGTACACATCTGTCTGTACATGCCAAAATCCAATTTCTATGTGAAAATAATAGGTGTCCTAATTCACCCCAAATATAGGAGTTAATGTAGACACTAAAAAATATATATACCGGGTGCTGACTTGGGCGACGCACCATAGGAATTTGCGTAGTAAATTCTTTATGTTCAATTATTTGCTCCCCTAATTATTTTAGAGCTAAAGTGTAAATACATTTTTTGTAGAGACAAAAATTCTGCACCCATTCATACTGTTGCTAACAATTTTTCATTTTCTGGAACTGAAGGAATGCAAAAAACAAACTAGCATTTTCACAAAAATCAGTGATGCTATGGAATTATTGAAACAAGCCAATGCCAACGCAAATGCGTGCGGAGCGACAATATGTGTTGTTTGTTTGTTTGTCATTGATGTTTCATTATTAATTAAGTTCAGCTTAATGTCTCTAAGGTACCTAGACCTTGTCCACAACAAAAATGGTTTTACGAGTATGGTGGACGTTCGTTAACTAAGCTCCTTGTTTATTGTAAAATATCCGTATCGGCAAATTCCAAACAGTACAACCATTAAAAGACTGATTTATTTTAAGTTTAAGACTACAGGCACGTTATTAAATAATTGTAGGTGTAATAATGAGGTTCAGAACTTACACCAAAACAAGAAAAACTACAATAAATTCAATCTTTTGATGGCAGTGACTGGATGATCGCCCCGCACGCACTTGCGTTGGCAGTGGCTTGTTTCAATAATTCCATGGCATCACTGATTTTTGTAAAAATGCTAGTTTGATTTTTTGCATTTCTTTGGTTCTGGAAAATGAAAAATTGTTAGCAACAGCATGAATGAATGCAGTATTTTATCTCTACAAAAAATGTATTTACACTTTAGCTCTAAAATAATTAGGGAAGCAAATAATTGAACATAAAGAATTTACTATGCAAATTCCTATGGTGCGTCGCGCAAGTTAGCACCCGGTATACAATTTTTAACCAAAAGTTGTGGCTGCTATTTCCAAAATTACTCGAAGATCATCCGAGTTTACCCCAAATGACAGTACCTAATTAATAGCATTTTTCCTGAAATTGTCAAAAAAACTGGCCATGTCAAGACTAAAGTTTGATCTTGAAAGTGTCACTTACAGGACTAGTAATTTTTACTTTACCTAGGTGACCGGTCACCTTCACCGTGAGCCTTAATGCGATAGAATTTTATTTTTAAATTTTTAAGGAAAGATTCCAGAAAAAGTGTAATACATTGCACAGCATGAAAGTGTCTATGCTTGACTCGGAGGCTTTGAAGAAGTACTCCAGACGCTTCGCGTCCTCGTATTCTTCAACAAGCCTCCTCATCTGCAAAGTATCACGCTCATGCCTTGTAATGTAATATACTATTAAATCACTTGCAGGGTAAAACAGTTTTTAGTGCTGAAAAGTGGAAATGACAGGCAAGCCTGTCAACTCTGAGGCAGTAAAAACAGGTACCTTGATTGTGCTGTACAATATTTTATTTGTTACTCATTTATAATAGTTATTACTTTCCCATACCCATAGGTATAGGGAAGTCTTGGAATCATGAAAATTTTGGAAATCGAGATTTTCACAGAAATATCCGTTTTGGGCCTCTAGGAACCCAAAAAAGTGGTTTTTAAAAAATGTCTGTCTGTGTGTGGGTGGGTGACGCTCCTACAGCCGAAAGTATTGCTCCGATTTTGATGCGCTTTGGAATGCGAGGGTGTATCGAAAATTCATCGACAAAATAAGCTTTTCAAAAAAATCCGAAACCGGAAGCGGAAGTTACGCATGTTTTTTTGGTATCACTGTTTTCGTGATTCAAATTTTGAAAATTTTATCGCGGATAATGATAGAGGGTCATAAGACAAATCTGTTAGTTTTTTGCCGAACTCGCTAGGTTTAAAATGAAGGGCGCTATGATTTTTTGAAAATTTTGAGTTTAACGCCCTATTACTCAAAAACGGATGAATCGATTCAATTGATTTTTTTTTTCTGAATAGTATATGAAGGCTAACATGAGGTGATATAAAAAGTGTTTTGAAAAATATTAAGGGGCCTAAATTACAAATTTTCAAAATTTTGGAAATTTTCTAAAAATCATTTCTCAAAAACTGCCCACAGGAATTTGTTTAAACTTCATACACTGATAGACCCCGAAAAGAGCTATCGATCTGTTTTTTAAAGAATCTCATGAATTATCTGTGGCGCCCTCTACGAAGCTTTGAAGTTTGAAAATTTAAACCCCTTTAATTAATAAACAAAACAAGATAGGTAGCTGGGGTTTTCACTGAATTGCTCAGTGCATAATGGAGCATATGAATATGCAAAAAAATATTACACTCGTGGATATATGTAAGCGCACCGGCCTCCTCCCCCCTCTATTTTTGAAAAATAATTTTTTTATTCTAACAGTTGTTATATTTTTGCGTCAAAGAATCTTTTTCCGCGAAAATAAAAAAATCGATTTTGTATGCCCTAGAAAATATAATTTCCAGGTACTTAGATAATTTCACCTCGGTGCTACAGCCGTTTTGAGGAATATAATACATAAACTAGCACAGTGGCGGCTTGTCCACTTGGCGCCATCTACAGAAGCTCGGTGGTCACGTGGTCACTTATTAGTTTTCTTCTAGCTTTCATAGTTTTTGAGTTATAACAATAAGTTACATTTTTTTAAATAGCAATCATAGTTGGCTTAGACATTTCTAAAAAGAGCATATCTCCTTTGCTAAATGGAGAAAGAATTGCAGTTTTATGAGCTTATTCAAAGTGTGCTTTTGTTTCTTTGAAAAAATCCAAGGCCTACTAGATATAAGCAAAATATTACAATTACTTAATCTTTTAACACGTTAATCGCCGCAATACAAATTCAGAAATGGGTCTCAAGGGCCACTACGTAGAAGAAACAATAAAACATATCTAATATTGAAACGCCTATAAATAGGCAACCAAATACGCTATCCAAGGGGTAAATGTGTTGTTGGGTATAGGAGGCCACGTGCATTAGGCAAAGCATGTAAAGTTACGCACAATGAGAAGCTACCGTGAATCACACGGCCACGAAAACTTTTCAACGTGAGATGCAAGTTAGCATCACACGGCGCTGTAAATAAAAAGATAGAGATGCACGTTAGCTTCACGTGGCGATTAAAGTGTTAAAGCCTGCCTAGCGCCGTTATAATTGAAAATAGAAAAAATAATAAGAATAAAAGTTTTAGCTATTTTTAGGGTGTTTATCTTACACTTATTAGTTTTCTTCTAGCTTTCATAGTTTTTGTCATTTTCTTATTACGACAATTATTATAAAAGAATTATTTGTCAAAATAGGTATAACAAACCTTATGTCATTTTAAGCGGAAAAGTGAGCTCTTTTTAGAAATGTCTAAGCCAACTATGATTGCTATTTAAAAAAATGTAACTTAATGTTATAACTCAAAAACTATGAAAGCTAGAAGAAAACTAATAAGTGTAAGATAAACACCATAAAAATAGCAAAAACTTTTATTCTTATTATTTTTTTTCTATTTTCAATAATAACGGCGCTAGACCGACTTTAAGAAATTAAGTAATTTTAATATTTTGCTTGTATCTAGTAGGCCTTGGATTTTTTCAAAGAAACAAAAGCACATCTCGAATAAGCTCACAAAACTGCAATTCTTTCTCATTTAACCAACCTTCTATCTTTCATGGTTTCCGAGATCCCTATAGTGATAATGAAAAAAAACTCACCCTGTATATACAGGGTGAGGCACATAAAGTGTTACAGAGCAATAGCACTCAAACTATTGATCACATCCAAAAATGTTTCAGACAAAAGTTTCAGTGTTCGAGAAGGCCGTCATACTGGACCACCCTATTTTTTTAGCGGTGGAGGCGCTGAAACTATGTCAAGGTCAACTCCACTTTTTTAAATGGAACCATGTATTTTTTTTTCGATGACACTATTACCGATTTGAAGACAAGGTCATTCTAGTCACGCAAAGTATGAAAATAGTCGAAAAATCGAAAAATGCAACAGTGCAACAAACACGAGTCAACACGACGGTGCACCACCCCATTATGCTCTGTGTTTAAGACAAGTGAAGAATGAGATTTTTGGCGAAAAGTGGATAGGACGAGGCGGTCCTGTAGCTTGGCCACCTCAATCGCCAGATCTAACATCAGCAGATTACTTTTTATGGGGTTTTGTCAAAGATCGCGTAATGGCGGTAGCACCTACCACCCCTGACTACATGAAAGACAGAATACGACGAGCATGTACCGAAATTACACCACAAATGTTAGCTGAAGTTAGACGGTCTTTTCATCAGCGCATTAACAAGTGCTTACAAGTCGAGGGTCATCACTTCGAGCATCTTCTGTAGGTAGAACCAAACCAAGGTTAGTGGATCCTTTGAAAGTGATTATTCTGATATTTTTCGATTTTTTGACTATCTTCATACTTTGCTAACTAGAATGACCTTGTGTTGCAGGTAGCTGAATTTGTCTTAAAATCGGTAATAATGTCAAGAAAAAAAAATACATAGTTCCATTTAAAAATCTGGAGTTGACCTTGACGTAGCTTCAGCGCCTCCACCGATAAAAAAATAGGGTGGTCCAGTATGACGGCCTTCTCGAACACTGAAACTTTTGTCTGAAACATTTTTGGATATGATCAATAGTTTGAGTGCTATTGCTCTGTAATACTTTATGTGCCTCACCTTGTATATATATATATATATATATTTGAAACTTGTGTTTATGTATTTAATAATAACAACAAATTTATTATAAATAGTCAGGTACACAGTGTTGATACTAGGCGGAAGGAAGATTTTAGAATACTTTTTACGAAACTACAGATATCAAGTAAGCTGGCTGCCAATGTCGGTCTCAAGATATATAATCGTTTGCCATGTCAAATTACGATAATTACAGAGCAATTTAAAGTACACTTGAAAGCGTTTCTAGCAGAAGAGTTAAAGAGTGTTTTTAATCCATACAAGATTTTTTAATTTAAATTTTTAATTTGGTCAACATTGTTTCATGTCATTTCTTTATTGTGACTTTTCCATATTGTATATACAATCCTAGGAAATAAAGGCTTATTATTATTATTATTATTAAAACATGTTAAAGAACATTAGGTTTCTAGAATAACCATTACACGATTAGTACAGTAATAGCCAGGGCTGTAGAGTCGGAGTCGAGGAGTCAGAACTTTTTGGGTGGAGTTGGAGTCGATATAAATTACATTACTCCGACTCCCACTTTATACTTTTTTTTGTAAAAACTCTGAAAACTGAAAACTCTGAACAACTTTATTACTGACTATTTGAAGACTCAGACCCAGGGTTGATCTAATCAAGATTTTTTTGAAAAAATAAAAAAAATTATTTTTAATTATTTAAATCTGATTTTTTATTGAAATTAAACATTCATTTATTTTCTTATTTTTCTTTATTCATGATAGTTTATGATAATGCACATGCAAAATAAAATTAATTAATTCTAAGATGCACGAGTGGGTTGAGTGTGTTCTACAGTAAGTGTTGCCACCGCTTGTAAATTTAAATTCCTATCAAACTATTTCAAAATTCCAAATTTTCCCTTATACAGGGTGTCCAAAAAATGGCGGATTAACTCTACAGTGCGTTGCTTGGGGATGCCTAATGAACCATGGAAAAATATAAAAAAAATTCCCTGGGACGTATTTTTCGAAATATTTCTGGTCAAAGGTGGGTAATGAAATCCATTTATTTAAATAACTAATGTATAATTATAGTGTCAAATATATCTGGGACTTATTAAAATATCTGTTTTTTTAATATTCTTGGGATTTAACTAAATTGTTTTCAATATTTAAGTATTTTAAAAAACTGATTTCCTGTTGAGTTTGTCAATTACTAAATATGGCAAACAGGCTTTGTACAATAATAATATACGAAATCAAGCTTGGCATTGAAATATTTGTTGTATGAATAATATGTTGGTGGCACTGTAAGTTCATGTCAAATTCGATGTTAGCAGGTTAGGTTTTGCGACAGTTTGTGTCAAAACTGACGCAAAACCTAACCTACTAACCTCGAATTTGACATAGACTTACAGTGTCACCAACATATTAACAACTTACTATGGATACATTTTTGATTGAGAAATTGTTGCAGTATCAATGTTGCCAGATTTATTTTTATTAATTTCAAAATATTTCGAAAAATACGGCCCAGGGATTTTTTTTCATATTTTTCCAGGGTTCATAAGGCATCCCTCAGTAACGCACCGTAGAGTTAATCCGCCATTTTTTGGACACCCTGTATAGCAAAAAACCGGTTTTTCTATATTTTACTAGTAACTTTTTTATGTGATTAATAATAAAACAAGGAAAGCACGTATTAAAATGATTTCTTACTTTTATAGTGCACTTTATTTTTCATTTGGGTTTCACTTGCAATAAAGATTTTACCTCTACTTTTGTTGGGAACCAACTTGCTTGCATTAACTTTACTAATAAAATTTTCTCTAATAAACGGACACTCTCTTAAACGGACATGGACACCATTTTTCGACAATTTTTAGACTGTGAATCTCTCTTGTACGGACACTTCAAAATGCAGGCCCAGCTAATGGCATCAAAACAATCCATAAATCCAACATTTAATGATCATGTTGTTAAATTATCGAATTCTTTTGCAATACGGGCGGTATTAAGTCAACTCAAATCAGCATTATGACCGCAGGAAATTCGACACTTTCATTAGCCTATGCATGATATTACAAAATAGTCCATGTCGCCCAATTTTAGAGGCCTGCAATTCAAAACTACTTTGGGTATCAAGTTACGCTACTGTAATCAATTCGAACCAGAGGACGATTTACCCTTATCAGTAATGGTTGAACTGTACAGGAATATCCCAGAAATCGAAGACGTCGACCCTGACGAATTTATACACTGACAAAGAAATAATCCTGGAAGATGATGTAACTGAAATTTCAGGTGAATCAGCTGCCGTTGATATGCAGTTGGCAGAATTAGAAAACGATGGCGACTTAGAAATTTGTGAGAATGTAATCAAGACCTACATGGAAGCATTAACAGTGAATAATTTTAAATGCTTTGCTAAAGAAAGTAACGACTTTAAAGTATTCAAACTGTCAAAATATTTAGAAATACATGCGGAAAGTATAATAAGCAGTCAGAAAAAACCCTTACGTCAAACAAGTAGATTTTGTAACAACTATTACATTGTTTCAATTATTTATTATTGTTAGCGCGTATACCTTTGCATAATACGACTTTTTTAAACATAAAAATGAATTTTTCCCTTAAGCGGATGCCTCTAATAACCGGACAAAAACTTTGGCACCGTGCGTGTCCGCTTATGGGAGATTTCACTGTATATACATAATTTATTATAATCAACCACATTCACCAAAGCTTGCGAAATTTCTTGTGAGCTGGTCAAGTTTCTAAGGTAGATGAAAAGGTATAAGGTATCAATATTGTAGTACTGTCGGAGACGGAGTCGGGAGTCTGAGTCGGATTCAAACTACTAAATATCAAGAGTTGAAGTCAGTTTTTTTTTTTATCGACTCCACAGCCCTGGTAATAGCAGTCAGGTAAACATATTACTGTACTAGTCGTGTAATGGTAACTTCCTCGACGCAAAATAGCCTTGACTATTCAATTCACCTGTCATCCGTCAAAAAGTGACCAATGAAAATCCAGAATTCTGACGTTTCTTGACCAATAAAACAAATATCAGTCCTAGAAGGTATTCAAGTGACTATTTTTAACAAATGCGATTTTTATTAGAAAAAGTCAATATTAGTGTTCTGTTACTATAGAAATTGTGTAGCTTATTGCTAGAGTTACTGAAAACTAATTTGGAAAAGTAGTTTGGTTCATTGCATAGTCCCTCGAATGCCATTCTTAGTCAAAGTTAAGTAGATTATTTTTGCGGTGGTATCACTACTCATGTCCATTGCGCTTGGGATTAGGACTCGTGCTAGCGCACTAGTCCTAATCGTACCAAAGCACAATGGACATTCGTGACACCACTCCAAAAATAGTCGACATAACTTTGACTACTCATGATATTATAAGTGAAACTTTGACTTTGAAGTTTTCAGGTAAACAATAGTTATCTGTTTCATTAGCACAAAAAATGCATGATTTCGGTAGAAGTAAGGCAGATCGCCGGACTTCGCACGCCTGTCCCAAAAATGAATTTTTTTGTGCGAATGAAACATACAATTTTTTCTCAAACTAATCATAAATTTGGTAATATAACTTATTATTTAGAATCAAACATTATACAAATTAGTAACTTGTAAGGATTAATTTTCAAAGTTAATAAGCGATTTGAACATATGGTGTTTACAAATGAATAATAAATAAATTATTTTACATTGGTTAATGTAAAAAATAAGTATTTTTCTCACAGTGATTCAGTGCACTTGGTTGTTCTTTAATAGTTTATCAAGGAAAAAATTTGTCGAAGATAAAACTTTTATCTTGCTTATTGTAAATATCTATTAAAATTGAGGTACGACATACATACCTCTGCCTGTCAAGCATGAAACTGTTTTTCACCATACTACCGACAGATTAATAGCTGAAGAATTTATTTGAACATTTAATAGTTCTTGCTTGCTTAATAATACTTTCGGTAATTTTATGTAAAACTGATTGCCTGCTTTAATAACACTGTAATTCCATATTATTTTGTACAGTTTTTAATTAGTAACATACATGTCATAAAAAATTAAATGTGTTATGTCAAACATTCTTGTTCTTCCATATTAAATTGTTTATTTGATCCACAGCCTGCTGAATTGTGTCACTTGATATGGCCTGATTTTTTGAAATTTATTATTGTTTTCACTTCTGAGAAAATGCCAATTTTGGCCATTTTGGCGCCACATACCCATGAGGACATTTAAATGACAACGGCTGTCAAGACAAATATTCTCCTTGAGAAGTTTTGAATTCCAAGAATTTGTAGCTGAAGACAGAATAATATTTTCAGGCAGGTATTTTTTGGATAGCTCACCGATTTGCTTTAAAATAAAATTTAATATGCAGATAATCGTAATATTTTTATAAATTTTGAAGATGTTAGTAATGAAGTATTTTATTGTGTATGCTATTGTAAGGTTGTAAGTTTATGTGTAATTCACTGCTGTAAGATTTTAAAAATTAGACATTTAATAGCTATCAACACTGTCAGTGTCAAATAAAAAAAAAATTCTTGACTATACCGCAAAAATAATGTGTTTTTTATTAGACTGTACAGTCATTTAATTGTTAAAATGTGAAAAATAGCAGTGGTGCCAACATAATGTCAGTTTGACAGTGCAGATGTCAAGTAAATGGACTATATTTAGGAATATTATGAGTATCACAATGGCTAAACCGCAGAATCCGAGGAAAATTCCCCTCCTTTTACTTGCTCCTCTTCTACTTTTGGTTATGGTTACTAGAGAAACATGGTTAATAATAATTAATATTAACAATAGCAGGGGAATGTGCCCCGGATCATAACTTTCGCAGATATTGTTTTGAAATCCGAGCTCGTCGAGTCCATTAGGCCTAAGATTTCTCAAGACAAAGTTCTTTGAATAAATGGTAAATCTCTAGTTATTTACAAGTGAGGAACAAATAAAATATTCCACAATACACGCCGGGTAACCATTTTTACTGGCTCAAGGATATGACAGGCTCGCCAGTCATCCCAATCCTATCGCCAGTAAAAGCTGTTTTACCTGGCTTGTAATGTAAAATACTATAACATGTACATTAACATTGTAATAGAAATAATTCCATATTTACCACCGGAAGGAAATGCTATGAAAATTACCCCATCTTTATGAACAGACCACTTCAAATCACATTTTGAATGTGGAGATCACAATTAACCCATTTCCATGATAGAATTTTATCAAAATTGATTAAATCTGCTTAGCAGTTATTGCAAAACACGAACGGATACAAACTTTTTTACTAATATGCTTTCTAAACCATTGAGAAGAAAGTTGTTATGTTTTTGATGTGTTCATAAAATACTCATATATGCAAAGTTCTTTCAAACTTACTAGTCATTTTATATTTCACATTAAAAGAGCAATAAAACAGCTCTTTACTATTTAGCAATGGTATAACACGTGCATAACCAAACGTTTGACAATGACATCGAAGGACAATTTAAAAATCTCAGTGTTAAACCCTAAATTATAGATTTCATTAACAGGCGATAGCAGCGCCTTTAGTTGTAAATTTAGATGGAATGGACAGACTTGTTATCAATAATCAACACAGACGATGTTTTATACTATATACTTTATTGAACCATTAAGACGGTTCTGTACGAGGTCACCTCCAGTATTAGATACCTCAATATAAAAGCCACTCTAATAGAGAGTTCGCACTGTAAAGCCCCTGTACCACTGTAAAAATTATTTTAAAAAGTTTCTATAAAATTTGGAGAAATACCCATAAAAACATGATGAAAATGTTTATAGTTTTAGTAAAATTATTATATATTAATAAAAAAGAAGAGAAGGTTAAAATGGATAAAATCTAATAGAGAGAATGACTATGAGGAATACAAAAAAATAAAGAAGGAAGCGTCAAGAGTAATGAGAAACAAAAAACAGGAGTGATATAGAAAAAGATAGTAAAAACTGCACAAAGTTATACCAGGAAATGAAAAAAACAAAAAAGGAAAAGAAATACCACTGCCAACATAGACATGAAAAAATTGAAGAGATATGAAAGAAACGATAAAAAAAGATGAAGACAAAGAGAAGACAGGCGAAGATGAAATAGAAGTAGAAGAACCAACAGAGAAGGAAGTAAACGAAATAATTAAAAATCTAAGAAGAAGAAAAACAGGAGGACCAGACAGTATATGCAGTGAAATGCTGAAAGAAGGAAATGAAGTTAAAAAAAAACAGGATTTACGAGTTAATGAAGCAAATATGGAAAAAGGAGGAGATTCCTGAGTGGCGGAGGTCCGGAGTTATAGTGCCAATACCAACAAAGGAAGACTTAATGCTATGCGAAAACTACAGAAGAATAACCCTGCTGAATTTAGTGTTTAAGATACTAACATCACTAATACTAAAAAGATTAAATAGGTTTAAAGAGGAAAGAATAGGAAATACCAAAACGGATTCAGGCAAGGAAGGTCAACAATAGATGCAACGCATAAGTTGAAGCAAATCATTGAAAAATGCTATGAACAAGATATAAGGGTGGAGATAGTATCCATAGACTATAAGCGGGCATTTGATGCAGTAAAAAGAAGATCGATCATAAGAGATGTGAGGAAAATGGGTATACCCAAAACACTAATAAGAATAATAAAGACCATGGAATGAGCAAAAGCAGAAGTACTAACACATGAAGATTTATCAGTAAAAATAGACATATATCAAAGAATACGACAAGGAGATGGGACTTTCGGCGACACTCTTCAACATTGTAATAGAGAAAATAATGAACAAATGTAACATTAAAGAAACAATAATAGAGAAATCCATACAAGTTGTAACATATACGGATGATAAAGCATTTATAGCAAGGGATAGGAAAAGTCTTGAAGAAATAATGGAGACGATTAGTAGAAAAGCAAAAGAGAGAGGTTTAGAAATAAACCAAGAGAAAACCAAGTACGTATATGAAAATTACAAGAAAAGAGGAAAGAGGCAACAACAGATTAATAAAAATAGGAAAATATAACATAGAGGAAGTAGAAAGATATAAATACTTAAGGCCAATTATAGATAGGAAGAATAGCAGACGTGAGGAGATAGAACAGAATATACAGTCGGGTTATAAAACATACTATGGACATAATACAATAATCAATAACAAAACAATAAGCCAGAAGATAAAACTAAGGGTATACAGACCAGTGATAAGACTGGTGTTGACCTATGCGGCAGAAAATATGTGCCTACAAGAAAAGATGAAGAGAAACTGAAGGAAAATAATAAATATATTTGGAGGAAAGAAATTAAACATAGAAGGCTAACAAATAGTGAGGTGGAAGAAATATAAGAAAACAAAAATATAGTCAAAGTAATAAAAGTCAAAAGAATAAGTTGGTATAGGCATATAAACCGGATGAGCGAGAGAGTAATAAAAAGAATGACAAAATGGAAACCACAGATGCAACCAAAGAGGAAAACCTAAAGTACGATGGGAAGAGCAAGTAGTAGAAGATATAAAAAGAATGAGAATCACAAAACGGCAGGAGAAGATGAGGAACAAAAGAGAATGGAAAAAAAAATGGGAAAGAAGCAAAGACACAACAACCTATAAATACAGACAGGAAATAAAGTGAAGGGAAAGGTAGTGAATGTAGTGTAGTGGAGTGATGCACTGCCAACACCAAAAAAATCCAAAATTCCTATAGGAACAGGGCCGTAACTAGGTATAGGCCGAGAAGACCCTCGCCTACAGGCAAGGGGCGCCAAAATGGCACTGAAAAAAATAATTCTTTCGTACTAATGGGGAAAAACAAATAAACATAAGGACAATTTTACAAACAAATCAATTTCTAATTATTTTTGGCCTAAATAACGCTAATTATAATAATGTGAATTGCACCCAATCTGCTCGTTGTTCGATACATTTCCTTGTGCAATTTCCAAAGAAAATTTTAGATATGTACCAGTTTCTTACGGCGATTTGTTTTATAACTCTCACCTATATCAATCAAAACGTTAAAAGTACTAGCTTCTAGCATGCCGCGCCGCATAGGTGGCTTTATACTAATTACACCATTTGTTTAATTTTTAAAACTGAATGTTGTAATACAGCAGTGACTAGAAACAAACTTAAATTTTTAAAGACTGTTCCAGTGGATCCACTGGTGGCACATATTACACATACATTCACTGCTTTGGGCTCATCGCTGGTACAGTGGTCCATTGCAACAATCAGCAGAACATCACAGACCGATTTCAAGAGTTTACTTGTTCCACTACTATATCATTTTTCGCTACAATCACTTGCCCGCCAGAATTTGTCCAATTTGAGACACTACTACGACCCTATAGGGTGGCAAATTTTATTAAAAAACGAATTATAGAAATTGGCTTGATGCAAGGCTTATACTAGATGTCTATAGAAAAAGATTAGTGTTTTAAATATATTTATTACAACAAGACGAAGTGACAGTGTAGCTGTGAATATAGAACCTCATTCTATGTTCATATGTTACTACGCATAATGCAATTATTTGTTCATATTGACGTGTCTTGTTGACATGACTAGTTTTTGAGCGCATCACATAAGTAGTCTTAATTTAAATAAAATATTTTTTGCATTTTTAAAATAGAATTGTACATAATAGAATTACAAAAGAAAATGTTTTCGACGTCTTTAATACAGAAAGGGCGCTGCAAGAAAACCAGCTTTTCTTAAATCGAATTTTAGTCTTCAAAATTATCTACAAAATAGGTCAAAAATACTTTAATGCTGCTAATAATTCTGAAACACTTAGAATTAATGCGAATTACGTGAATTTGGAAATTTAAAAAAAAACATTGCAACCAGTGAGATTCGAACTCGCGTTCACTGATAAATACGTATGCTTATCGTTGCATTATAAATGACGCAGAGGCGTTTCGATATGGGCGAAATGCGCCCGATCGGTGCCGATGAAAAGATGACGTAGAGACGCAGGTATACCACACGTTTATATATAGGGAATTATAAAAAGTTCTCACTGACTACATAATAATATGTATTTCTTTTTTAATTAGAATGGTGTTTTATACTCTTGTTTTCTGTTCTTATTTTATTTGTTTTATTTTGTTACTTTAATATTTACTTGTTTCTTTTTTAAACTTGTGAATTTAAAATGTTGGTTTTATTTTTTAATACCTAGCTGTCTGTCTGTTTTGAATATATTCCATCATATATCCGTAGATAATAAATGTAGAAAGCATACAGTAACATTAGTATTGTTATCACATATATCGTTAGCGTACTGAAGGGCGCAAAAATGTTGGCTTGCCCACAATAAAAGTTTGCTTAGTTACGGCCCTGTATAGAAATGTACAGGCTTCTACCGGGTGCTGACTTGCGCGACACACCATAGGAATTTGCGCAGTAAATTCTTAATGTTCAATTATTTGCTCCCCTAATTATTTTAGAGCTAAAGTGTAAATACATTTTTGTAGAGAAAAAAATACTGCATCCATTCATACTGTTGCTAACAATTTTTCATTTTCCAACACCGAAGGAATGCAAAAAATAAAACTAGCATTTTTACAAAAATCAGTGATGCTATGGAATTATTGAAACAAGCCAATGCCAACACAAGTGCGTACGGAGCGACCATCCAGTAACTGCCGTCAAAAGATTGAACGTATTGTCGTTTTTCTCGTTTTGGTGTAAGTTCTGAACCTCATTATTGCACCTACAATTATTTAATAACGTGCCTGTAGTATTAAACTTAAAATGAATCAGTCTATTAATGGTTGTACTGTTTGGAATTTTCCGATACGGATATTTTACAATAAACAAAAAACGTCCACCATACTCGTAAAACCATTTTTGTTATGGACAAGGTCTAGGTACCTTAGAGACATTAAGTAGAACATAATAATGAATTATTATAAACGTCAAACATCAATGACAAACAACAGACAAACAACACATATCGTCGCTCCGCACACATTTGCGTTGGCATTGGCTTATTTCAATAATTCCATGGCATCACTGATTTTTGTGAAAATGCTAGTTTGTTTTTTGCATTCCTTCAGTTCTGGAAAATGAAAAATTGTTAGCAACAGTATGAATGGATGCAGTATTTTTGTCTCGACAAAAAATTTATTTACACTTTAGCTCTAAAATAATTAAGGGAGCAAATAATTGAACATAAAGAATTTCCTATGCAAATTCCTATGGTGCGTCGCGCACTATATAAACTAGTAAAATTTTTAATAAAAACGAAGTGACGTCACGTTCCATCAAAATATTTTTAAGGTATGTCCCATTGTCAAAATTTGGTCCACAGTTTTTATAAAAATATGATCAGCTGTTGACGAAAAACTGAAAAGTGAGGTTGGATTGCAGTGTTTTGGTTTAGGGTTGCCGCCTCCTTTGCAAGCTTTTATGCTCTCTTTTTCGTTTTTCAATAGAAAACTTATATGTGAACCAAACAATAATATTTACAGGACTTGCAATAAGTTTGCTGTGATATGCTCTTCTTCAAATAAAACAAAAACACTTAAATATTCGGTTAGGGTTATAAATGCGAAATCACATATTGGATTCACCCTGTTAAAATTCCATTGATGTGGCGGTTAGTCGTTTTGTTTAACAACATGCCTATAATTTTTGTTTGTTTGTTTGTTTGTTAATGGACAAGGTCTAGTGGGTATGAGCTTTCAAGAGAAAGTTAGACGTATGCAAAGTACCAGGTACCTTAGACACCGACTGCTGCGGTCATAACGAGAGATCAATAAAAAAACCAATTAGGGCAGGCTGTGATGTGTTATACGTTTGGCAGTACTGAAGTGTATCGTCAGTCTATGTCAAATTCGAGATTTGCAGGTTAAGTTTTATGTCAGTCTGTGTCAAACAACAAACAAAACCTAACCTACTAATCTCGAATCTGACATAGACTGACAATACACTTCAGTACTGCCAAACGTATAACACATATCACAGCCTGCCCTAATTGTTTTTTTTATTTATCTCTCTGTATAATTAAGCAAAACAAAAGTTACATGTTATCCACAACACAAGCGTCGATACAAGATACACCCCAAAAGCGAGGTTAAGTGTTAAGCGGTAAAACTTCAAATCCCCAGTAGGATGGGCTTAGCCATCAACATCCAATGAAATGCTTGCTTTTATAAAAATTATAGAAACCGTGCTATTCTAAAGGTATTTATAAAAACCTTTTATGTGACGTTATTAAAATACAGACGCCGTAAAACGGAAAATTTGGTAGCAGCCATTTTTATAAAACTGTGGGCTGTCACACTATCAAAATACTGTTTATAAAACTGTATAAAAAATAATTTACAGTGGGACAGGGGCTTAATTAAAAATGAAACAAGTATGGACCACTTAATACTACTCAGTAGAATCGGATATTCAAAAATGTTGTTTAGGAAAATTTTGAATTCTAAGCTTACCAACATTTCTTTTTTATGATAAATTTTGAATCTTGAGCTACTTAGATTATTATAAATTACCTAGTGAGTCTGTAAAAGCTATTTTATATTTTAAGTCTTACCAGGAAAATTATCACTATTCAAAAATTGCTTCTAAGATAATTAAAAAAAAATGCATACAGGAAAAAGTTATTATATAATTAAATGCTGTTGCATATTGCATATTCAGAAATAAATAGGCTTACAAGCAGTATTTTTGAAAGGCAAAAAATGCACAATTATCGATGTCATTCGCATGTAATTGGCTGAAACTTTTAAATTCTCGCTTTCTGATTGGTCTAACATTTTTTTAAAAAATAGTCTTTAATTTTGGGTATTTTCAGACTTTCTTTTGTATCCATAGTTCTTTGACAAATGATAAAAACCAAAACAAATCTACGTTATGTCAGAGATCGATATTCAAGTTCAATTTAATTGATGATTTTACCTAGGTGATTTTGTCTGACGCCATGAATCTTGTTTGTTACTGTTCCATCCACCATCATTTGAAGTTGGTTTGGATCCGCTCCAACCTTTGTCATTCGATAATTGCTTTGAACTACTCCAGTCCTTATCATTTGAACTCGGTTTAGAATTCCAGTTTTTTTCATTGGAACTCGATTTAGAATTCCAGTCTTGGTCATTCTGATCGCTGCAACAAAATAAATAAATAATTAATTTTAACACAAAAAGATATTTATATACCGTGACTGCTTGCGCTCCAATCGGTATGCCTGAGAAGCGCCATGAGCGTTCGGACTCTTCCTCTTCCGCTGTTCAATGTGATGACTGTCTTGAATGAGCAAAGGACTGACCTGAGAATGAGCGCTTGCAAGCCGTTCCAACAAAAGCGACCCCACATTGTAACGTGAACTGTCGTTGAGCTCCACCAATGCCCGACTCCCCTGCATTTCGATCACCTTCATAGTGAATTCCTTCTCGAGAATAAGTTCCTCAAGAATGTTATCTCGCTCTAAGTCATCTTGCATGTTCTGATAACCGTTTAGGCAGCACTCCAGAGCTTGTGGCCGTAAAGCCGTAAGAAGCTCAGCCCGTGGTGGTATTTTCAAGTTGTGCACGACAACCAGTTCTTCATTCCCATAATCTACATAACGCACTCGCACGTTTTCTCCCTCCATTGCTAGTATTTGAGCTCGGTACCACTGTCCATCCATGTCGAAAAGAGCACAACATGGCTGACCCTGCCTTATTTGTGTTGGTTGTAAAGAATCCCATTGCGGGCAGTTTACCTGAAGCTCGGCCATAACTTCACGCAGTTCTTCTTCTTTGGATTTTAACTGAACATAAAAGTGGCTGCAGCTGTGCACGTAGCTGACACGGACTTCCTGGCTTAAGCTACGTGTTAACTTTATTGGTTCCGGATAGGAATTTAAAGCAACATTCAATAATATATCCTGTACGTTGACGTTATTAGTGTCATCAAATAAGACACACAGTGGCAATGCGGACCGAGTTGGTGGAGGCAACGTCTTCATGCGAAGTAGCTTATCACTTACATACTCCTTGAACACACATTTCATTTCTAAGCTCACACTGGATCGATCCATACCGGCTAGAGCATACCGCATAGCCATCACTTTCGGAATGACATATTTAAACGGTATTTGATACAAATTATCGATGGGTACGACTTCAGTATTTCCAAAATCTACATAAAATACCTTATATCGGCTGTCAACCATACTAGTTACCACTGCTCGACATATGTGGTCATCTTCTACGCATCTTGCTACACACACAGTTCCTGGCAAAGGGTCGTCTTCTAGTGGTTGTAGGTTCATACGGTTCAGTTCCTTCATTAACCGAGCTAGATTGTCTTCCAGCCTTTTTAATTGCACTGAAAAATGACAGGGGCCGTCGGATACATATGAGACATACACATGACTCTCGGTGCCGGGCTCCAAGGAAATTGCTTTGAAAGTTAGTAGTGCCGGTGGGGGAGTCGCTACTACTGGCATCACTTGAGGAGTGGGTTGCATTAACACAGCAGCAGCTGGAACAACAGGAGGTGGCACCTGATAAGCGGCAGGTGGAGGTGGTGTGTTTCCAGTGTTTTGCAAAATCATGTGCTGTGCTGTGGACGCTATGGACAAAATCATGCCTCGATTGAACCAAGACTGGGCCAAGTCTTCGCCATTCTTATACAGTTTGATCAGAGTGTAGGCGCTGACTTGACTCACAAAAGCCCACTGCAAGTCCATATAGCGAATTTCGCTGTTAATCAGAGCCAAGGTGCCGTTATCCCAAGCTAAGCCGTGATGAGTAACGTTAGCCAATATGAAATCCCTGGCTTGGCCTGGAATGGTAATCAAACCAGGGGCAAAGCTTGCAATCGTTCGAAGGTTTATAATGGGAACAATTTCTCTATTGCCGTAGTCTATGAACTGGACTTCTACTACATTTTGAGGCAGCATTGTCGTATTGGTGATTCGTGCTCGATAATAAGCACCGTCTTTGTATTTTGCACAACATAAGATACCAACCTGGATGCTTTCCAGGGATGGCACGCAATGGCCTTGATCAAATTGGCTGGTCATTTGCTGCAGCGACTTTTCGATAATCGCGTGCAACTGCTTGTCTATTTGACCCCATATTTTTAAAAATGCACCCTGCTTCTCGACGCAGGTTATGTACAGCGTGTTATTAGGGGCTGCCATTGCAACTTGGCAGTTTGAAAAAACGTTACCTGTTATTGATACACGTATTCGAATGCTTCGGTAGTCGCTGGTCTCCAGCTACACGCACGAAGTAACTGCAAGTTGGATTTAACACTCTACATGATAAACGATATCGTAAGAGACGTAATCTTCGTACTTCGTCGTTGTCAGATTCACTCGCCACCAATAATGAAACTATGTGGGCCGCTCTAACTTAACCTACTTACAGCACTGCACGCATCGGCGCTTCTACATTAATAACTTGCCATTTACTTTTTTGTGAACGCTAAATTGACGCTTTCAGCAATTACGGTTTACCGCTATAAACAAATTAACAAAGAAGAGAATCGGTGGTTATCACGGAGTGCGCAGAATCAGAAATTCATTTTGGTGGCTTGGGCTGAACTACGCATGTGCACCTGTCAACTAGCTGACAGCATGGTAAAGCTTCCGCTCTGAATAGGAACTTAACACCACTTTTTGTTACTTTTAAGGCCTTTCCCGGGAAATTCAAAAGATACCACCGATCTGTGGAAAAAACCAAAGAAAGTCAGCTGCACTAGATGTATTTTTGGGGGTGAACTTAAAAAAATTAGATATGGTCACTACAAGACTGTCTTTTGCTACTTGTAGAAATTTAATTTTCGAATTTTTCAAAAATCATACAAGACAACAAAAGTAAATAATCTATATACGGGGTGAGTCGGAAGGAGTGGGCCAAACCCCAGGAGTGAATTTAACACGTAAAAATAATGTAAAAAATCTGGTGTGATACACGCACACAACTTCCTTTTACAGTGATTTTATAATTAGCCAAAAATTTGATTTTTAATTTTTAAGCATTTGTCAAAAATTTTCTAAAATTACAAATTCTGCAAAAACGGTACAAAATAGAGCGTTAGTTGAAGAGACAAATTTTCTCTAGAATTTTAAGCTGAATTCAAAAATGTAATAATATACCGGGTGTTCTATTTAAAATAGGAGTTCATAAAAAAATAGAAAAAAAAACACATTTTAGAAATATTCAACTGGAAAATTACCTATCTCACATCAATACACATTCAAAATTTAATAAAAATGTGAAGTTTGAAAAAAATCGTTAAAGCCGTTTTTGAAAAAATCGAAAAAAACTGAAAAATCACAAGAGGAAACACCTACTTCCGGTTATGCGATTTTCTTCAAAAGCTTGCTGTCGCATCTACATAGTACACAAAACTTATATATGAAGTTTCAACGCCATACCTCTTTTCGTTTTTGAGATATTCTGTTCACAGACACACAGACAGACAGACAGACACACAGACAGACAGACCAATAAAAAAAAATATGTTTTTTGGGTTCAGGGGAGTCTAAAACGTGAAGATTTGTTGAAAACTCAATTTCGAATTTTTGGGGTGAATCCAATACTTCCTTTATTGTAAAAGGAAGTAAAAATCTGGTGTGATACACGCACACAACTTCCTTTTACAGTGATCTTATAATTTTAAATTTTTAAGCATTTGTCAAAAATTTTCAAAAATTACAAATTCTACAAAAACGGTACAAAATAGAGTGTTAGTTCAAGAGACAAATTTTCTCTAGAATTTTAAGCTGAATTCAAAAATGTAATAATATACCGGGTGTTCTATTTAAAATAGGAGTTAATAAAAAAAATTGAAAAAAAACAAAGGAAACCATTTTAGAAGTATTCAACTGGAAAATCACCTATCTCACATCAATACACATTAAAAATGTAATAAAAATGTAAAGTTTAAAAAAAATCGCTAGAGCCGTTTTTGAAAAAATCGAAAAAAACTGAAAAATCACAAGAGTAAACGCCTACTTCCGGTTATGCGATTTTCTTCAAAAGCTAGCTGTCTCATCTACATGGTACACAAAACTTACATATAAAGTTTCAACGCCATACCTTTTTTGGTTTTTGAGATATTCTGTTCACAGACAGACAGACAGACAGACACACACACAGACAGACAGACAGACACACAGACAGACAGACCAATAAAAAAAATACGATTTTTGGGTTCAGGGGACTCTAAAACGTGAAGATCTGTTGAAAACTCAATTTCGAATTTTTGGGGTGAATCCAATACTTCCTTTATCGTAAAAGGAAGTAAAAATTCAAATGTTGTTATCCGATTTTCATTTGTTTTCAAGCAATAGTCGCAAACTCTAGAGAAGCATTAATAAGAGAAATAGAAAAGATAGACAAAGAAGCAAAAGAATTTGATATGGAAATAAACGAAGACAAAACGAAATATATGAAACTGGGGAGGAAAAACAGAAACGTTAAAATACCAAACATTTAATTTCAAAACAGTCTCATCATTCAATTACTTGGGAGTGACCATGGGGCAAACAAGACAGGAAAGTGTAAAAGAAAGAATTCAAAACAAAACACTACTCAAAAGTACAAAGCTTAGTAAAAAAACTAAAATAAACATTTATCAGACCTTAATAAGACCTATTATAGCATACGCCATGGAAACTACAATAATGAATAAAAAAGAAGAAGACTTGAAGATAATAGAAAGAAAAATAATGAGAACGATACTAGGGCCAAATATAACAAGGGAAGAATGAAAACGAATAAAGAAATAGAAGAGCAACTAGATGAAGCAAACATTGTAAGACATATGAAAGCCCAACGCCTACAGTGGGCAGAACACATTATGAGGAAGAAACCCACAGAAATAGTCAGGCGGATAACACAGTGGTCCCCAATGTGGCCCAAAGTTAAAGGAAGACCGAGAAAAAGATGGCGAGAAGAAATAGAAGAAGATATAAAGGCAATGAGAATAACAGACTGGAAAGCACAATGTAGTAACAGAAGAAATTGGAAGAAAATTACAAACTTGGCCAGGACCCACCACAAGCTGTAACAACAACAGAAAAAGAGGATTAATCCACGCTGCGGTGTTTGCCATAATCCCAAGGATTGATGATGACTGTTATCTGAACCAACTTGTTAAATAAGTCTTTACAAGCACGGTGCCTGTAGTGTTAGGCCCGGAGCACATTGAACGTAGGGCAGCACAGAGCAGCATAGCATAGGAAACTATTCCTCTTCCACTTCGTGTTCGAACCTCACCGCAGTTTTCTACATGCAGTGTGAGAGGAAAATACGATGTCGATAGAAGAGAATTTAATAGCCATTTAAGTAACAAGCCAAGGTAAAGCCGTGGCTTGTTGCCTGCCGAAAATGTTAATAGACGATATATTCCCAGTTATTTTATTATATTTTTCCCGCTGCTTACGAAATTCGAAATCGTTTGGTTTGTCGCCTGTCACCAGGATTAATTTTCATGAGTCGTGTTACCTTTGAGTGTCACATGTCACCTAAACACTTGCAATTATAAACAAAACATCTGCATCTTGTGTTGTTAAGTATATTATCCTAGGAACTATAATAATATTAAGTTCCGTTATCAAGGAAAAGCAGCAAACAAATGTAATCACCGACTTACACGTTTTATTACTAAGACTGTATCACTGACTTACATGATCCACAGCGAGTGAAGTAATTATATTTAGATTCTGTATCTGACGATTCGGAAATTAACAATATTATGTCAATAAACAGTGCTTCTAAAAAGATAAAAAGATCAATTTGAAAGAGTGAATTCATGAAGAAAAGAAATACTCATGTCGAGTGTATTTTATTAAACAAATTAACAGATGGTCATTTAAAAAAATACTGTCGTTTAAGTAAAAGTCAGGTGGCTGAAGTTCACGGACTAATCAAAGGAGATATTAAAGGCCAAGCATATAATGCGCAACAATTTATAAGAAACATAACAAAATTAATAGTATTGTAACGATATTGGGGCCAAGCCGTAGCAGACATATGACTCAGCGTCCCGATCATTCAAGAATGACGGCGGGGGCAGTGTCACAACCTTGAGCCGGTTCACGTGCGGACGGATGACTCACAGCCCTCCAGGCTTCGAGAAACGACCTTGGCAACTCATGCGCGCGAACACGTCAGCGTTGCTGGAAGGATCGAGCTAGGTTTCCAGGATGACTCACCCGGCGTATATATAAATACGCGAAAAGGAAATAAAAAAACAGTTGAAGTCAAAGTCCGAGTGCCGACTCCAGCTTTGAAGTATGCGGAAGCTGCCACATAAATAAGCCCGTGTGTACCTAAAATCTAGCCATATAAATAACGCGTTGTAAATAAATCGAGCCGGATAAATCATTAATGTTTAAGTAGCGTGAAAATAAATGAAGTGTATTTGTTGTTAGATGTAGTTCCTGAGTAGTTTATAAATAATTTGTGTTCCGCCTTAATAGTCTTGTGTTTTGTAAATAGTAAAGATAAATTGCTGTAAATAAATGCTTAAAACAAGAAGCGGCGTATAATTTTTAATAGCCCCAAAACGTAAAAAGTAACAGTATGTTTCAGGCAAATTTTTATAATTTCCATAAGTTTAATACAATATCAGTTATTATTATTATTATTAGGCATTGAAATTTTGTAAATAACTTTTTAATGACGGGTCACTGCATCTTTCAATATATTGGGAACTTTGTGCAGCATTATATGGATAGATACATTAATGAAACACTTGGAAATAGCACCATTTCTTCTTCCCACTGCACTCCATCAAATGGTACCCTTTTTATTTTAAGCTGGTAAATTTTTGGTGGTGTTGTACATAGATATAACAATAATTGGTACAAACTGGCATCGTTCTTTTCACATTCTTCTTGGTTTTTTTTTTCTAAAATCCGTTTTCTTTCCTGGGTCTAATCTTGCACCTTTGTCCATAGTTTTCTAAGCGTTAATTAACAAACAACTTCCGGGATTGAACTGTGTTATTATTAAGATCGAAAAACTCAATGTTTCGCCCACTTTCGTAAGGGGCTTTATCAGGAGGAAAAGCAAAAGAGCACGGTAACTCAACGTGTAAACCACACCAGAGGCGAAACTCTTTTGCAAGGGAAGAGATGGAAAGGTGGGCGAAACGTTGAGTTCTTCGACCTCAATAATGACACGATCCAATCCCGGAAGTAGTTTGTTACTTAATGACAATGGCCGTGAAAGTCTCCGAAATTATCTTTTCTAAGCGTTCCTTTAGTAATGTGATAATATCCGTTTTTCGTTTTCTACTGACTGATAAAATTGGTGTTTGCACTTCTTCATTGACGTGTTGTTCTTTATCTTGATTTGATCACCTTTTTGTTAATAACTATATCATTGTGACAAGACAAAATTTTATAAAGTTCTTTGTTGCACCTGAAAGATCTGTAATATCCGTCGTAATAAAAAGCTGTACAATGCCATGGTTATTAATAAAGACATAGTACATTCTGTATCTAGGACAACTGTGAATATTGTTGGGCGAGACGAATGTCGAGCCCAATAACACAGAAGTCTGGAAATGTTGCTTTTTGTCCAAGATACACATACTATGTTTCCGCCGATCGATATGAGTAATTTAAAAAATCTGTAAAAGGTTTTACCCAGAACTTCCCTCGTCGACATTGTGACACTACATAATTTTAAAAATCAAGTTAAGTTAGGAGTAAAAATATCTTCATGTTTCTAATAAATTAAATAAATTTTCAAATTAAAAAACGTTACCGATGGTTGAATTCGAAGGGCAGGCGGACCGCGTATGCAGTCCCAACATTTTGTGGGATATTGCAAGGAAATGGGTTATTTCTACCTCAGCTACGGAGCACTGACCGTTCAAATTCCTGCGTTGCAGCTGTATTAAGTAGCGCATTAATTTGTTGCTCTTTTTTGTATCGTGCAACATTTATTCTGTATCTATTGAGGCCCATTTTTGGTAAGAATAGAGCCTGCGTTATGTACAATTTATTGCTAAGTTAAACCAAAAATAAACAACATTTAATTTTTTTAAGGTGTTCAGTCTGTATATATTTGTCTGAAATTTTCTCAGTTTCATGCCAGGTAGATATATAATGTGTATGCAAAATATTGTCTTCCTCCGACAAATACATTTTCGGGTACTCGAGTATATTGCACTGCGCAATAAGTACCTACCTTTTTATCCACTTTCAGACATGTGGTCGCCAGTCGCCATAAAAAGCTTAATTGCAGTTTTGTAACCCTTGCAGTCTTCAGGTTTCTGGTTAGTTCGTTAGGTGATTGTTCAATAAGTGACTGACTAGTGACTACAGTGATTACGGATTAGTGATGTGAGATATTAAAAGTAATAGGTACGTAACAGGTACTTAAATTAATAATATGTTCTTAATTACTAGACCTTAGGTAGGTAGTAAAAGCATCATAAACGAAGTTCTACGCCGTATTCAGATTCAGAATATGATGGATATTTTGATTTTGATGAATATAATAATGATGTACCCGGCTCTCATCATATTATCCAAACTCAAAAATCGAAAGAATCTCATATTCTAGATAAAAAAAAGTCCAAAATTGAACTTGAACTTCTACATTACCTTGAAGATCAACGGACCATTCTGTCAATGCTGGATGATTACCTGAATATGAAAATACGTTTCTTGAGCTATAATACATGTACAGTAGAACGATTATTTTCATTCGCGACACTGGTAAACAGACTACGTCGCTATGCCCTGACAGATGACAATTTTGAAAAAGTTGTTATTTTGAAAGCCAATAAAATAGGACTAAACAATTTTGTGTTTTGTTTTTACCATTGTTCCGCCATTGCATTTCTCTGTACTCGGTACTCTGTATTTGTATAGGTATTCGAATACTTTCAGTGTGTACTTGTACTCGGTACCGTAAGATGGGGCTACTTTGAACATTTTTTTCGTTCATTTTGTAATAACTTTTTTTGGCTTAAGTTTTTTTTTATCGTTTAAACGCTAAATTTTGGGCATCAAGTAGGAGAAGCAATCTAGAAAATTTGAGTTTGATAAAATAATTGCTTCTACTTTTTTTTTTATTAAATATGGGTGTTCAAAGTACCCCGCCCTCGGGGCTACTTTGAACACACATGAAAATTAAATCTATGTTCAATTATATGGCACTCTAAGGCCTACTTTGAACACCTAAACTCGAGCGTATACTTCAATAAATTTATTATTGTAACCTGAGATTTTTGAAATTAAAATTTGCTGATATACAGTGTGTCCAAGATAAGGAGGGCCAGTATGAGGATCTCGGTAATGGTAAGAGATACAAATTTGGTTAAATGGGAAGAAAGTTGCGCAATTAAAGGACTAAAAAAATGACGTCTAGAAATCCTTTATATGATTTTTCGTTTTTGAGATATCTCAAAAAGACCGAATTTTTGGATTTTATTTTTTATTTTTTTCTGGCGTTAATATTAAAGTTAGAGCGAAACTGATTACACTTCTTTATAGCAACTATTAGTGTACTTAATGATTACGTTATCAATTTTTTTATCCGACGTTTCGTCTTCGAGAAACCATCATCAACTTCATTTTTTTAAATACGGTCCTGGTTTTTTTATGCCAAATTTGCAAAGCCCTTGTTACTCTGAATTCAACAATGTGCCACATATTATGGTTTAATTACGTTTCGAGCTTTTTTCTGATCACCATCAGAAAATTTTTTAGATACGGACCTGCATTTCTCATAATTTTGTAAAAATAAGTTCATACAGTAAGTTAGGCCTTTTTACATGCCGTTAAAATATTGAAATGCACATCATAATGTCATAATTCTGATACATTAATTTAATAAGCAACCAATAACTATAACCAATAAACAAAAAAGAAATGAACAAAAGATAGACAGAAAGAATAACAAAACGAATATCGAAACCATTTAATAGGTATTAAATTTACAGAAGGTATTCAAAAAGGTTGCCATCATTCTCTATGCATAAATAACATCTAACTGTAGAATCTAAAACATTATTCAGCAATACTGGCGTTATACTTTGAAAGGCTTCAAGAACCAATCTTCTAAGTTCTTCTTCTATTTCAAAACGTTAAATACCTATTACATTGTTTCAAAGCTCGTTTTCTCATTCTTTCTGCCTATCTTTTGTTCATTTATTTGTTTATTGTTAATAGTTATTGGTTGCTTATTAAATTAATGTATCAGAATTATGACATTATGATGTGCATTTCAATATTTTAACGGCATGTAAAAAGGCCTAACTTACTGTATGAACTTATTTTTACAAAATTATGAGAAATACAGGTCCGTATCTAAAAAAATTTTCTGATGATGATCAGAAAAAAGCTCGAAACGTAATTAAACCATAATATGTGGCACATTATTGAATTCAGAGTAACAAGGGCTTTGCAAATTTGGCATCAAAAAACCAGGACCGTATTTAAAAAAATGAAGTTGATGATGGTTTCTCGAAGACGAAACGTCGGATAAAAAAATTGATAACATAATTATTAAGCCCACTAAAAGTTGCTATAAAGAAGTTTAATCAGTTTTGCTCTAACTTTAATATTAACGCCAGAAAAAAATAAATAATAAAATCCAAAAATTCGGTTTTTTTGAGATATCTCAAAAACGAAAAATCATATCAAGGATTTCTAGACGTCATTTTTTTAGTCCTTTAATTGCGCAACTTTCTTCCCATTTAACCAAATTTGTATCTCTTACCATTACCGAGATCCCCATACTGGCCCTCCTTATCTTGGACACACACTGTATAGAGTATACCCTATGGGAACACCATTGCTGACAACACTCTAACCCTCACTTATCATATATTTTTGTTGGTTGTACAAAGGAATGTAATAAACTGATAAACTGTTTTGTTTATTTTGCTTCTTATAAACCGAAAACAATGTTAAGTAAAAGTGGTGGGGGAAGAAACATGTACTTGCAAATAGTACTCTTGAAATTCGAGTACTTGTACTCGGAGTACTGTACTCGACAGGGGGTGCAATGAGTATAGTACTCGGTACTCTGTACTCGTTCTTCAGTTAAGGCATGTACTTGGTACTCGGTACCCGAGTACAATTTATCAGTACCCGGCCCAGCTCTGACACGTCACGTGAATTAAACATTTTATTAACTCAAAGATATGATCTCGCTCGCACTACGTGCTCGTGAGCTCAACATCTTTTCGTGAATACACATATGTTTAATTCGCTTGGTGTATAATATTTATTATTTTACAGTTATCAAAATTACTTTTCAGCTAAGATTGCACAAATGTTTATTCCTTCAAATGTCAGATAGACTTAACCTAAGATTTTTATGGTTATATATTTTGTCATATTAATCATTTACCCGATGTATCAATTAAGTTTTGTTTGTCAAAGTCTTTTATTTCAACATATTTTCTTGTGGATATTATGCTCAGCTCATTCCAGGTGATTATTGATATGGCATGAAATGAATTAATTTGTTTAATGTTTTCTTTCAGATACGTTTCATTCCAATTTTTGGCACGCAACACTAGTCTAATCTTATTGAAAAGCTCTCTGGCACTAGTTCATAGCAATTAGGCAATCTCCACTACAGTCAATTGATGATCTCCAACCAGCCTATAACAATGTCATCCATATACCTTTCATCCTACGGTGCTGGTATTCCATTACTTGGTATATGTTAATAAATAACACATTTTTTTACTTCATATTGCACTATAATTGGAAATTATTCAATCTTCCTTGATTGAATACCTTTTAATTTAGTTATACATTTCAGAATATGCTTGTTATTTCAATACTACTATTCTCGCACTACCTAGCCTAGTCACAGCATTTCATAATTGCTGTAACAAATTTAATTGATAAATTATATTTTACATAATTATATTTATTAAAAATTATCTTTTTATATCTGCTCACAAATTGCCATTTTATCGCCATTCTTTACCCATTCAAAAGTTCTTATGCCAAAACTGCATATTTTCTCATTTCTGATGCATCCTGATACAACTAAATTCCATTCAAAAATTTTCTTGTTCCTTATTCATGTTCAATCTGTCCGTATCTGCGTTTATTTCTTTACTAATTCCCACAGTTATGACAATGTGCACAAACTAAAGTGACTTCTAGTCATTTTCAAATGAAAACTACGAGTATAATTTTAGTTTAATGTTAATAAAGACTTCCATTGTTAGTTCTATTTTAAAATTAATTATAAACAAAATAAAATCAGGGAAATGAAATGATATTATAATTTAGCTAGCGACTCTAATCAAGGTATATATCCCTATTTTTTATATATTTATTCATTAATATCATATGCCGCAGCACAGAACCATTGCAATATAATTTATGAATTCTTTAATATGTGGCACATTGGTGACTTTTATAAACGTGGTTACCAACATTGTTAAATGGGTTGCCTATATGACGTGGTCACGTGGTCGGCTCAAAAACCGTTAAATTATTTCCATCATGTTCTATTATAAGTAGTTTCGCCGAGCGTTTTTTCAAGTTTTCTTTATTGTTCTAGAAACTAAAATGTATAATTTGTATCAAATGGGCTACACTTCGGGTTACCATTTATTTTTAAAGCAGTCGGTAATGAGTTATTCAGAACACGTCTAACTGAATAATTAATGTGCAACAAACCTAGATTGCTCATAATTCATGATAGTTTGTTAGCGAATAAATAATACCATGATATTACAGCGAGCTGTCTCGAAATAGAGCAGCTGAGCTACTATGCAATTGAGGTTTGGAAAACTTAAATTTCGAAACAGTATTCCGAATAGTGGCTAATGGTTTTAATGTTGTAGTGCTACATGTACCTCCCCATCCAATTATCCCATACTGTATAATACCTATGTTGTACTAAAGGATAGTATATAATTGTAAGTTTTCGCATTTTCACTTATTTGTTGGTCTCATTTTAGATGACAATCTATGTAAATTCCCCAATAATTTGTACTAGTACTAATGCTAATAGAAGATAATATCTGAAACCTTTTTGTGGCCTGACATAATTCATGCTGTTAAATGTGTGTTTCGTCCACCTATAAAATTAAAGTTATTACAAGTCGAAGGTTTCGAGGAATAATATGCCCTCGTTATCAACGAATTAACAATTAAAACTAAAAATAAATAAGAAAAATTCGAAATGAAAAGGGACCAACCTCTAATAAATTGCTTAACACTGACAGTTTAGTTTTAATTGTTAATTCGTTGATAACGAGAACAGATTTAACTCAAAAACTATTTGTCGGAGGAAGACAATATTGTGCATATACATTATATATCTACCTGGCATGAAACTGAGAAATTTTCAGACAAATATGTACAAGGTGAGAAACTTAAGAAAATTAAATTTTGTTTATATTTTCTTTAACTGAGAAATATATAAAAGTTATAATTTTTACATAGTGCAGGCTTTATCCTTGCTAAAAATGGAATCCAACAGATATAGGATAAATTTTGTGCGAGACAAAAAAGAGGAACGAATAAGTGCGTTACGTTAAATGCAGCTGCATCGCAGGAATTCGAAGCATCCCAGTGGCTCACGCAACGAAGGCCTGATTTACCCGTATGCTACCGGCGAAGAATGAAATGAATGTGCAGGCTCGTTCGCAGGCACTGCAATTGGAATTCCATCATATGTAATAGTTTTTTATTTAATAATTGATGTACTTTGCATTACCAAGTTTTCCCTTCTATTGTTTCAGTCTTATTAGAAATGCGAAAATATTTTTACACCTAGCTTCCTTCGGTTTTTAAAATTATTTAGCGTCACAATGTCCACTTGCGAGGAGAATTATGAGTAAAGCCCTTTACAGCTTTTTATTGATATGAAAGGTGGAAGATTATTTTGATATGATGTCAATGGCACACACATGTTCTAAGCCATTTTACGATCTCAAATTTTATTATTATACAGTGTGTCCGCAGACTCATTTTAAACACGTTTAGAGTTTGTTGCAATATTTATTTTCATATTTAACAGGTAAATTACAAACAAAATAAACTTAATGTCAACCATAAGCAAGCAAGTGCTGAGATTGTTTTTTGTTTTCAAAACCTGCAGTTGGCAAACTTCACGCCCGATGCTCGCACTTTATTTTTTCGCCAATATTTTTTTTGTATTGGAAATAGCAAATTATAATTTTTTTAGCGAATAGGGATCATAGCCAACTATGAGTCCCATAAGAGAAAATAAAGTTGGCCCTTGCAACTAAACTACGACAACAGTTTTCAAAATTCTATATATACCACTAGATTCCTACTAAAAAAGTGCCTAAGAATGTGCAAATTAAATTCGACGTTCTGTTAAAATAGACGAGTTATTTAAAAAAATCAAGACGTCAAATATTCACTTTTTTGTTACAGCGCCTGAACTACCTCAAATAATTATTTATGGGGTTTAGTATAACTTTACCTGATGAGTCTTTTATCACATTTAACCAAATCTCTATCTCTCGTAATAAGGAAGATCCCCACATTGAGAATGAGGCTGTGGATACACTGTGTATAGGTGTTTCCCCATAGTAAGTACTCTGAAAAACTGAAACAGTATTAATTTTGGTTTTTATATACCTACCTAACAAACCAATAACATGGATTATGAATAATGTAGCCCCTAAAACGCTACCTTGTTGAACTTCATATTAACAAACTTTAGTTTCATTACCAATTTTGAGTTGTTCCTTCCTGCTCCTTAAACATGAAAATCCCATTTACAAAGTTTCAGCTTCCACACTCTTATTTTTTAAATAACGGTGTATGGTTGACGTCGTTGGATGCTTTTACAATGTGTAAAAATATCGTAGTAGCTGAACATTCACCCGAATAAAAATTAGCATAAGTCATTGCACTTAGATATGCATTATGTAATTGATTAAAGCATAAATGCAGATTTAAAAATAAACCCCTTTACAATTTTCTAAATTAAATTTGAATTCACGTGTGCCTTAATAATATTGCAAAGAACAGACAATTTGCATCGTCAATTCAACCTACCCTGATCCTATAATTTGCAGTTTAATTTAAAAGCCTCCTTTCACTAATACGAAATAGATCACCAGAACTATTCAATACGCTCGTGCATCCTCAAAGGCTCCGTTTTTATTTTGTTTGTTTACGACAATCACAAACTTCCGCCATAAATTTTATTAGCGCGCCATAGATAGACTGCTATGAGGCACTCGAGTTCAATTTCCTGGCATAGAGTCACGTTTAGACATATTTTGGATTTAATAAATTTTCTCGCGCACGAAAACGGTGTCGCGAGGAGCAGCGAAAATCGACAATGCTCGCCATAATTCTCCATTTTAATTACATGAACTTGAAATTAGACGGGATTGTGATTTAAATTAATTCCTATTCAAAGGTTATTTCAAGTTTAATCTCCAACATCATTTCGCGACAAAGAGTTAATTCCTAATTCGCATTCTCCGCGTAGATTTAAAATTGCCAAAAGTCGCTGTCTAGCATTGTAAGTGTTGCGAATACGAAGGGCGCCCCTTAAACACATGCAAATTGATACATACGCCAATCATAGGCGCTAACTGGAACCCCTTATCATTCTTGGTCGACAGGTGATCGATATTTTAACAAGTCTGGTTACTTGGCTGTATAAACCTCGTGCGTAGAGTTTATCGTATTTTGTAGCTACCGCACGCAAAAATAATATTTACAGCAATTGATCACATTATCAGAAATTAAAAATAATTTGAAAAATAAATATGAAAACAGAAAATTAAATTACAATGTTCGAAATACACATAAAGTTCAAATTTAACCCTACCGACGCTCATTCATAATGTAAAAGGGCATTTTCCCGAAATGATTTTATTAACATTTTACTTTGTTTGTGCAGCGTAATACCCAAAAAAAAAAACCTGAATAAGTAAACTACAACGCCCTAAAAAGCTTCATGAATTAACACACATTTAAATATTAAATTCTAAAACTTGTGAAACGTAATCAAATGATTTTTATTTGTGTAGTGAAGAGTATGCGTTTTTTCAAAAACGGCTTTAAAGATTTTTTTAAAACTTTACATTTTTACTACATTTTTAATGTGTTTTGATGTAAGATAGGTGATTTTCCAGTTGAATGCATCTAAAATAGGTTTCTTTTGTTTTTTTCTGTTTTTTATAAACTCCTATTTTAAATAGAACACCCGGTATATTATTACGTTTTTGAATTCAGCTTAAAATGTTAGAGAAAATTTGTCTGTTCAAGTAACGCTCTATTTTGTACGGTTTCTGTAGACTTTGCAATTTTTGAAAATTTTTGACAAATATTAAAAATTAAAAATACAATTTTTGGCTAATTATAAGATTACTGTAAAATGCCTGCTCTAAATGAGCTTTTTGGAACACACGATATTGTGGTGTACCAAAGCTTTGCTAGAGCAGAATAAGTGAGTTGTCCGGAAGCGCCACGTTCCAGACGGTTCAAACCGGAAGACCTACTGTTGGTGTAGTTTTAATTTAATTCTTCTTTTGATAACATTTCCTATAAAGAACTAAATCAAAATCAGAAATTGCTATAACCCAATATTTATTTACATTATATATTGAGATGGTATTAACTCCACAACTTGGCTCTGTTTGCAATGCAGGATAATTAACCGATTCAATAAAGCACAGAGTTGGGATATTTTATATAAAGGTAAAGCAAGATGAAGCATAATATAATATAGAAAATTGCAAAGAGCAATGCTAGAAGAAGGCAACAGAAGAGAAAAGATAGTGATGCGAAAATCGTAAACTTAAAAATCAGTGTATTTAAAAATAAAGTGCAATAGTGCAGAGCAGAGTGACAATAATAGGAAGTTTTTGCAATTGCGTTCCGCTAAAATAGAGGCCTGCTAAAGCTTATGTTACCTAGCGATGTCAACGATACAGCCAATCAAAATCAAATTTTTCGATTTTAGCGTAACGCTATCGTAACGCTAATTTAACGTGAGGGTGTGCAAACCCTCCCTAATAAATAAATAACGTTTGTGTGTGCAACTCTATAGAACAATGTTAATTATAAGGTTAAAGACAATAATTTAGATTTAAGAAAATTGTAAATATTAATTATGTACTCAAATTTACTTCAATTTGTAACCTTTCATTACCAGAATTAATTTCCATTAACATAAGAAAATCAACAGTAACTTAGCAGCCTGATACTATTTTGTTTAAAACAGGAGAACAATTGAATTAAAATTATTTGAAGATTGTAAAATTTGTGCTCCAATTTCAATTGCAGTTTTATATTAATAAAAAGTGTTTTACCATTCCAAAAGTATTGCTTTTTATTGCATATATGTCCATGTGTATGTGGGAGTGTTTGTAAGAGGTTCCACAGCATAGAAATACAAATTTTCCAATTGCATCTACGAGGACATCGGCAGCCGTTCAGCTGGGTTTTCCGATCATCGTTTCCGGCAAAAGTAAGCATCCAGAGTCAGAGCATTGTACTGCAATAGATCGGCGGGGGCTGCAAGCGTCACTACGAGCAGCTCCGAAGCCTGCATAACGAGGTAGAATTAAGCCTGCAATTTGAGGGTTAGCTTTGGGGAAACGCATCAAACGACTAGACCAAACCTTCCCGGAGTGGCCTAGCTTCTCCCCATGAGCCCAGTTGCTTCGTGTTTTTCGAAAATCGAGTGGCATCAGTAGATTGTGCCAGGTTTAGCGAGAATCCAAGCGTTCATAAACAATTGAAAAAATTGGCATACCTTCTACGTCAGAACAAGCAAGAGGCGGTGACGTCATCCTAAATAACAAAGGCGAGGGATTTTAATAGTTGCCAAGCGAGGGAACTTCAAATAACTTACCTGACGCGTTTTTCACAGAATTTTCACGAGTTTAAACGTTGAGATACGCTGTTCGCACTGGCGACATCTTGTGTCATCTGTCAATGTACTAGATTGTAAGTTTTACCTACTAATAACGAGTAAACGAGCCTACGCGGAATCAAATAACCTAAAATTTCAGATAAGTCCATTTATAAACCTAACCCTGAGATTTGAAGTCTTGTACTTGCCGTAAAATTAGCGTAATCGGTTTTGCAATTAGATAAAATAGATAAAATAGGTTTTCGACCATCTTATTCGTGCATTAGATATTACAATCCATTTTAACCAGCCTAAAATTTACTGACAGGCAAGTTTGAGCACAGTAGTAAAATATAAATCTGAGAATTGTGATTGGATTTGCCTTAATTTATCTAATTAAAATTTATTTAAATTCGCAAACAGGCAGCAGATAGTGGAGTCTAATACAGCATTGCATTGCAAATTTATGTCGCCCAACGTCGGGGCAAAGATGAATTTATAATTATTTATACTGTCCCATTCAAAATAACAACCAAGGGAACTATTATAATATATACAATACACATTCTCCTCAAATACCATAAATGCTTGAACAGAAATCTTCAAAAGAGCACTCTCCTAAGTCTTGCAAAAGACAAATGCAAACACTCATTTACATATGAATATCAATTGGTATAAACCTAAAATTTTCTATATTTTATTGTATTTGTAGTAATGTCACTAGAATGTATGTTTTTATATTGTTGTAATTGTTGTGAATGTGACGTTGATTTTAATCAAAGTTTTATACTGATTCTATTGCTGGTTGCATAGCCGCATGCTACAAGACTAGTCAAACCGCGGCACTCGGATGAGTGTCCTACCTACAGAGGTAATAAAATCGCAGCCAGCCGTGCCTCGGAGAGCACTTAAGCCGTCGGTCCCAGTTGTCATGTTGGTGACAGTTATTAGGTTACGTCAGAGGCGTTTGCGCAACCTGAAAACTCTGACACCAGGCTTCCTACCAAAAGCCATACGAAACGATACAAAAACTAATTCTACTGGTTGCAAATGTGAAGTGGTTCGAGTCTGTAGATAGCTCTATTGGCAACAATAGATAAAATAAACTAAATGATGAGAGAATAGCCGAAACTATTTCCTCGCAATACTCTTCAATAGCCCACGTTTTAACCGGTAGTCAGCTCGATGCGACAACGGGGCGCAGAAGGTAGCATTCTCATCTGTGAGGTTCGTTACGCTACTAATCCGAACTTTCGCGTTAGAATTATTATACACTTCAATATTGGTGTAAAACCAATAATCCGCAAAATCAAAAAGTTACAGTACTCGCAAATTATTTAAAGGGGAAACAATGGTTCCCGAACACGTTTGCTACAAAAAGTTTAACGCAACCAAAATCAACAAATCTAATAGCCTACTACTGAAAGATCCTAGCATGTCATATATAACTTAATAAACGTTTTGTAAGCAATTCTGCGGCATATTTCCAATTTTCCCAACAGTCTATATGAAATCATAGCCGCAAACCGTAAGTGGAATACTTTTAACATTAAGGTTCAACATTCACACGAGGTATTTCAATATCTGGGATTCCACGTCATACAAGAACAGCTTGGCTAGAAGGGGGCGCAAATACCTGACGTGACACAATCCTAAAGGGCCGTGGAGATGCTGCCCAAAACTGCCCATGCTGTCCCTTCTCCAGGTGGTAAAATAAAGCCACACCAGGGAAAACCACATTGGACAGTGCCGAAAGCACAGTAACGACAAGCGTAGCTTGAAAGTCACTCGTAACCACTTGCAAAACTGGTTACTTCCACATCTTCTGACGAGGACTCCCAAATTAGCCATGCTACAGCTGGTGGCAGCTGATCCAAAGGGATCAAATACCAAAAAAAGGCGCAGGACATGTTAAACAAGGGCGAGGGAAGACTCCCGTTACATACCGAAATTGTCAGGTGGCCACAGGTAAATGTTGCTTTTGAAATGATATCCAATCCTGGCTTAACCAGTCGAATTTCAGCAATTGCACAGCTAACACCGAGATGCTGAACTAAACTTTCAAAGATTTCGAAGACTTTTAATCCACATTTAAGTGAGCCTTCAGAAAGATATACCATACAGCACTCGAAGCAACTTCTCAATCAATCTCCGAAAATAGGCACAGAGCATAGTTCCCTCTACATATTGGCAACTTTTCAAAAACACAAAATTCTCAGAGCTAAAAAGTTTTGAAAATTATAACATTGAAAAGAAGGCATAGGCAACCTTATGTGTGCGAACGATGAACTGGTAACCTAATCTACATCAGCATAGCTGAAAACCCAAGACACGTCCTGGATACTAACTTTTTAATTAATGCAAATTTTACACCTAACAAAAGCCAATTAATTAAACAAAGTAACATTTTACCAACAGCTAATGGGTAGTTATCACTTATGTCACGAGATTTCTAAGTAACAAAAGCATTTGACAGTTTTATTATAATAAGTGACTATAATGGTACCGTTACAAAAAAAATTTAACCGAATATGCTTCGAATATTCAAAAATGACACCTAATTTTAATATTTCAGTTTCCCAAAACTATGTTAAAATTATTTTTTAATTAGCAATGCCTTCCAGAATGTGCAGATATTATAACTGAAAAATATACTAACTACTGCCGAAAATTATGTAACCTACAGTATAATAAAAACTTCGAAAATGTCTTAAAATATAATACCGATGGGGCCACAATTATATGTAACAGCAATAAGATAACATGAACAAGAAAATAACACGTATTGCTTGAGTAAGAAAGAGATAAACATAGTAGCAAATATTCGAGCAGGCCTACGCTTATTTTAATTATGACAGATGCATGCCTACTAAAATAATTTTTTCGTATGGTCATCTCTTTCTTACTCAAGCATTCTATTTTGTTGTTCATGTTATCTCATTGCTGTTATATACAGGGTGTATACGAATTCGACCGACAAACTTCGAGGGTGTATTTACTGCCTAAAGATATACCTAAATTGTTCGTATGCTTATAAGCAATCTCCTTTCATTTCAAAGTTAGAACCTCTTTTGTGACTTTTCTTTTAATCTAACATTGAAATCGTCGAATGAAATTTTACTCAAATATCGAACTATACTAATTAATTAATGACATTAGGTACATATGAAACATGACATGTAATTAATCAGACTATCAGTGGAAATAAAATATTCAAGTTTGGAGATTTGAATGCGTGTAATGTGTAGGAACACTAATTTTTAATGGTTTTTGGAAGTCCAGAATTCTTCAAAAAGAAGATAGCAAGGCCATAGCTGATTATAAATTTTATTCTTAATATTCAAGCTAATGGATTTCTTATAATTTTTATTTTATTTAATAAAATAAATCTTGAAAAATTCATAGTGTCTTTTCGAAGTGTTTTGACCTGTGCAGAGTTTATCTTGCAGATAAGGATCGAGGTTGTCTAATCTTTTAGGCTGTATTTAGTGAGAGAAATATGCACCCAAAGTTTGTCGGTCGAATTCGTATACACCCTGTATAATTATGGCCCCACCAGTATATGCAATATATATAAACAGAATCGAAGTCACCTGGGTGGTCGAGTGGGTTAGCAATCTCCTTAGCAGCCAGGTGGACACGGGTTCAAATCTGATCGTAGCCGAGAATTTTCTGGAAGCGGAAATGGATTTGAACTCATTAGTTAGGTTAGCTTTAATTTAGGATTAAGATGACTGGTCCTCGGCAGCGAAAAGTAAAAGAGGCTATAGATAATGAATGAATGAATAAATAAACAAAATCTACATGATTGCTAGATATACTCTTTTAAAAACTCAATATTATTGTTACCGATGATTGAAATGATTGCATTCAATCTTCCTGCATAAAAGTACCTAATTTAGCTCTAAACGCGTTATACGCTAGTACATAATCCAGATAGACTGATGAATATATTAAATTTTAATTTTATGAACGGTGTAATTTTGTAAGTAGGCGATTCATTGCTTACTCAATTACTTTTTATTTTACATGTAAATATTTGCTTGCCACAGGGTGTATTGCACAGTAACATAAAACTCCAAAAATTTGAAGATTATACGTTCAGGTTTACATAGTCAGATTTCTCAATTTTAATATCAATGAAAGATTTTTTGTAAATACTCCAATATTATTATAGTATCTATAATGCTAAAAATCAATAAACTCGTTCCCAGAATGATTGAAAATTTTGAGATTAACTAATTTAGTTATAGAGACAGCAATGATTCGGCATTCTTAATAATAAAATGAAAAGCAACAAGATTCTAAAGAGACCATTTGTATTAATCGTTTAAACGAAAATAGTCAATATAGAAAATATTTCACTTCATTAACAATCTCCCAAGTATTGATTTCATCTCGCCCAAGGAGTCGCTTTACTAAGAGTTTTGATAAAACTGTCGTCAATACCAGTTTATTACAGCAGAAATCTATAGTTTTTCAGATCACGTATGGATAACAAAGCCTTTCTGCCTTTCTACTGTCCTGTGAAATCGTCTAAAAATTGAAAAGGACGCAAACAGCTATCCCTTCAATGTTTCAGATTGCCGCATCTTCTAAGCGTGCCATAAATCTTGGGTTTAACTTTACAAGGTTTGGTAACAACGAAAATTATCTTTTTTCAGAAACCATTTTCCCAAGTGGAAAATAAATCAATTAAAGAGAGTCCTATGGGTTTATTATTGTTAAGTACAAGAAATATTTTTTGGTCGGTAACATATATATTCAACATGTATGTATATTAAAAATACTCAGTAATTGACATTAATAATAAGCAAAAGTTAGTTAAAATGCTTGTCATTGTGTGTAATATAAGGAAAAGTTAACTGAAAAATTAAAATTGTACAGAAGGCTCGTTAACGTTACAAACTAGTTTACCCTACATCATTTATTACTGAAGGAATCATACATGTTGCTGCACCAAATAACTGGAATGTAATTTTACTTTAGACCTAAACTACTAGCGTTTGTTTATCTCTAATACAATAACTACTTTCAGAACCTATCCCCTTACATTTTCATCTCTGACTGTAGAGAGCGACGTTGAGAAATACAGTTTATGGCAAGGGTTAGGCCAACGACTCATTTGTCAACCGCCTTCAAATTTCACAAAGCGGAATTCTTTTAAAGGGAAAGGGAACGCAATCGTCCTTGGCGGTCGTACATCATCAGGTCCTGCAAAGCCGAAACTTAACGTTTACGATTTGAAGTGTTGCACAAAGGCGGAAAGGAAAACTGCCATTTTAGGTTAGGGCCTACTTAAACCTGCATTTACGGTTTAGGACCGCGGCCGCGCCACTTGAGGCGTAGGAGTGCTCGCATTTTTAAGAACCAATAATTTTTCATAAGGCCGGAATTACTACCTGAATGTTATAAAAGTAAACATAAATTTTACACATGGTACGGCATACATCATTGTGTAAAAGCTACAGCTCATGGTTCTCTGGTATGAAGACGGAGTGTGTTACACTAACACCACCGACCCCTCTTGCATGATAAATACCCACTTTCGGCTAGCCCGAAATTACAGGGAGCCACAGGTTTTTGATAATACAACCGATAAGAATTATGTGGCCCCAGAGGCGGTTTAAGGTGAAATTGCAGAGTATTGTTGTGTTCACGGAACAATTTGTTTTTATCTGTGAAACAATATAGGAACTGTAAGTGCTCATACCTATTTTAGTATTAAAACTGTTCGTTGTCTCTCTTCATAAGAGTAAGTTTACGATTATTTTTACTAAGATGTACTTCTTAATCAACATATTCTAAGCATGCACACTACCATTACGTGCTTTGAAAATCAATAACCGTAGTTGTATGTAGCACTGATACACTGATAGAATAACATACGATATTGCTTTGATATCACTCTCGGTACAAATAAATCCATAGGTATATTTAATTACGTTATTTATATACATTAGATTTTTTTTTAAATCTTCTCGAAAATAAAATATCAAGTGATATTAAAAATGTATCCATAGTAAGTTGTTAATATGTTAGTGGCACTGCAAGTCTATGTCAAATTCGAGGTTAGGTTTTGCGTCACCTAACCTGCTAACCTCAAATTTGACCTAGACTTACAGTGTCACCAACATATTAACAACAGTGAATGTCAAAAAATTTCCACTTATTAATCACAGTTAGGTCAGTCTACCTACAAAATATATCCAAGAAATTTTGTTGTTGTCTTGGTTACGGCTTAGTGGGGTTAGTGGGTTCTTGATTATCAAATAATCATTTCTGTGTACACGAGATATATTGTTTGGCAATCGCGCGAGTCCGAAGGACGAGCGTGATTGCCTAAAACAATATATCGAGTGGAAACAGAAATGATTTGATAATCAAGAAGACACGAGTTGCATTCGGCTAGATTATATCACGAGTCAATAAACAACGTTTGAATAGTGTATTTTAAATATTAAAAGTACGGTTAATGTGGTTGTTATGACAATCGTACTGACAGCAGGTAACGTGATGTTTATGAAGGAGTGTGATTATCACCTATTAATCAGGAAGGTGTGTGATTGTCAGTGCCTATGTACATTATCAAAAGTTAATACATGCGTAACTATGCATTTTGCCGTTTTTCATTGGTTGATGTTAGAGGGAGTGGTATAATCAAGGAAATAGACTTTGAAGCAGCTACTGACACATTTACAAAAGCGAAATTCAGAATGAATTTCTAGTTTGTAGGTAAGCTGCAAGTGGCAATGAGTTAGTTGTTATAGCAGTAAGATTTAGTAGTTTTGCAGTAGTTTGGAGTTGTGTTACTATTATTATGTAAAAACATTGATTAAGTAAACAAAATAAAAAAATAATATTTTATTAATTTTATGCTGAAATACATACCACCTTAAAAAGCGGGAATTTGTAAAAGGCCAAGGGGAAAGTGCTGGCCTAGGAGCTGGGTATGTTTAATTCGCCGCTAGTTGTTGAAGTTTGACAGCTACAATTTCAAGAATTTAAAGCTTCTGGCAAACCGAATTAATACACCATGCAATGCTTGGCTATTGAATTTTCTGAACTTCTAACAGACAACCTCAACGACGAACCATTAAATGTTCTCGCATTTTTAAAGAAAGTTATTAAATATGTACATTTCCGGAGTTTTTTTAGAGCAGCGTTTAAGAAAACCAGTAATAACGTAACTGCTTCTTCTTGTTCTTCGTCTTAAGTTAGACCTGTAGCTTGTTTAGTACCACAAACTTGTGGTTCTATGAGTCCTCTTTACTCGTAAGTCGATTAAGCGGCTAGCCTTGCCCGTCGAAATTGAGAAAGAGTTCCCTTGTTAGGAGTCAACGAGTACCACAGATATTAACGTGGTAGCCGGGGAGTGTACTATTTTTAAAATCTATCTCGAGTCACCGGGAATCCAACCCGGTCCGGCCGCCTGAGAGTCATCCACTCACCTAACTTAACTGCGTAATTTATATAGACACAATTCAAGTTTGTGTATCTACCTCGTATAAGCGTTTAAAGCTTCCGACAATCGGTACTCCCTTAGACATATTGTGAGTAAGCATAATCTCGGGCCACCTGAGTGTTTCAGCAGCCTGCTTAGCAACCAGGTAGACATGGGTTCAAATCCGCCCCTAGCCGGGAATTTTCTCAAAGCGGGAATCGATTTGAACTCATAAGTTATTGAAAGTTAGGTTTAGGGTTGTTGAGCGCCTGGTATATTTGGGTGAGGGGGAGGGGCTAATGTAAGTCTGGTGCGACCCATTACCGCCGTTGCACTTCCCTCGCGGTGTCAAAGATCCTCGGCGTCGAAAGGTAAGAGACTAAAAATAATGAATGAAGTGAACATATATAATATGTGAACGTTAGAGACCAAATGTGTGCTACTAAAGCAGATAATAGCAGAAATAGTAAACACATGAGAAATTAAATAAATATTTTGGGGATTTTTTATTCGTAATTAAGTACCTGTCGCTATTATCCGTACTAGGGTGCCTTGATATCAATTTGACGTATTTCTCCTTTCCAGGGTACGAACAGATCGTTGTCTAAAGTACTTTAGAGTGAGAGGGGACAATGCTCTGTCCGTACCCTGATCGTTGTCCTCCTTCACTCTAAAATGCTTTAGAGTGAGAGGGGACAACTATCTGTTCGTACCCAGGAAAATACAAATACATCAAATTGACATCAAGGCACCCTAGTCCGTACTGCATAAGTTATTTTGATAATTAAGCCATGGCAAGTGCCACCGGGCAGAATTGATCATTTACAAACTATATTTGAGGGCTTAATACTTAGTTATGTACCAAGGACATTATGAAGATATTTATAACAGCTCGCGAGTGACAAGTTTACAGGTCCAAGGGCTTCTGGCCCAAAGGTTTGAAAATCTCCCGAAGGTATAAACATCAATTAATGCCCGTGGTGCATACAACATTTTACGTTCTACTAGAATTTCTTAACTTAAATGATGGATCAGAAAGCTTATATTGGATGGTCAACTATTGATGTAAACACATCCACGCATGGATGTACGTAATTGGTCAGAAATTTGACGCTTGTCATTTCAAGAATTCACGTGCCATACTAACACGTCCGCCAAGGTATTATGTACCCTTATGTCCCTGTTAATAAAAAACAGTAATGTACGAGTGAGACCTAAGGTAGTTTACGGCCCGCTTATTAGTAGCTTCAGCGTACTTATGCGAACGTTTTGTCCGTCCGTCTGTCCGTCTGTGTGTCCGTGTGTCTGTCTGGATCGCCTGTAACTTTCGAACGGCTACAGATATCGAAATTTTGAAAGGGGGCTATTTGGTTTTGGCGAAAGGTCAACCGTTGGCGACCTATGTCAAAGGTCACTTTATTTTTCAATGGCAACATGGGTCATATGGGGTATCAATCGAAAGCTATGGTCAAGGGCTACATATACTTAATGTTTTCGCAGTGCTGAAGCTACTCTTTAGACCTGTACTTGAGCAGTTTATTATCTTGTTTGTCAATTTTCAAGCAGTGACATGGTAGGTTGTCAAAACATTTTATAGGCACGGCGTGTGTAACTAGCGTTTATGGCGCTTGTCACGTTAATGCACGCGGCTACGCCTTGGGCTCTAACTTTTACAGCGAGAGCGAGAAACGCCTTCTTACGCCATTCGTAGATAAGTAATTATTACATTAGTAGCGGTTTTATGCTATTTTGTATGAGATAGTTATTACTCGAAAATAATTTGTGGGTTCAATAATAGAAATGTAAGTAATGAAACCAGCGTGCTCCAAGGACCCGTCAAGAATTTGAGGCGAGAAAAAACTTCTCACCACATTGCCAGACCGTAATATTCCTCCTTCATAAGTGAGGGCAAATTCCACCAAAACGAGGAAAACGCCGAAAACAAAAGCCACTATTATCGCAATCCCGTACCGATAACCAAGATGCAAATAGGCGGAAAACGTGCGCGAAATTCAAATATGTACTACAGACATCGGAAAACATAGACGGCGCGCATAGAACTGCGAAATTGTAGAGGTGCAATCTAAACGTAACAAATTAGAAACCTGATAGAAAAATACTGTTCGATTTGGTTGAAAACTATGCAATTCAGAGAAATTTTCCAAATGGCCGAATCGGTTCGATGTAGAGATACACAGTTAATACGAACCACCTATAAAAAAAACAGCAACCACAGTCGAACTACGTGAAGACATAAACCCGATCCCTAGAAAATGCGGGGTAATGAACTTGATCTAATTGAGACTGTCGACCATAACTTGGAACAGACAAATACCAACAAGTAAAGAAAATCACACGGCTGAAATTAACAGAAGACTACGACTGGCATATGCATCTTTCGAAAACATCTACTCTCCTGAGTAATAAAAAATACCACTCTATTTAGGAAGTCGGGTGTTCAACCAATGTGAACGGTTTTCACGCATGGTAATCAGACCTCGACTTTAACAAAAGCAAATGTGAACAAAACTGATAACACGCAGAGAAAGATGCAACGAATAAAGCTAAGATAGAAATGTAAGTGAATGAGTAAGGGCCAAAGAATGAGTGGATCCGGCAGCAAAACTGTTCACCCTTCAGTACAACATATCGAGAGGTTTGTGCCTAACATGTAGATCACCATACCTCCAATTGAAACAGTGGGGTTGCAAATACCACTTTGAAACAATGAAATTTTGGTTAGTAATACATCTGCGAAATACACTTTTGTAAAATTGTGGTCAGTCTTGAAGCAGTAATCAAAGAGAAATGAAGTCGCCAATTGTGCGCTATCATCATCATGTTTTATATATGGATAATTAGTTGCTATTAGTTAATTTATTGAATTTCCAGAGCACAATGCAAGTATTAGCATTGTTGGGGTGTAACTTGGCTGTGGGCAAATACATTCTCCAACGTGGAAGTAAGAGTGGTTTAGAAACCCTCGTTAACTTTTAATACCACTAAAACAAAGATAATTGGAGTATTTTATTATGGAAAATTGTATCTGAAATACATACTGAGTGAAAAACGTAATAACGTGCATTCAGTATGAGCCAAGCAAATGTTGCAGAAACTTTCGATTTGGTGTCATCCGTCGCGCCGTCACGATAATTTGCAACTTAATAAAATACCTGACGAGCTGTTGACTCAGCAAAATTATCTTCTACCTTTGCTGGGAGTATCAAGACGTGCTCGCTGGAGCTGATTCCACTGTGAGCTGCTACGTTTGCTACCGATCACCTGCTTAGCGCCTACAGTTGTTTATGGTTTCACTGAGCCTTGATATCGTACAAGGTCGGATCGTTACATTCTGCTGTTAAATTGTATGTACTCTCCATTTAATTACACGATACTTTGTATATGCGTGTGTCAGCCCAAATATTGGGATAACTCCTATAGTCTGTTTTTTTGCTTTATAATTCAGAGCAGGCCTTGCATTTATATTATTTTAGCAGTGTACAACAGTTTAGTTACAAAATATACCTAACGTCAAAATCAAGGTCCCCGAGATTGTCACGTTGACACTTCATTAGCGTTTAATAAAATGCCACGAAAAAGCAGCATTAATAGTAAAGCTAAAGTAGCTATAAAACGCTGTTTTACTAATATAAAAGATATCAATGGTAAATTAAGTAAAACAGCCATCATTGTAATAGTTGGTCAAATCTTTGATGTAAGTATTAATTATTAAACCATTATAAAATTTCTTACAATCCATCAACAACCGAATGACAATATGAAAAAGGAAAAAGAATTTTTAACTTGGGAGGACTATAGTTTCAGGGTGGATATTAAGAAACTTGAATTTTTTTACTTTGGATAGTTTATTGCGATGTGTAAGAGAGGAACTAAATTATATCAGGATTCGTTCAAAATTATACTACACATTAAAAAATATGGGATGTAAATACAATGTGAGTGGCAGAAAATTGGTTTGCGAGAAGAATCATGTAATTTCGACGAAGATTACTTCTTTAAAGAAATATTTACAATTTCGAAATTTTAGTGAAAAATGTATGTTCCGGTTTTTGGATGAAACTGGATATTTCGCAATGGAACCAGTCTGCATAGGTAGACCCACGACACAGACTTGGAAAGTAATCCATCTAATGTTAAGGCAGAGGGAAAGAGATATACTATTTTGCATGCAGGATGCACATCAGGATTTTTACCAGGGTGTGACTTACTGTTGGGTTCGGACAATAATGACAGCTGCTATTATAAGTGTATGAACGGTGGCATTTTTAGGCAGTGTTGAAAAAACAGTTAATCTCTGTTATATGTTTAGTATAAATAATAACTTCTACAACACAGATTTGCAAACAAAAATCATCAGCAAGTTTTTAATAATATATTTTCACATTAGAACATACAAATTTTATGACGTTTCTGTACAGTTAGATAACAACCATGTTTAAATAAAATTTCTTAAAATAAAGCAATACCTTATTTAATGTCAGTGGTTCAGTAATTGTAGCTTTCATTATGTATATAGTGCTTATAAGATAACACATTGACAGTTGTAATAAATTTTTGACATTACTAGTGTTTTTTCTTTGTAACCAACTACCTACACTGTTACAAAAATGCAAAAGCAAAGCCTGCTCTGAATCATAAAGCAAAAAAACAGACTATAGTTTTTTTGTAAAATATTTGGGGGTTAGAATCCATGGCAACATCTTAAATTTCGCTACTTGCCAAATCTCAGTTTGGCAATTTATTTCTTTATCGATTATTAGATTGATTACTTGTCAATTCCTTCGTCACTTAAAACTTAAACAAAGTTTTGCAACTTTTCATATTTCTGCAGATTTTTACTGTTTTTACATGCAAGAATTTGTATTTAAATCTTATTATCTACTTATTTATTTAATGGCGCACTGGTTTAGTGGAGGCCTTTATTAGATCGTTAAGCGTTTACCCACCAAAAGTTTGACTAATCAATTATTCACCTGACGATTATTTGTTAATTCCAGGTACTAGCATTTTATAAATTTTCTTTTTGGTTTGTAAAGATTTAACATTGATTTGTTAAATTAAATTTTGACTTATGATGAGATTTACTATTGAAATTTTATAATAATTGATGTTGTTATAAATTGCTTTAATTTATTACATATTTTCTTGGTGAGTGCATTGCTTATGGCGTTATGTTTTGAATTGTTTTTATTGTTTAATTGATATTTTTACATTTATTTTCTTTAATTGCGTCCTTATTTCCTATTTTTGAATTGTGTTGATAACTGATCATTGATTTTGATCCTGATATTTTTCCCTTGTTTGGTTTTGATTAACGATGTTAGTAAGCTTGGTTCTACTTCGTATTTGATTGTCTTCTGGAGTTTGTTTTGCAACTATTTCAGCTTTTGGGTATGCGTTGTTTACATACTATATATAACATAGTAATGTTTCTGTATTAAAAAAAATAATTTGGTTATTAAGCTTTATCCATAGATGGAAACACATATAACATAAAAAGAATAGCTTAGAAAATGAATGTAAAGCGTTTGCATTTGCAGTTGGCAGGTAGTGGGTTCGAGTCCCACACCTGAACAAAGGTTACATCGTACGCTCTCCGGCCACCACACCAACGTCTTTGGTGGTCGTGGCCCTTGCAGAACGACATTCGTCCCTAATTCCAAGAGTTAAGTTAGCCACCTACCCCGACTGCGGTCGAATATGGTAAAAAAGTTGAAAGGTTCGAAGTCAGTTCAATTCCTCCAACTGGGGGCGGGCTGCTATAGGGACTTTGCGTCCCTCTTCAGCCAATAACGGGAATTTCAGGATGGGTGAGAAAAAGGAGGGGGGTGCAGAATGGAAGAGCAGCTAGAAAAGATGGAGCAGTACTGCCCCGGTATTCGCCTCAGACTCAAGAAAACTACCTAAAAACCTGAATCAGAGCAGGCGGCAACAGGAATCGAACCGACGACCTTTCGAATGCTAAGCAGACGTGCTAACCACTAATCCAGAGAGCTCGGTGTCGAAGATGGCTTATAAAGTAACAATTTGTGTAGTTAGAAACAGGCTCTCAGCCTACATTAAGAGGAACAAGATAGCTTAGGTTATCGGCGTTCTTCTAGAACCTTGAACCAGTTGTGGTAACATGAAAGGTGAGTCCCTAGACAAGAGTCTAGGGTTCTAGACTAAGGATTCAATGATATGCTCAGTTCGCCTTCAACCGTTCCTGTGTAACGAGGTAGCTCGCAAGGGAGCTTTGGAAATTATAACCGGCTCGTGTCTATTGGCGATATGTAAATGCGCGTTACATGCATGTGAACATAAAAACCCTTTCATGCTTTTATTACATCCCGTAATTACATAAAAGAACGCAGGTGCAAAAAGCCTTGAGGCATTTAGAATCGATAGAACGCGTTGCTCCTGAAATTAGCGTATCATTTTACACGCGGCTTCCTTTATCCTCTTCCTGCTCGCGGGCGAGCCACCACCTCGGCTGACAAAAGACGAACGAATGTGGATCCACGAAAGGAATCCTAAATATTTAATTCGGGGCAGAAAAACTGGAGTGAAACAATTTGCGAGAGCAAAAGTTAATCGCCGTCTCAAAGGCGATCTGAAAAATTGCTCCCGAATAAAACTTAGAGTAATGTGCCGGAAAAAGTTTAAGAATTGATCTGCGGAATCGGAATTACTAAGTGGAAAACAATGTTAATCTTACTCGAATACTTTACGTGCGGAGCCGCCGGTTTACTTTGACACTTCCTCGAAAGTTTGAATGCGACTTGTGTACTTAGCACTAATTGTTTTGTAAAAACACCAGCCCGAGCCCGCTCTACTTTCATCCCTCGACCGAACGCAGATTTCCACTTTCCAAACTGATCGTAGAAATTCAAATTGCTCCCCGAGAGGATGTAAAACTAAAAGTGAAACTTTCTGATTAATTATTATTAAACTTGGTAAACGCCGAACCCTTCCCAAGGCTGCAGTTAATATTACATAGTGAAGTTGTGCCGGCGAATTAAATCGACCAAAATTCTAATACAAATGGAAAATAGACCGTCCGCGAGCTTTTTGCTTTGAAAATCGAAGCAAAAGTCTTTTTGAAGCAGAGTTCAAAGTTCCGCATGACTCCCTCGGGAAACCTTCCGCGTTCCCTGGGATTTGATTCAACTTATTTCTTTTGGTGATGGAATTCGACTGACTACTTATTTGCTGAATTCGATATTAAATAAATTCCGCTCGCCCCGGATTCCATCTCTAAAGCGGCTTTGCCCTCCTATTTTTCTTTGTTTTGTTCGCGAAAGTATCCCAAACACGACAAAGTAAGGTTAGGCCCTATAATTAACCGGCGAGCAGGCGGGTAGTGCTTTGCTGAAAAGAATCGAAGCTCGTTAATTTATAATGTTGACTTACATTTCGGAAGTCGATAAGCTGTGTAACGAGGGTTCCATCTGGCCTTTGAAACTCGAGGCTGACAGTGTCATCAGTCACATTCGCCGAAATGGTCTCTTGGACGACATCGCCTCCCTGTAAATGGAGAAATAACACAGCTAAGTCATCACTTGGTTATCTGAACTAACGACACACTTAACGAAAGTAAACACTTAGACGCGTTTAGGGCACCACTCGTCCTACAAGGGCAACGGACGAGCAAATCCCTTTACGGGATAAGGAATTTCGTATTTAAAGCCTGAAAAATGTAAAAACGCTTGTAGGTATTAACATAATCTGCAGCACTCGAATTTTCGGGAAGGGGCTCTAAAAATACAAAGACTGAAATGGATGACGGCAAATAGTTCATAAATACCGAAATAAATGTGACGGGAAAAAATAAAATATTCAAATGACGAAATGGAGGATAAAGATAAAATATCCAAGATAACGCGTCTTTATATTGGGTCACTGAATTGACATCTTGACATTTTGGTTACATTATCTGATCTCGCATGAAAATATCATTTTTTATTCATGTCTCATAGACAAGAATTTCGTGTTGGAGTATTGTCCGGAATTATCGAATCATTTGAAACGCTCAGGTATTCTATTCGTCAATATGATAGTTACATGGGCATCTTACTATAAATAACGGGTGTTCATAAACAGTCGTCATCCCAGTAGGTTTTGACTTCAAAAACGTATGTCTATTATAATTGAGAAAAACTGCGCTATGACAGTACTCAATGACGTTTCATTGTGTTGCACGAATTAATCAAAGATATAACATTTTGTTTTTCAAAGCAACTGGGATGACGACTGTTTATGAACACCCGTTATAAAGTTGGTGTTGTTACAATAAACTAATAAATTGCTGGGAAAGCTATACAATGTGCATCGAATTTTCCTGTGAAGTATCTTTTTCGGCCAAATTTATATAAAAAACACATTAACATTAAATTACAAATGACAAAAAAGAGATTTTGAAAGTAAAAGCATTCTAATACTGCACACTTAATTTTACATTTACAAATAATTTGTTTCCCAATATATCTTTACTTCCTGTCGAATGGAACAATAAATATTTAGTAGTCTATGTCAGCTTAATTTATGATTTCAAGCTTCTTCAAATGGGGTCTAGGACATCTCGACGCCGCCACTTCGGCGCCGCCATCTCAGCGCGGTGCCATCTCGGCGCCGGGACAACTCGGCACGGAGCCATCTCGGCGCCAACCAACTCGGCGCAAAACCATCTCGGCGCCGAATTCAAATTCGCAAACTACAGTGCGCACTACGTAAGAAAATTATTATAAACAAATAATAAATAAAGTGATCACCAAAAAGCTGGCATCAAATTAAAAGAAAATATTTAGAATTTCTTGAAAAATCAAACACTGACGACCAGAAGTGGTTGCAAAGTTATTACAAATGGGCCAAACAAAAGTTGTCACGTGACTTTCCTTCAATCAATAATCAATCAATAAATCAATAAAATTCAAAAATTTTAAAAATAATTACGAAACATGCATTTACTAGTCAAGATAGAGACACATTTTACGAAAAAAGGTTTTCTGGCCTTGAGATTGTTCAGTGAGCTAAAACTAACACACAATAAAAATCTCATCGAAATCTTGCTTAATTTCCGAAAAATAGTACTTTTTGGATTTACGCAATTTAGAAAAACGCCATTTTCCAAGTAAAGTGAATTTTATGTGACAAATTTTTTTAATGTTTATTTCCCAAATCAAAGAGTTTTATTTTTAACAAAGTTTTTTTATTACAAAATACAAAACTTTGTTAAAAGTATTTGTCTTTCCATAGCAGTCTTTGTTAAAAGTAAAATTCTTTGATATATGGGACCTAAACATAAAAGAAAATGTGAGAGATCAAAGTTGGCCGAGGATTTTGAAATTTGGATTATGACATGATCGGAAAAACCCTTCAAACCATTAAGCACACAATCATAAAAGTATGACTGCAAATAGAAAGTCGTACAGTGTATCTAAAAACAAATTTTCGATATTTTCCAATTTTCCGGCTTTCCCTTCGGATTTTTACGAATTTTATTTTTTGCTAACCCACCTCGGAAGTAAGACGAACAAAACAAAAAAAAATCATTCAAATCGGTCAAGTCGTTCTCGAGTTTTTGCGTTACTAACGCACGGCGATTGATTTTATATACAGGGCGTTATATAAATATACCGACAAACTTTAAGGGGTGGTAGGGGACATCAAAACAAACATTTTTTGCTTTTAAACATTTGCCCGAAAACGCTTCGTTTTCGAGATACAGGGTGTTACAATTTGTAGAAAAAACGCTTCAGCCGATTTTAATGAAATTTTCAGATTGTTGGTAATTTTATAAGCCATCTTTTGGATCTATTACAGTTGATACAGTAATTCCAGGGGCGTGCTCACGGGGCAACCTGTTAGTGTTTTTGCATAAAAAATTAGACCCAGTAGCTTTTTTTGCAATTTTTATACTTTTTTAAGATGAAGCATAAAAAACACAACTTTTTTTCATGTGACGGTTTTGCGTATCTTGCTTCGTTTTCAAGGGAAAAAAATTGAAACTTTGTTTTTACAAATTTTAACACCCTGTATCTCGAAAATGAAGCGTTTTTGGACATATCTTTATACAACAAAAAAATTTTGTTTTGATGTCTCCTACCACCCCTAAAAGTTTGTCGGTAAATTTATGAAACACCCGAATATATATAGATTAGTTTTAGCTGACTGAACAAGCTCAATGCCAGAAAACTTTTTTTTGTAAAATGTGTCTCTATCTTGACTAGTAAATGCATGTTTCGTAATTATTTTTAAAAAATGTAAAATTTTACTGATAACGGAAGTGACGTGACAATTTTTGTTTGGCCCATTTGTAATCACTTTGCAACCACCTCTGGTCGTCAGTGTTTGACTTTCCAAGAAATTCTAAATTTATTTTTTAATTTGATGCCAGCTTTTTGGCGATCACTTTATTTATTATGTGTTTATAATAATTTTCTTACGTAGCCGAGTTGGCTGGCGTCGAGATGGCTCCGCGCCAAGTTGTCCTAGCGCCGAGATGGCGGCGCCGAAGCGGCGGCGCCGAGTTGTCCGGCTTCGCTTCAAATGCTACTAGACTGCAAGGTTCCTGTTACTGGAATAATGTGCGATTTATAGACAGGCTACTATTTTGTTTATTAAGTCCACTATTTGGATAACACATTAATATCACAAGTCAATATATCACGAGGATATGCAGTAGTACCTTTAATCGTCTTTTTAAAAAATGATTTGGAGATCCATGTTTATCTAGAGTTGTAAAAAACAGTTTTGTTTCAGAAAATTGTTTTTAAAAATACACACTAGTTTTTTTCATATAAAAAACTAAATGATCGTATTTTTCACCATTGGAATACAAGTAATTACTACAGTTAAATGACAACACTATTTTATTTTTACTTGAGTGCTCTCATCCTTGTGTAAACTTTATTATGTCATTGTTCACTAAATAGTATATTCAGCTGTGGTGTTTTTATTATTATTTAAAAATGCTCGCTCAGAACTAAAATAAACCAAAAAACTGAAAAAAAATAATCATTTTCTCATTTACAACACTAATAGCCATACCTAACTTAACTTTTCATTCGGATGTTTTTTTATAATGGGTGTGAATTTTAGAACGGAATTTATATTTTCCTTTCATCAAAAACTCGAATTTATAAATAAAAATCTATGTAATAACGGTCACAGAGGTATTGTGGAGAGTTTTACTATTTTACTGGCCACGGGTAGCATAGCTACAGCCACAATTATGTTGGGCATACCCCCAACCTCACTTTACGTACAGAGAATTTAAATTGCCATTCCATGTGCAAACTTGATGTTTTAAATACAAATTTAAGGTGTTAATCAGATATATATTGCGGATTATTCAACACTAATGAAAGAACCAATGAAAATTGTTCAATTTGTCAAAAACGGCCAATCAAAATTTACTGTATTTGAGAATACTTAATGTCGCAGTGTTTTCACAGGAACCCGATTGGTTTCAATTATTTTAATTTAGTGAGTAGTCTTTGACTGACATTTCGCCAAAACGTCAAAGTGAAGTTTTCAAATCGGCGTCGATCTAAAAACTGGAAGTTCCAGTATTAAATTAATAGTGGAAAACGTTAAAAATGTGTGCTGTCGAACACGGTAAAAGTCATATCATAATTTTCGTTAATTTGCAAATTTCTCTCAAGAACAACAAGCTGCTCAAATTCCACTCGACCTGCAGTCTCGCGGAATTTTTAATACAGTTTTGCTTTCGCGAAATTTAAACACAATAATTTGCATGTGAACGAAAAAAAATCTCAAAAAATGTTCTCTTGTGGTATTACCGTTGACAGTTTTACTGTTTTAGCCACCGTCAGTAGCATAATTGCAGCCACAACTATATTGGGAATACGTAACCTCACTTTAAATACTGACATTATGGATTATGAAAAAGAGAGCTTGTATTTTCCTTACACGACAAACTTATTTTTTTCAAAAAAAGTAGGTTCTAACGATTAGTGAAATATTGTGGAGAGTTTTACTACTTTACGGCCGCAGGTAGCATAACTACAGCCACAATTATATAGGGCATACCTAACCCCACTTCTCGTACAGAGACACTATCTTTATCACATAGTAAGGGCAAATAATTGAATCGATAATGGTCCCCAATACTTTGTTCCCAAATTTGATTGACTTTTCGCGAAGAAATTTCAATGTTTGTAGCCATTCCACAGATTTGTACACCTTGGATCTACATATTGTAGGTCCTGGGTGGTGTAGCTTGAACAAGCGTCCACGTTCGATCAGTAGAGTTAAGCAACGCTCTTTCTGGTCAGAACTTGGATGGAAGTTCCACGGCTGCATCTCACGGTGCCTCGTGGTACGGCTGTCACGCAAATAGTTGGTCCCGGATGTCATAATAACATCATGACAGTCGTTAGTGGAGTTGGAAGTCCCCATAAAATGTACAGCGACGCCTATAATTGGCCTAACGGCTGTTGGCTGAGTACTAAAAAAATAAATAAATAAATATGATTCAGTATAAATTTGTCCATTAGAATTTTATTGATAGAGCGAGTGACCTAGTGGACGATGCATCAACAGGGATATACAGATTTTTCAATCACTCCACGATGGTTTGCAAGTCACCTAAAGCTGTTGATCTACCTGCGCTAATGCTCGTTATACTAACTACTACAATCAGCGTTAAAGTGGCACTTCTAGAAAATTGGCTTCGACTACCATCTGTGTCCTATTCAAATCTGTTTGTAGATAAAATCAGGCTTACAGAACCAGCAGTTAAGAACATACCAATAGTATATATTAGGTGGAAAAAGGAGAATAAATTGTATTCTTCAGTGAAATTTAAGATTGTTATTCCTTACTATATCAGGCTAAACTTAAAAATCACTTGTTTTCGCTCAGTAAATATACATTTAGGCATGTCAGCTTCTGACCTATATATCTACTTCAGTATTTTACATCTATTTTTGGTCCGTTTAAAGACGTATATCCATTTTCAAAATGTGAATGGGCTATGGATTTCATTCCATTTATTCTAATCAGCAATTTTCCAAGCCAAACACTCGCAAGAGTACTCAGCATTAATAAAAACTACAAAATCCATGGGAAGTAAAAGTATTCAAACGTGCAGCAAATTATACGATCGAAACAATATAAAGGAAATTTCAAAAAACAGCTGAAACATTATAAAACAACTGGTGCTTGATGTCAAAAAACAAGAAATCCTAAAATATTTGACAGGCACAGAGCCCAGAGAGTGAACACAGCAACTAGAAATCCCATCGCCACCTCCATTCAAGAAATAATGGTGTATGGATGTATAGATGTATAGATGAAGTAATAACGACAGAAGCCAGGAAAAAAACTCTATTTCCCAATGCCATATAGGCCAATTATTTTGTTACCTCTTTCGAAAGCGACTTTGGTCTTCAAAATAAAAAGCTTATCCAGAAAGTGGTTTTTGAAAACAGTACGGACACATGTCCATAAAAAACGCAAATGAAATAACGTGCGACTAGATAGGAAACGTTACTATCCTATAACCTTCGTATGCATCCTTGGATAAAGTTATCCTAAAACTACTTCATATGTTTTACAAAATACAGCAAACATATTTTTTCTACTCACTCTATAGAAAGTTGGCTTTTGCGCCCTAGTTTTAAAAACAAAACGGTCAATTTCCAACCAGCGGGAGCCAATTTTTATTAACTCCCAGCGGGAGCCAATATTTTTTTGCTCCCGCATTTGTGTTTATGTCACCATGGATATCACACCACAGCTTTACAACGTTATGCTGATTTGGAAATTAGACAAAACGTCACTACAGAAATCTAGAGTCACTATGATTTCCTAAAGCAAAATTTTTGAAATTTCGCGAAATAGAACATGCGTTCGAAGAAAAAATCATATGTGTATCACTGGAGCAAAGGTTGTGTGTTTAATGCCCTCCGCTAACGCGTCGGGCATTAAATTCACACGCGGGAGAAAATGGATACCTTTGCTCAGTAGATATATAAATAGCTATTAACGGACACGTCTCAATAGCGGACACCTCTACACAACAGATGATTGTTAATGTGCAGAACTGTAGGGAATACATGGTAAACAAACCCTGAATAACGGAAAAGGCTCTGCAACGAACAGTTAATACGTTACTGATCGCTAGTTCTTTGTCAAACAGAAATATAAATTACATGTGCTCTTCTGTCCGCTGCTGGACGTATACGTTCCCCGTCCCATTGTATTTTACTCTGTTTTAGGCTATTGTCATCCATTGAACACTTACGATTTTCTTTAAATCATCCCTCTACCTTATTTGGTGGAGCAGCACTCCTTTCCCTCTTTTCGGTAGCTAATTTAAACGTTTTTAGCCCATCTATTATCTTGTATGCGGGCTATGTAGCCAGCCCAGTTCCATTTTACGTTTACAACTCAGGCGTTATGGACTGTTTTATATACCTCCCATCACAGATATATATAACAAATAGATCAGTGGAAAATGCAAAAAAGGATTTTATTCACAACCATGTATGTAATAAGGTAGTAAGAATTTTCGCCGCTTTATTTGCTTAACGTCAGTTTTGAAGAAGTATCAAATCCATTTTTCCAATTGTTGTTTAGAATAAAGTGGTTGTGAATAATAGTTATTTACGTATAGAAGGCCGGAAGAGTAAGATTACGCCCGGAGCCAAAATTTGAGGCCCAACGGAGGAGGGCCATTATTTTGCTAAGGGCGTAATCTACTTCCGGCCTGAGGTACGCACAACGTGTTACGCACAACGGCATGGAACAAACACAGAATAAATTTAGGTTTTTTTAATGCCAAAATTTTCTACCACAGTTATGGTGCCGGGCCGTAAAATAATTTGCGGGCTGTAAAGTAATTTGCGGGCCGTAAAGTTACTTTACGGCCAGCGTTTTTATTTTACGGCCCGCAAATTACTTTACGGCCCGCCGAGCGTAAAGTTGTACTTTCAATCGTGGTAACTAAGATGTAATCCTTTATTTTCGGCCCGGTTGTGCGTAAAATAGTATAAATACCTGGGTGGAAGTTTTCCACCTTGCTACGTAATACGCCGTTATCGGCCGAGAGCGAGAAATACTTTATGCCTGGAAATAAATCTAAAACACGCCTATTATTGATCGATCATACATAAATATGATTTAATTATAAATTTACCAAATTCACCCCAACTTAAACACAATCTTCGGGTAATTTCTGGTTGTTATATGCAGGTAGTGGTATTCACCAGTATTTGTTGTCATTAGCAAGTGTATTTCCTACACAATCATGGCGGTATACTAAGTCATATAACTTATTTGATGTTTTAACCTACAACAAGAGTTACTATAACGGTCCCATTTGATGATCATACTTCCATACTTCTACCACATGTTAACCCTCTGTCAGTACAAAAAAAAATACGCTCGAAATGAAAACACTTTTAATGCTCTTTTTTTACAGCTGCCCAATTCGCTCCCCACCGCCTTCTCGTCGTCACATACGCCTAAAAGATCTTTTAATTTCAATTCAGCGGAGGACGCAAAAATGTCATGAAGGTCGCTAAAGCTTCCCTTTCATCTAAAATTGATAGCTGCAGGCAAACGCGTGTAATTACACAATAAGGTCTTTTAACAGATTTTCTAAAGCTTGTCTATAACACGTTCTAATACTTCTCATTATGTGTTCAACATCTGCACGTAGAATTGACTGCTGTTCTTTGAAACAAATTTGGATGTGTTAATTTTAGCGAAACGTTGAAACCAAGAAAATCACTCAAATGCTTTAAATTTAAACTGTATTCACCCTAATCTCAAGCAGGTAATAGGTTTCCTTTGTGGCTTCTTCGTTGTATAATTTTATATATACTTTGCTACATATTTATTTATTTATTTATTTCGTACTCAGCCAACAGCCGTTAGGCCAATTATAGGCGTCGCTGTACATTTATGGGGACTTCCAACCCCACTAACGACTGGCATGATGTTATTATGACATCCGAGACCAACTATTTCCGTGGCAGCCGTACCACGAGGCGCCGAGAGAAGCAGCCCTGGAACTCTCATCCATGTTCTGACCAGAAGGAGCGTTGCTTAACTCTACTGATCGAACGTGGACGCTTGTTCAAGCTACACTAACCTTGGCAAGAATAATGTTGTATTTAGTACTCGACAATGGGTCAGATCAAAACGATTGATAACCGGCGTATTCAAGTAAATATACCTTTAATATAGCAATGCCTTTAAATAACTGCTCCATTTTAGCATGTTAAAGATAATTTTTTTCTACTGTCTTGTAAAAAATAGGTTTTTTGACGTTTGACTTCATAGTTAAAAATGTCATTTTATAGCATCAAAAATTGCTTCTAACACTAGTGTTAGACGCACTAGTGCACCCACGACGTGCAATAAACAGTTACTTTTCGCAGTTGTATCATAAATAGCTATTTATTGCATTTTTGCTAGAAACTTGACTAACCTAACAAAATATTAATAGTTTTGCAGTATTTAATCAACATTTATCAATTTTTCCACTTATGATTTTGTGCAATTCCACATTTCATATTTAGACATGCTTTATTTATGTACCTACAAATTTCATTTGCGGTAATTTCTTTTTCATTGCCCTGAACAATATAGACATTTTTCTAAAAACTGGCGGTACTTGGTTTCTGTGTCTTTAAAAACTGTTTTTAATATTATAAATTTAGTAGTTGTTAATATTTTTTCATGAATTTATCTTTGGACCTCGCTATATGTATATAACAACTATCGACTATACGGTGATCTATATTTACATATGGCATCTGTCTAGGTGAATCTAAATGTGATATTCAGCATTACATGTTGGAGCATTAAATTACTGAAAAAATCAATATGCTGGGAATTGCTTAACAGAAACGTATACAAAATAAAATAACCAAAACACGTTGCCGCAATTTCAACACCTTTTGTAAATAGGAGATGGCTAAAAGCTGCTGCCACTTGCCTCCTCATTGTGTTACATATCGCTAATGATGATTACAGCCGAGCAGTTAAATTTTCTAGATGCAAACAGACGGGCAACCTTTGTGATCATGTATCCCCGGGGATAGCTAGATTTTTCTGGAAAGTTCGAATTAAAACGGCCACGCATTATTTGTTCTACGCTGAATTTTAACACAACTGGAATTGTGACATTAAAAAATTGGTATTAATTAAAATACGCGAACTTAAATATCATTACTAGTTTGCAACATTCCAATAGTTGTGAATAAAATCGTTAATTCGTCTTGCTTAATTAAGTTATGAAGAGGAAATAAAGTTTCAGTTTGGAAACGATATTGCAATCGAAAAGCTTCATTCTTTTTTTCGAGAGCTCACTTCTATAGAACTTATTTTTTCCGACGCTAATTTCATTTGACCAAGAACGCTTCAATCAAGCTTGAATCAATCTGGCGAGACCCTTTTTTGTTCATTTAGCCTTTAGCCTTCCTTTTCGCGATAATAAGTACAATTATAAATATGAAAACTACCTAAAATTGCAATTAAGATCTATGCCTCATTAAATGATGCAATTGAAACAGGTAAGTTATATCGTTTTTGCACTGGTTATAACCTATTTTGACACTATAATAGAATAGATTTAAGATACGTTGTTTTAGTTGTAGACACGTTAACATGTGTAATCATTTTCCACTAATAGTTAACGCCATAATAAAATCAGTTTGAAAAATCTGCATTGCAATAATTCTACAACAAAATCAATAAATTGTAGAGCATACAAAAACACATATTTTTCTTTGTGTTAGTATCCTTATACATATTATTTAAAGTAAGATAAATAAACAATTAATTAAACCTCTACTTGTCTTAATGTCTTAATCGGCAGAGCAATGTCGTTACGATGAGGAAAATAAACTAAAGTGGACTAATCTGCTTTATGTACTTCATATTTGCAGCATAATAAAAACATTCAGTACACTACAAAGCACCACAAAGATGCACAAACATAAACAAATATGTAAAATTTAACAGAATGATGCTTAAACAAACAGCAAGAAAAATGCTGTTTTATACGTTAGGGTTACATAAAAAATTTAAATTACCACGATAAACAGTACCGCCAAAAACTGACATTTTTACTTTGGGGATCCATTTCCTACGCTTATTTGAATAGATAACGAAACCCCTAAAAATGGTGGGTTGAAAACGTTTTATATCAGATTCTAGAGAGAAGTATTGTGATATTAACCTTTTTCGGCTAGTAATAATCGGCCAGTACTATACTTCGCGCAGCGAACAAATAGAGTGACTTATGCAACCCAAATAACATATTACAAATGTCACTCGATAACCATTATAACTATAATTACTAAAAGGATCAGAGTTGGCGACCCTTATAATTAGAACTAAATTCAATATTGACATTAAATCACTTTATGACTTTTTGAGGTTATGATCGACCAACTTAAAAACCAAGAGTGACATTTCTGCAATTGTAATTGAAAATGTTTAGGCCTGTGGCCTGACTTCCTAAATCTCATTATTGACAGCGGCGTCGAAACCAAAACACGTTCTTGTTCCGATTTGTTTGAAGTTTGTAGCGTTTTTTATTTTTTGGAATTCCTGCATTCAACAATTTTCAAGGGTTAAATTGTGCATTTCTACTGCTGTTTTCGGAGTTAGGTACATGTAAGTATAAAATATTGACTTGTAAAGTAGTCTCTTAAGGAAATTTTAATTATTCACAGAGCTGCCTGCGTTATGGGTAACCATAAGAAACTAATTCGTACTCAAGGACGTGAAAGAATCTGTATCAGCTACAGATTTATGAAGGAAGAATCAAGTTGTACTCCTGCAATTTCTCTATCGTTTGCAAGAATGAGTGACTACAGCAACCGATGTTGGCCTAAATACATGTTAAAGGAGCCTAACAAAGTGGCGGAAGAAAATTTACTACTCCAAGAAAACAAATTACAAAACCTAGCCCCAGGTCATCTATCGATCCATTTGAAGAAGAAGTAATCCGAAGCGTAATCTATAACTTTGCCATAAAAAGAGACCTGCAGTGAAAGCTGTGTTCGAAGTCGAACAAAATGAAGGGGGGTGTTAATTTCACTGAGAGGTTACATTCCTTTAGGCGATTGGTACATAGAATGGATTTTCAATAGAGAAAATGTCAAGACAATAGGCACGTTCTAATAGAGAAGAGAGAAATTCTAGCAAAATGTGTTGAATTTTTTATAAAACATTAAGCAGAATGCCGAAATATTGTGTGCACTGATGAAACGTACTTGCATAGTTCCCATACTGTTCTAAATGTTGGGATGATGGTACCAACAACTGTTTAAAATCCCCTGTAAGTAAAGGGCAGCGATTGATTATTCTTCATGCTGGCGGTAGAAAGGGTTTCGTACCAAATTCCTTCCTGATGTTTAAATCAGAACTTAAGAGACAGGTAATTACCACGATGAAATGAACCATCAAAAATATGTCAAGTGCATGAAAGAAAAATTATTGGCAAACCTTGAAAAAATTCAGTTTTAGTCATCGATAATGCATCATATCACAATGTCTGTACTAAGCCGAATCCAACATTTGTTTGGAAAAAGGAGACACGCAAAAGTAGTTATCAGTAAGAAACTTTTATGTTAAGTTGAATGAAACAAGAACAAGTGTGTGGTAAAAGAAAATTACATAAACCTACACATAAAAGTTATATAATTGAGAAATTATTAGACGAACATGGTCATACGTAGTCCTACGATTATCCCCTTACCATCCAGAACTAAACCCGATTGGGAAAAGATGAGTGTCTGTAAAGAACTATGTTGCTGCAAATCACTTTGTATACTTAGTAAAGAGGAAGAATAATGAAATCTCGTTTTCATATAAATCGGCAGATTCTCAATCATCAGAATTTTCTTGCAGATTTATTATCAGGGGCTCTACCTGTATCTCCATCACGGCATCTAACTCCCACATTTTCTTTTCAATAATGCACATGGTGATGAAATTATTATATGGCGACGAAAATATCTCCGACAAATTAAAAATTTCAAAGAAGAAAGCTGAAAAATTTACTACTTGGATAAAACTTGGGTGAATGCAGGCCACACTGTTCAAAAAGTGTGGACTGACACAGAATTAAGAAGTCCAAGAGATGCATTTATTAAAGGATTGTCCACAGGATTGAAAAATCCAGCAGGCAAAGGCAAACGGCTAATCACACTGCATATTGCGTCCAACGATGGATTTCTGGAGAATGGGCTGCTTCTATTTGAGTCCAAAAAAACTGGTAACTATCATGAAGACATGAACTCCGCAGTATTTGAAGAGTGGTTCAAAAAGATTTTACCTACCTTAGAAGAAAGGGATGTTATTGTAATGGACAATGCATCTTACTATTCAAGAAAATCTGAGAAAATTCCCACAAGTTCCACCAGAGAAGAGGACATTCAAGAATGGTTAATTGCCAAAACTATTCCATTTGAAAAAGATATGATCAAAGTTGAATTGTTGGAGTTAGTTAGGACCAACAAATCAATAACTAATAGTTATATTGTCGATCATTTAGCAGAAGAAACCAATAGGAGTATCTTAAGATTGCCACCTTATCACTGCGAATTAAACCCAATTGAATTAATATGGGCACAAATAAAAGGTGAGGTGGCACGAAACAATGTCACAATCAAACTACAAGATGTAATAGTAATTTATTATACAAGACGATAAAGTTAAATTTTATCCACGAGTGAATCGTTTAACGTCGAGACGTCAATGATTCAAGAGTGGATAGAAATAACTTTATCGTCGTGTATAATACAATATTTTTTTTTATAGCAAGAACTTTAACAATTTTAAAAGAAAATAATGACAGTCAATCACATTTTAAAATGTCAGTAGCTAGATTGGGTTGCTACGATAATACGAAGCTGTCATATTTAATTTAAACAAAAGTTAGAAAATTAAATTACTTTTTCTACTCACTGTATAGAAAGTCGGCTTTTGCGCCCTAGTTTTAGGAAACAAAACTGTTAATTTCCAATCAGCGGGAGCCAATTTTTATTTGCTCCCGGCGGGAGCCAATATTATTTTGCTCCCGCATTTGTGTTTATGTCACCATGGATATCACACCAAAGCTTTACAACGTTATGCTGATTTGGAAATTAGACAAAATGTCACTACAGAAATCTAGAGTCACTATAATGATTTCCTAAAGCAACATTTTTGAAATTTCGAGCTATAGAACATGCGTTCGAAGAAAAAATCATATATATATCACTGGAGCAAAGGTTCATTTCCTCCCTTGTGTGTTTAATGCCCTCCGCTAACGCGTCGGGCATTAAATTCACACGCGGGAGGAAATGAATACCTTTGCTCCCTAGATATATAAATAGCTATTATGTATCCTTGATGTTAAAGTGCTACTTTATCTACCCTTGCTGTTAAAGTAAAACTTGACCTTTTGTTTTGAGTTGATAAAAGCACACTTTAACATGTGCTATAGAAAAAAACAATTATTTTTAAAAGCAATTCAAAACGTTACCTCTGAAAATTGGCAGAATGCATGCAACCATGTGGGTTCTATTGAAAAGAAAATGTGGGAGTTAGATGCCGTGATGGAGATACAGCTAGAGCCCCTGATAATAAATCTACAAGAAAATTCTGATGATTGAGAATCTTGACGATTTATATGAAAATTAGATTTCATTATTCTTACTCTTTACTAAGTATACAGGGCGATTCATAAGCATGATCATTACATGTACCAATGCAGTTTACATGAACTATTCAATCTTAATACTGGGACTGGCCGAAGGGGACATGCGTACAAGTTATATAAAGAACGGTTTAAAAAAACTACCTCGTCAAAATTTCTTCAGTATTCGTGTTTGTGACCAGTGGAACTCTCTCCCCAACAGTGTTGTAAATGCGGCTTCAGTTAATACGTTTAAAAACATATATGACGCCACTTCTGTGTAGCTTAGGTACTGAAATTTTTATGCGTAATGTATAATAAATTTGGCTTCATTTAATATGTATAAAACACATATGCTATTTATATTCAGCTTTGGAAAAAAATGTATGTTAATTTCTTATTCACTTAATTATAATTTTTAGTTTTAGTTTAATGTTAAGTATCTCTTGTTAAATTTTGTATAGGGCACATCAGATTGTTGCTGCCTGTCCTAATGTCAATAATAATAATAATAATAATATAAGGTTAGTTAGAGGACATAAAACCGAACAACCTTGCATAATAAACTAAACGTCAAAAATTAATAGTAATCCCACAAAAAATTAAAACATTTAAATGCTTAAATCGATTGACGGTCAATGGAATGAACTTCTGTCAACGTAAGTTCATACAGGTGGTTACGATAAGACCGAATTTAGATAAAATTCAGAAGCAAAAAACAGTTGTTTGGGTATGTCAATCAATTTGGTGCATACATGTTCATCATTATTGCGTTAAACACAGATCACAACCTCTTTTTAAACATGCCAGTAATTATTTACTTACATTACTGCCAGTCTCAAGCCTGGAATCAAATGTGAGAGCAAAGCGGTTAATGTACTCTTATCTGATTTATCTAATAAAGGTTTTGGTTCTCAAAAGTTTGGTCTAGACCCTCATGCAATTTTTTTTTCTATTCATTTTAAGTTCAATGTGCTATTACTGAGGTCAGTATGCACCTATTTAATTTAATGACCATAAGTATGAATTACCCTTTATATTATGTTTAGTTGTATTTTTTCAGTTCTAACTTTTTTTTTATGACTTCATTGGAGACCATCTCAGACGAATTAGAAAGAGTAAATCAGAAGCTTTTCATGAAGACTACATTAAAGGAACTGCAAAGTTTCCAAAGAGGATTATGATTTGGGGCTGCATGTCAGCCAACGGACTGTTAATTTATTTATTACGTACACATTGGGGCATAAATAAATTACTATCAAGGTTTTATTGCTCAAAATAATGTTTAAATAATAACTTACCCATTATAGAGGGGTACTATTGATAAAATTATATCACAATTATTGTTTTAAAGCATAAAACAACTAAAAATTATATTTTCCTTCAGAAGTTTAAATATTAAAAGAAATAATTAATATTTTTATAGAAGCTTTATGTGTTGAGCCACATAAAGTCATTTTTATTGCAAATAACATATACAATTTTATTTTCAAATGAATACTTATACTGCAATAAGTCACAAAATTAGAAAACAATAATTTAGTACAAATGTAAAAACTCAAGATTGAGGTAGAATTGTGATACGTTGGAAATAATTTTTCCATGGTTATGATGGATGAAAATCACAAGTAATAATTAAATTATATTGTTGAAATGTTTGATTTTGTTATTTTATATGATTAGGCAGATGAAGTAGCAACAGTGGCAACTTTATGTGCCTAATCAGTCAAAGTACTACCTTTACCTTTGATTATAATTATAATAACACCTTCACTTTGCGAATCAAGTCACATAAGTTGTCACTTTTATGGTGTTTGAAAATAAAAATATATTTAGATTTACAAAATATGAAAATTTACAATAACTAAAAATCTGACGACTTTCTAGTTTTTGAAATTATTTTTATATGTAAAGCAAACATAAATACATAAAATACAATACAAAAAAATAACGGTCAACTAATCAAATAAATGGTAAAATAATACAATATAGATTCTTCTAACGGTTAACAACATAAACTGTTTTCAACAGAATCATCTTCTTGTTCAGATGATAGATTAGAACCGGATTCACAGCTGCCGTCTACTGTAATAATTATTTCTTCTCTGTCATTCATAATTTATTCCCACTTCTGTTTGTCGACACTGCACATACATTCTTCCATTCTTGCACACTGACACCTCCAAGTTTATTTTCTGCAAAAGTTTTGACATCGTCTAATTTGAATGTTGTATTATTTGCAGCAACATGGTTCTGTACTGACACTCATATTTTCCCAATTGGGTTTAGTTCTGGATGGTAAGGGGATAATCGTAGGACTACGTATGACCATGTTCGTCTAATAATTTCTCAATTATATAACTTTTATGTGTAGGTTTATGTAATTTTCTTTTACCACACACTTGTTCTTGTTTCATTCAACTTAACATAAAAGTTTCTTACTGATAACTACTTTTGCGTGTCTCCTTTTTCCAAACAAATGTTGGATTCGGCTTAGTACAGACATTGTGATATGATGCATTATCGATGACTAAAACTGAATTTTTTCAAGATTTGCCAATAATTTTTCTTTCATGCACTTGACATATTTTTGATGGTTCATTTCATCGTGGTAATTACCTGTCTCTTAAGTTCTGATTTAAACATCAGGAAGGAATTTGATACGAAACCCTTTCTACCTCCAGCATGAAGAATAATCAATCGCTGCCCTTTACTTACAGGGGATTTTAAACAGTTGTTGGTACCATCATCCCAACATTTAGAACAGTATGGGAACTATGCAAGTACGTTTCATCAGTGCACACAATATTTCGGCATTCTGCTTAATGTTTTATAAAAAATTCAACACATTTTGCTAGAATTTCTCTCTTCTCTATTAGAACGTGCCTATTGTCTTGACATTTTCTCTATTGAAAATCCATTCTATGTACCAATCGCCTAAAGGAATGTAACCTCTCAGTGAAATTAATACCCCGTTCAATTTGTTTGACTTCGAACACAGCTTTCACTGCAGATCTCTTTTTATGGCAAAGTTATAGATTACGCTTCGGATTACTTCTTCTTCAAATGGATCGATAGATGACCTGGGGCTAGGTTTTGTAATTTGTTTTCTTGGAGTATTAAATTTTCTTCCGCCACTTTGTTAGGCTCCTTTAACATGTATTTAGGCCAACATCGGTTGCTGTAGTCACTCATTCTTGCAAACGATAGAGAAATTGCAGGAGTCCCACTTGATTCTTCCTTCATAAATCTGTAGTTGATACAGATTCTTTCACGTGCTTGAGTACGAATTAGTTTCTTACGGTTACCCATAACGCAGGCAGCTCTGTGAATAATTAAAATTTCCTTAAGAGACTACTTTACAAGTCAATATTTTATACTTACATGTACCTAACTCCGAAAACAGCAGTAGAAATGCACAATTTAGTCCTTGAAAATTGTTGAATGCAGGAATTCCAAAAAAAAAAAAAAAAAACGCTACAAACTTCAACCAAATCGGAACAAGAACGTGTTTTGGTTTCGACGCCGCTGTCAATAATGAGATTTAGGAAGTCAGGCCACAGGCCTAAACATTTTCAATTACAATTGCAGAAATGTCACTCTTGGTTTTTAAGTTGGTCGATCATAACCTCAAAAAGTCATAAAGTGATTTAATGTCAATATTGAATTTAGTTCTAATTATAAGGGTCGCCAACTCTGATCCTTTTAGTAATTATAGTTATAATGGTTATCGAGTGACATTTGTAATATGTTATTTGGGTTGCATAAGTCACTCTATTTGTTCGCTGCGCGAAGTATAATATGATCTATACTAAATTTTAGGGTACAAAATATTTATTATCTTACGTATAATAAAATTCCAAAATAACATCTGAATATAGACAACAAGCAATAGAATTAAGTGTAGAACTACATTATAAAGCGCAATTTTGACTACCAATTACTTTAGAAAGAGAACTTTTTCTTTGCGGCTTTATAAATTTCTTACTTTTAGACTTACAAGACGTTAATATCAATCGTATGTCGAATTCCATTAGCTATACAATAAAGGAAAAGTTATGTCATCTCCCTAGGCAACAAGTTAAACTTTCGTAAAATGAAGTATATATTAGAATTTTTGTTTCCACAGTTATGTTTGTTCAATATTTAATATGTGATTTTATCAAATTTGAGTGATAGCTATTATATTCTATTTAAAATTACGTACATTAAATACGTAAACTAATAGTAAAATATTCTTCAGAAATATGTTTAAAGTCAAGGATATGCATTGTCCGTTTGATAAATACAACAAAATAAAAACATTGAGATGAGTTGATAAAGAGTTAAACGAAACGTATGAGACAAATATAGGGGTGATTTCGAAGGCTATCACTGCCATTGTCGTTAAGTAACAAACGACATAATTGTCAAAGAACTCAACGTTTCGACCACTTTCGTAAGGGGCTTCATCAGGGGGAAAAGCAAACGAGCACGGTAACTCAACGTGCAAACCACGCCAAAGGTGAAACTTTTCTTACGATCGGATTCAGTGGTGGGCGGGGCTTAGGATTAGCACTTTTGACATAGAAGGAAGGAGAAAGCCTTCGTCCCGATTGAAATTGTTAGTGTTTGGAAATCTCAATGGCTTTGCGAATAATTCTGCTAAAGAAGAATGGGGATTTGCAGATAATGGAAGTTTCATCACAAAGGATCTTACGGCCGGTATCGCGTTGGTGTTCGGCAATGGCTGATGATGAAACGAGACCCGACTTGAGACAGTACTGGTGATCATAGATGCGAGTTTTCACTGAACGCCATGTTTGACCTATGTATACAGCATTGCAGGAGTAAGGGACTCCATAAATACATTTCGATGACATAGTGTTTAATTTATCTCTAGGTGAAGGAAGAACCTGGGAGATTTTGTTCGGGGGTTTGACCATAAAACTGTTTTAATGTTTTCTTTTCGAAAAAACGTTCCTACGCGATCGGTGACTTGGTGGATATAGGGAAGAAAGACTATTGCTGCATTGCTTTTCCTCCTTACGAAAGTGGACGAAACGTTGAGTTCTTCGACCTTAATAATGACACGGTGCAACCCCGGAAGTCGTTTGTTACTTAAATATGGAGGTGTTTTAAACTAAATAAAAACGATGGGAGGGGAGGTCAACGAAAAGAAATTAGAGGAATAAAAGATAAAAATTATCAGATCAAAATAGACTAAAACGGTATACTGGATGTATGGCATAGTACTATTCATGAAAGTTTGAGCATCAACTAAACAGCGAAGAAACGTCAATAAATGAAAGAGAACAAGAAGGAAGAATATGCCAAACAGAAAGCATTAAAAGGGAGGAATTGTAAGCAGCCCTAAGTACAGTAAAAACAGAAACGGCATGCCAAGACATTAACGTCCAACCAAAAGTGATAAAATTGATGGAAAGGAAAGGTAATCAATAATTATGGACAATTTGCAATGACACATGGAGACATCAGAAAATATCGCACAGCTGGAACCAAACCTAATACATAAAAAATGGCAAAAATGAACTGCAATAATTACAGGGCAAAATTTCTTACTTCAGCATGATTCAAAGTATACACCAGAATAGTGAGAAAAAATTAGGAAAATGATTACCAGAAGTAAAGAAAAAACAGTAAAATAAAAAATAGCAGGAAAGAGTCCAGAGTGAGGGAGAGGAATAAAGCGAGGAGACAGTATAAGCCCATTTTTGTTCATAGTAGTCACGGATAGAATAATAAAAACCAAAGGAGAAAAAATGAGAAGATTAGACACATTAACTGGATAAAGAAACTAAAAAGGATAGAAATACGAGTAGTTTAATGTATGCCGATGATATAGTGACAGCAGCTGATACAGATAACAACATGCAGACATTAGTAGACTTATAGCTAGAGGAAATAGAAAGGATTAAAATGGAGGTAAATATCAAGAGTAAGTAAATGATGGTGGTAAATAAAAACAAGAGAAATGCCAAAATAGTACAATAAAATGCAAAAGAATCAAGTTAGAAAGAAAGAACATATAAATGTTTAGGAATCATGATTGCTCAGGATGGGAGAAATTGAGGCAGAATTAACGAACACAGCGATGAAGGAAACCAAGATATATTATTTATTAAATAGGGCAGTATTAAGAAAACGGTGAAAATACATTACCAACTCTATTCAACGCTAGCGAGAACTGGACACTTAAAAAAAGCAAAAGAGCAAAATAACAGCTATACGTATAAACGAAACATTGAAGTAGAATAGCCTATAAGATCAAATGGGATACGATACCGAATAAAAAGCTGAGAGAGGTGGTAGACCAGGGGTCAATACAAGATAGAGAGGCAACTACACCGATGCAGACATGTACTGAGGATGAATCCAGGATGGAGTTAAGTGTAGAACTACGATGAAAGACACTAGATGAAATGAAACTACGAGTACATACTACATACTAGAGATAAAGAAAAATACCATAAGAATCCCCTTTCCTTTTAATATGCAACTACAGCTAATTTCATTTAATTTAATAAGAATATTATTAAAAACATACTTATAATAAAGAATCTCTCTTCTTCTTCATCATAACATCTTGACAGACGTGTTATGACCCTTTCAATGAGCTTCGCAATTATTAACAGCTCTCCTTACTGTGTTTCGCCTATCGATTGGTGGCTTCTGCCAAATCTGCATCGAGTCAATCTTTAGTCAAATCTGTCCAGCGTTTTGGTGACCATCCGTGTCTGCCTTCAGGTTTACCCCGCACTTTTTCCATGTGTTCACTTCGGTGGATATGTCCAAAAAATAAAGTATGCGAGAATAGATTGTTGTAAATAACCGTTTTTAGGGCTTGATTTCTTCTAGTATGGAATTATTTGTTCGGTAAGCCGTCCATGGAACTCTCCATATGCCTCCAAGCCAAAATTTCAAAAGCCTCAATTCGACGTCGATCCACCTTCTTAACAGTCCAGGTCTCGGCTGTATATAGAAAGATAGAAAGGACCATGGTGGTGACCACACTGTTTTTTGTGTATTTTGTGATGTTTCTGTCTAGGCATATTTTGTTAAGTTTAGCAATCGGTGATCATAAGAGTTAGCGACGGCGTTGGATTTCACAATCTCTCTAGAGCATAAAAATAAATGTTGTCCGTTTGAAAACGAATGCACACTAAAACATATTGTAGGCTGCCAAAAATTGAAAACAAATTAGTTAAATGCCTCAAAAATAATATGAAAATATAAATCAACTGGTGATTAAGCACGAAATCTGAATTTCGATAGGTAAAATGAAGTTTCTGTGAAATAGAATAAAGAGACATCGACTAAAGATAACGTGACCAGTTACATTTAGGAATTTAGTGAATTTAATGTTCTAATGGTCATTCGTAGTGTAGTTTTAAATTCTCAAGTTGTATTAATTTTCTAACTTACGACTATTGATTTCCTTTGTAACTATATACAGTTCCATTTAGAGATAAGTTATTTTAAAAAAATTGTTTTGGGCAAATAATCTCATTTCTATGTGGCACGCCACTGCTATTCGTCACGTTTAGTTTCAAAAACGTGGTTGCCAACAGTGTTAGATGGGTTGCCTATATTACGTGCTCAAGCAGTCTTCAATGGAATTCCATCTCTATACAAAATTTCATTGAATAATTTATTTTTAACAAGAAATACTTATTAACTAATAACTAAAGCTGCATAAATTCAGGCTATATTCTGTGGTTTGGTTGCTGAACTCAAGTTCGAGGCAGATCATTGTAGAGTTATGTACTTATTTCCCTTGCCAGCGTCCGATGTAGTTGGGCATAATGTGTGTGTGTCGAATATCAACCTCTAATCAGCGTGTTAATCTGTGTCTATAGATCGTGACTTAGTCAGGAGTGATTGTTTGTATACTGCTTGTTCCTAGAAGTTTAACAATGGCTAAATGCATTAATTATACTATTTGTGTTAGACCACCGGTGGTACATCGCCTGTAGTGCTCTATTGTAGGTAGTCGTACCTAATAGTTATATAGACCACAAGTGTTATAGGTGCAACTTTTTTCACAAGTGTGAAAAATAAGCATGCTAACACGAGTTGTTTCGCATGATGCAAAATATGTACCAGAGAGCGATCAACGGGGAAGAACTACCGGAAGCATGGACGAGAGCCTGTATCACATCTATATTTATAAAGAGCAATCCTAGATTATGGGAAAACTACAGAGGCATAAGCGTTATAGCACTGGTAGGACGAATCTACGCAAAAATTGTGAAAAATAAAATAGAAATGGAAATACAAGGAAAAATAGAAGAGGACCAGGCAGCATTTACTGCAGGAAAATCTTGCATAGATAATACATACACCATACAACAACTAATCGAAAGAAACAAGCAAAAAACAGAGACGTACACCTGGCCTTTATAGACCTCAAGAAGGCATATGACTCGATACCCAGACAACAACTTTGGAAAGCCATGCATGAACTAGGAGTAAAGAAAGAAATAATTCGAGCAGTAAAAGAATTATACAACAATAACACAGTAACGGTAAAAGTAAATCAGAGCACTGGCAACTACTTTAGAAAATCAAAGGGACTATTACAAGGATGTTCCACGTCGCTAACCCTGTTTAAAATATACTTGGAATATACATTAATGAATTGGAAGAGGAAGTGTGAAGGCATGGGGATCCCAGTACGTAATGAATACTCTCAGTTTTGCCGATGATCAAGTGATAATTGAGCAGGATGATAACGATCTCCAGTTTATGTTAAGAAGACTAAAAAAAGAATATACTAAAGCAGGCATGGAAATACATTTTGAGAAGACAGAATATTTAGCGATTGCAGAGGAAGAACTTAAAGATTTAAAAATTGATGAAGATCTAAAAACCAAGGGAATGAATAAATATAAATAGTTATGATTTGTTATTTCAAAAAAAGAAACAAGGGAAGAGGAAATAAACAATAGATTGGGACAAACAAGATCTTGTCAAGTAAACAACTACATCTGACCCTGTGGAACACACATATCACTAAAAATACCAAACAAATGATTTATAACACGATAGTGCGCAGTATAATGACCTATGGTAATGAGAACTGGGCCATAAATTAAAAAAAACAGAAACAAAATAACGGCACGGAAATGGAGTACTGGAGAAGAAGTTGCCTGGTCACAAGGAAAGATAGAATCAGGATGAAGAAATTAAAAGAAGAATGGGATACTTAAAACTATATAGAAGAACAAAGGTTAATATGGTATGGACACGTTAGAAGAGCAAACGAAAATCGATGTATAAAGAAAATAACAGACTGGAGTCCTATAGGAAAGAGAAAGAGAAGAAGACCCCGAAGATCATTTAGCGACGAGGTGGATGAAGCGATGAAAAGGAAGAGAATTGGAAGAAGGAGACTGAGAAGACAAAGATATTTGGAGAGATTTGGATGAGAAAAGGAAGACAGCGATAGCTTTAAAAATCCTTTTATAGATAGATAGATAGAACACGAGTTGTCTATAATTTTTTTTTAAATTTCATGAAATATTTAAATCCAAATCTATTCTGTATGGAATTTTATTTACCTTCATTTTAATGAAGTGCGTTGGTCAGTTCTGGTAACTAACGAAACATCTTTATTTATTGAAATCTGTAATTTTTTTACGTCAAAAGAAAACTAAGAATGTATAAATGAATAAATAATTTCTTTCTAAAATCGTTAATTTCCTAATTAAAAGCAAAGTGTCACTTTTTTCACTGAGTGAAGTATTTGTTTTTGGGAAGGGCGGCGGACATTTCTTAAAATATAAGCAACAACATTATCGACGAAATCGTAAAGTAGTTCGGCGCTATAGAACTGGAAAAATTCCAAGAAGGGGCAAGAGCAGCTAATCTTACGTTTTTCTTATACCTAGTTTAGATTTTATGCAAATAATACATTATAGTTATCGAATTTGATTTCGATTTTTTTAAATTTTACAGTACTTCTATCCTTATCGCATTAGTTATCTACCCAAAGTAACCATAAATCGCTTAATTAAAATATAGTGTTTTCCTACACTCAGTAAAAGGGGTCGTTGGATTCATATATGTTACAGGGAATTTGTATATTTCAGTCATTGTATCGTGTGTTCAAAAAAAAAAACTCATTCGCAGCATGCCATGATCAAATTGAAGTTTGCCGCAACTTGAGATATACCCATTGATGCAAATGAACTACCAAGTCAGAGAGAACTAAATTACATTTTGACCTTGAATTATTTTCATAAAAATATACAAAACACTTAACAAATGATTACACTCGTTGTTGTTGTGTACATACATACCATTTTATTTTGTCGGTGTGTCTTCATCGACAGTAATTGCCAGATTTTATAGCGTGCAGATTCTGTATCCTCTTAGAAGAGAAAATAACAATACACTAAAGGGATTTTTAGTAAATTTAAACAATTAAAGCAATCGCGGCACTTGTCACTTGAGGACCTTCAACGTTTTGAAAAATGAGTTGCGAAAAGGAGGAGTACTTTGAGCACAACTTTTTATAAATACGTCGTATTGTACCTCTCTACATGCGTTTCGTCGAGTTTTAACAGTACTTTGTAAATTAACTGCAATGTCTACTAAAAAGAATCTTGGAAAAAACAAACCAATTATTTATTGTCTTGTAAAAATGTGTATTGTTCATTGGCATTCTACAGAAATCTGTTCAGAGTCGTTCTTAACCAAATCAAATTTCTATCTTCTTTAGTTTGTTTGAAATACATAGTACTCACTTTTACATTATTTTTTAGAATTATATATGAACGTGGCTTAATGTTTCAAATCGAATAAGTTAACATATGTATTGATATGGAACGCTATTTGCATTCGAAAAGTTTAGTCTTACTAATTGCACTTTGGTAATACTATGTGCATGTAAGCGGTTTCATCATTCAATTATTTTCCACCGTCTTAGGCACTTCACTTGCTGCCTGTATAATTTACTTTTCGATTCTCCAAGTTGGATTCTAATACGAGCTATATGTCTCTATTTCCCTTTATACAACTTTGTAAACTATCTATCCCGGAATACAGTTAGTAAATACAAATGGTTCGCTCAAGTTCCCAAGAGCAGTAAATTTATTTTACTACTCGCTGCTATTAATTGACATCTCTGACTGTAAACGCAAGGTAAACTTAGGTAATGAAGACAAATGTACTTTTAATACGTTAGTGGCAGAACAAACAGGCAGATATTAGGACTCTATTTTCTGTATAAATAAGTTCTCTGTTGTGGTTCAGTCGGTGAAAGAAATGCTTATGACGTGCACACAAATTCATCTCTGCAAAATGTTTCCGAGACCCGTATTATTTTTCTTCCGTTCGAAAGAAACAAAAGGACTTGTAACGGGAAGAGGCCTAAGGAAGCAAAAAATTACACGCGAGACATTGCATCGAGATTTCGGCAATACACAAGACATGCATTATTAATAAGGAATCGATCTGTAAAACTAGATTTAGCAAAACATTTTTTTTCGTGGCGTTATATAATACTGACTACGAAAATATATTTTTTACGACCTACCCGAAAATATACATTTTCTGGAGAATTTTTTCGCCAGAAAGTAACGTTTTGCCGGACAAGATCGGAAAACACAAAGCTTTTGCCGATCCCTGATGCCTTCGTTACTATGGAAACAAGTTTGTGTTATTATTTGGATAAGTCAAATAATAGATACTAATGTCATGTTTTCGAAAGTAAAGTAAAGTTTGCCGGAAAGTGTTCTGCAGGTCTCCTCAAGCTTCCAAGGCTCGCCTACGGCGCTCCATAGAATCTACTTGCAATGAACAAAAATATGTTTTTTGGGTTCAGGAGATTCTAAAACGTGAAGATCTGTTGAAAACTCCATTTCGAATTTTTGGGGTGAATCCAATACTTCCTTTATTGTAAAAGGAATTAAAAATGCATAAATCACAATTACACAGTAGGCTAGTCACTTGAATCGAAAAACTACTGAAAATATGTTTTCTCCCAGCCGGTTAGAATAGTAGGCATTGCTCACCTCATCTGAGGTAAGAAAGTTCGTTTTTCTCACCTAGGTAAGAAAGTAAATCATGCAATTTTTATGAAGAGACTGTACCACATGTTAGCTGACTGCTGACGCGTGCTGATTCTGACAGCTGACATATTGATAGTTGACGGATAATTGACTTTATGACTTGTGTTACAGTGTGTTTATACGAGGAATTAGGAATGCATTCTGTGAGTGTTCACATCCTTTTGATGCAGGTAAGTACGAAACCTTAAGTGGCCCCGTGAGTGGCCCTTCATTCTAAGGAATTAAATTAACATCTCGCGCATGCGTACTCACGACAGGAGAGGCTAAAAATCACCGTGGGCGCCCGCGCTTTATTTTTTAATGCAACCAAAACTGCTTTGACAGTTTAACCTCAGTGGACATAACCTCAAAAAGTATAAATAGTAAAGCGATTTTTTTACGACAAAATTTTTAAGTTTTCAGAGTTACTTATGAATAAAACTGTTTAGAAACATTTTGAGAACAGCATAAAATCGGAAAACGTGCTGCATATTTTGCAGGATATTGTCACCTTTAACAACTTTAACAGTCTGTTGAATTATTTTTATAGAGTCAAATGTTGCTCCATTGAGGCCGGCTGGGAAAAAAATAGTATTCAAACTTCGTTAAGAAAGTGCTCTTGCATACCTTGCGCAAATACAAACCTCGCCTTCGGCTCGGTTTATAAACTTTGCGCTCGGTATGCAAGACTGCACTTTCTTACCTTGGTTTGAAATATACTATATGTTAACCTAACTACTGACAATCAACTGACATTGTCATTGGTCACAATAAAGCTGCCATTCATTATGTATCTTCTTCATAACTCGTTCGAAAGTGTATCGTATGCTCAGCTTCCGAGCCCACTTCCAATCGCCGAGGCTGCGAAAAAATCCGGCCTCCGCGGGGTTCGAACCGAGGATTTGCTTAATGCCTAGCGCTTTCCCAACTGCGCTACCCGGCTTCTCAAGCTTGTTGCATACTTTTAGCCTACACAGCTAAACATACTAAATTTAAGATACGCAGCATGGCATTATTTTTCGCTTTAAATACTTAACGTGTTCGTTTAAAGAGAAATTGAGACACCCAGTACCAAACCGGTGCATATATTATATATTTTGAATTCTTGTTATAGACATATAGAGGTTTCTGTTTGACAACAAATTTATCTATTGCACTTAATAAGAAATAAAAAGTCAAAATCGGTACCTTTATTTAAAACACCGAAATGTTTGGCTTTCCACTACGCCCTGCAAGGTAAGCTAAGGATATTAATCACTTAATATGGATCTAGAACTATACTCACCATCTTTACTTGCGCTTGAAGCAGTTAGTATATTATAAGAATTACAACTACTGAGGCAGTTGTTTAATATTCTCCTTAATATTTAATATTTACCTACTATTATATATAAGCTGCAACTGTGTTAGTTACTGTGTTAATGCGCAATAAGCATGTGGTGTAACAGATATTTCAAAACACCGGACTACTATGATTTTAATATACGGATACTAAACATAAGGAACCACAATGATTATACAGCTATCAATAAAAAAGCCGTTTCTTACAATATTAATACGCAAGCTATGCAAGGTGTCCACACAGAGACGGTATTATACTGATATGTACGTGTAAATCACAAAAAAATGAGTATGATCACGAGGTTCTGGATAGCCTGTTTGCGCTCGGTAGAGAGTTCGACTCCCGGTCGGGGCGCTCCAGTTCTCACTTAGTTTAAGGCATGATAGGTTAAGTGACGCCCGCACCCCCCTGATGTAATGCGAAAAGCGGTTCCAGGGGGGAACGGTAGAAGAGCTTAGGGGATAGCCTTTTTGCTTGATTTCTAGTACACTCAAGTTTAAAAATGTAAAAAGGCAGCATATAAAACAGCTAAAAAACCGAAATCGCTTCATGCAAACTGCTTTTTCTGTGAAAAATATGGAAATATCTTATGAAAGATTTAAAAACCGAAAATATCACATTGTTCCACACTTAGTACCTATAGAAGATTTTTAGTTGTTCGATGCATTTGAAGAAGTAGTTGTCGTTCATCCACTTTAGGAAGATTATTTTTCTTGTATAAATAACATTGCACTTCATATGGTAATAACCATTATTTCTACATTAAAAAAAGTTTAGTAAAGTGGTACTTGACAATATAGCATAGCAACGGTTTTTAACATGGAAGTTATTTATTAGTATCGATATAAACATTAAAACTTCTGACCGTTGAACGCTCTAATACGCGGAAGTATAAAAAAATTAATGATAATCTTGCAACACTTCCAATATACGCAGAATGGTGAGTATCCGTAGTAGTCCGTAATCAAGTGGGTTCAATGAGCCAGCTGAGCTAGTCGGAAGCAGGTATGTCTTAACAATAAAATGATCAAAACCAAATAAGGGGGCCACAAACTTGCTTATTCAACAATTCGCGAATCTAAGTTGGAAGATTCCTCGGTGATCTGGTAATCGCAACTTACATTTAACGGGGATATCTCAAAAATAAATTGATCAGACGCAGACTCTTTGATAAGCTGTAACCTGTTATAGAAAGAAAAAGATGTAAGAAAACTTTTGATGGCTTACTTACATTAAACACATTTGACATATTAAAATTGTAATGACGCTGGAATGGATACAGCAATACACAGAAAGGATTTTGTAATGTGTTTAACAATTTATAGATTCTTTTTGATTTAGTAAAGATTGGATCGCCTGAAAAGCGATAAGAAATCTTTATCAGATGAGCGATATACTATAGAGGTACCTTGCCATTTAAAAAATAGTGTTATTCGTTGCGCTTTTGTTTAAAAAAAATATAATTGAACATTGGCTTGTGATGGAAAATTAAATATTCAACAACTTCGATCGAAACGATTTTCGATAAATGGATTGAAATGTTAGCATAGTACATACTCCATACTCGGATTCGATGTAGTTAAGTATACGAGGTATGGCTATTAAATAACAAGACTAAGCTTTCACAGGATGCGGTGGTCAAGATATATTAATTGACGAGTGAAGTTCATCATTTTGGTAATATTTTAACATCTGCTAAAAGCTTCAGCGCATTAGCTTTAGTTGTCACTGACAAAGATGAGCAACGAATAAATTTTAAATTTCTGCTAAAAGTAGACACGATGTTTATAGGAAAGAACGTTCCTCCCGTGCCCGAGGTTTCTATTGGTACAAAAGGTTTAGGAAAGGTCGAGAAGACGTCGCTCTTCAACTTTCAGAACTAATGTGAACATGGGTAAAATTAAAGAAATTATTCAAAATTATAGTCGATTAAGGATTAGAATGATCTCATGCATGATAAATATCAGTAAAAAGACCACCAATGGATTTCTGCAATATAATATGAAAAGGGATTGTGCGAGGTGGTGTCGAGACCTTTCACAACGTTTCAGTATGTTCGGAACTCCCTGCGAAATAATTTTTGGCTAAAAAAAATATTACATTGTCTGAGCATCCTTTATACGATCTGTTTATTTCGTATTTTACAGATTTGGCTCCATGCAACTTTTACTTGTTCACTTGTTCTTAAAGAGATGCGTTTAGAATCTATGTATTTCAAAAAGTTGCTAGAAGCAGCTGGCGGAAGGCGATTGGCAGCACTGTTTTGAAAATACAAATGAGGCGGTGTGTTATTGCGCAACGGGAGTACATTGAAGAGGAAAATATGCAAAACTTCAAATATTTAAATAAAAACAGTTAATGCTTAAGTCCCATTATTTAATAGCCACACCTCATATAACTTGTTTATTGTCTCTGTCATTCTGATTTGCTTGGGTCCTTAAACAAACTACTTATTAAAATTAAAATCGGGTAGAATTTAAACGTGCATTACTTTAAATGCTTTGAGCATTAAATATTTTGTCATATTGGCAATAAATAAATATATTCTTTCAAACTAATAAATCTCTAAATGAACAATACTTTAAATATTCTCAGAAATGCTTATCAGTGTCTTGAGCGTTACATCGCCGTCGACCAAGAAAGGCTAAGAAACTATTACTTAATCAATAAGGTGGCATCATACTCGCATATTACCTACACTTAGACATCTAATATTATTTTTTCAATATTTGTTGTGTTTATTATACAGAGATATCTAAAATATACTTGATCGCGGGAGCCATTGAAAATAATAAAATATGTAGTATGCTTTTTATTGACATAAGGCTGTCAACTTTTTTTTTAAGTTTAAAATTATATTTCGAAGTCATGTTTAACTTATCCACATGTTCTTTTAATGTTACCTACAATTTAATCTAGAAATCCCACGGCCTGCAATGTTTTTTTTAAATGGTGTTATTCGCATTACCAAGCGTTTCCTGTTACTGTTTCTGTATTATTAAGAAAATGAAGATATTTACCCCTTTTGTGAGGAAAATTCCGTGGAACCCCCTTTACAGATTTTCTTTTATATTCAGTTGAAGAGGTCCAAAAATGTGTTTTACGTTTGTTTTTGATGAAAAATGTATGACCAAATGGTTTCATTATCCAAATGTTTTTTATTGGTGCTCTGTTATTACTTTAGTGCACAATATGAAAAGTTTAATACCCATATAATAGTGCACACTTTAATGTTAATTAATGTAAGCCACTGCTACATACTTTTTTGCTGGCAGTTTTTTCGTCTAATACCAAGATTGTTGATACCTAATACCATAAAATTCAGGTTCTTTACACAATCAGAATCACGCTACGTTCTGCCAGCAGTCGAGTAGTATTTGCAGCTTTCTATTATTTCCATTTTGATGGAAAATCTATTAAACTCGCAAACAAAGGCACAGAATTTTAGAACAAAGTCAGTCACTCAACATCATAGTACCTCATTTTGCAATTTAACCGTCAAACAACCTGCTTGCTATGGAAATTCCCGACTTTGGTCACGAATAGCTAACTTGCTACTTCACTAATGTCAATATTGTAATTATTGCTGCAGTTCCATCCAGTTTGATCCGCTGAATATTTAAAGAAGACTATTCCTGGGTTTTCCACGTATTTGTACTTGCATGATATGGCTTTGGCCTTTGTTAGCTTGAAACGTCGATAATTTATTACAGTGGATTTAAACAACAGACCCATGTTTTTGCAAGTCAAGTCTCTATTAATAATTCAGACCGTTATTCATTACCCTAAGTACCGTGTTTCGGTATGGAGAGGGTTGTTAAAGGAAACTAGATTCTGCAGGTATTAGCTAAAATTAAATGCCCCAATTTTCTAGACGCTGAGTTGTAGACTTGAGCAATTAGTAGTATATTAATTATTTTATGTGACTATAACGTGAACATTATCAGCTACTAGATTTATTAAATTGGTAAGATAGCAGTGGTTCTATACCTGATCACAAGGTAAGATTTTATCTTACTTTTATAGAAAAGTACAGGGTATCTCAATTTCGATTGGGTTAAACACTAATTTCCGCTATTATTAGAGGTATGGCATAATGCAGTGCTCAGGGGCAACAAAATATAATGACAAGAATTGAATATTTATTTAAATTTCCGTGATAAGCGTTAAAAATGTCCAATCAAAACATTTTTTCTCAGTTCATTTGTTTTTCAAAATATGCTTTTTAAGTAGAAATAGTAATTGGCGCTGACACTTGGTTATATCACATTATTATCTATTCAAATTTGATTTTAGTAATTAAATTATGGCAATTTTTCTCATTTAATGAACATTTAAGACACCATAGCATTGAGCGTGGCCTTTAAAGGTTCGTTGCTTCCTACATTAAATAACAAAAATAAATAATAGTTATTTTTTAATTAAGTGCGCATGAGAATGTTACTTTTAGCCGAGACCATCAGGTCTACGCAAAAGAATAATTCGAATGCGCCAAAAGTCACTGATTTCGTCTACGAAATACAAACAACATTTTTGTTTAAGTTGATGTTTCTCTTACTGATACAAAAAGTATATGTTGCAAGGCAACACTTTTAGTTGCTAGGGTTAAAGTAACTGCCTTCCTGTAAATTAAAAATAAGTTCCACTTGGTCGGCTATTAATACAATTGTTCCAATGCGTTTTAAATGAGAAACGTCAAAAACAGTCAATTATTTATAATTTTGAATATTTTGTATTGGTTGCACGAAAAAGTATGTATTATTCGGATTAAAATCGGCTCTGTTTGACTCGCAATTATAAGTTCACTTGGCTACGCTGCGCTGCGCTTCGCCATGCAAATGCAAACATAATTGCTTTTTGAACAAAGTCCCACTTTTAATCCTAATAAAACAATATACTATTTTTCACTATGAAAAAATTGTTTCTATAGCAATCTTTTGCCATGTTAAAAGTTGCAAACGCGCGTACTGATAGGGATGCGTAAATGCCACCTTTTTTAAAGGTTGAAGAAAATTAAATTTAATTTAATTTATATATTTCTATATTAGATTTTAATGCTAATGATAACAAAAAGTATTAAACAGCTAAGAAAGAACAGCAGTTATTTGGAATTTTCAAAACTGAAGGAGTGTGATATTGTGTTGCTAAGCTAAAATTGTGAGTTGAGATAGTTATTTATGCACAAGGGCATTATGAAGATGTTTTTGTCCTTTCGAGAGCCACAGGTTTACAAGTCTGATATGGCCTCTAGCCCAACGGTTTATAATTCACCCGAGGGCTATGAACATTAAGTAATGCTCGTGGTGCACAGAACGTTTTATTTTCCACTTTGAATACGCACATAACTTGAAAAGCTTACAGCGCAACCCATAACGACCTAGGGCGTTATGGACTGTTTTATATACCTCGTATCACAAATATAAACAACAACTAATAAGTCAGTAAAAAACAAACTAATTTTCGAGTTGCTTTTAAGCCGTTAAAGCAATAAACATATTATATGCAACTGAGCAACATTTAAAAATCTACTGTTTCAAGTTTAAAAGGAAGAATGTATTTGCAGGTATTGTTGTTAATTAATGTATAAAATAATGAACTTTGAAAACTACGGGGTTTGCCAATTTCATTGTCTACTGGTTATGCATTAAATAAGGAAAATCCATCATTTATATGTAGCTAAAGTTATCTACGATGCAGTATATATACTCGTATTCGAGAAACTAGAACAACCGGCTATTTAGAGATGTCAAAGCCAACAAACACGTTCTTTTCTGATATTCCGAAAAATAAAAAAGGTGACGTCGAACGGAAACGTTGAAATGTAAATTTTCCATCTGCAACTCAGATACCAGAAGAGATATTGGATTTGTTTATAGTAACCAAGGACAAATACAGATTACCGATTAGATACAATTCGCGTACAATTTATGATATTCAGAGGAAGAACTCAAATTTATAACTAAGAGTCACCAAGAATCTTGCAACATTAACATTCATCTACGCTACAATTGACGCGAGTAATCAGTTAAAAACTACTTCTAGGCAAACCAAAACATTCCTCTCTATGTACTTCAAATATAAATCGAAACATTTCATTTGTAACATAAGTAGAATTCAAATTCTGCTATTATCCCTATGCACCACGATCAGTTAAAAACCTTCTTTTGCGAGCATTTTCCTACTTATTTTGCAGCCCCCACAGCTTTGGCATTGGTTTAAAAAATATGGCAAATAAGAACTGTAATTACATATCAGATAAAAGACCAAAACTTTAGTTAAAATGCCCGAAAATGCTTATTTTGGAGGCTTTTCTGCATGAGTGCCATTTTTAAGTATAAACACCTGCTTAGTTGTATTTTTAAAGCAATATCAATATGGCTTAAACGTGACGAAAGGCTGCCTGAAAGTACTTATTTCGATGGCATTTTCCTATGAACGCCGATTCCGAGTAAATACGGGCAGAAATTACTGTCTTGTGTTGTAGTAAACGCTTAATAGGAACTGAATCCACCATTGAAGGTCACAGAACGTGTCTAGGGGGAAGTAATAAATCATTCACTGCAGGGATTACTGTTGAGAACAGTTGGAAAACACAATTTGTTGTGTTTTGATCCCTAATATTGGAGTTTTTCCAATTTAGTTTTGAACTTTGTCGTGGTCGTGGTATCAGTTCTCGTATATATCACATTTCTTGCACATTTAAAAATGTCGAAAGTTACGCGCATCGGTAGCGAACAAACTTCACAAATTAATTAAAAAGGTTCGGTAGTGATGTAACAGCGGATGGCCGAGCAAGCAGCATGCTTGAGTTCCAGGCGGCCGCACTGGGTTCGATTCCCGGAGACTACACCGAAATTTTAAAAATCGTACGCTCTCTGGTTACCACGCTAACACCTGTGGTAGTCGCTAATCCCTAATACGGAAAATCTTCCTCGCTTTCGACGGGAAAGGCTGGCAACCTACCTGGCTTACGACTAAAAAGTGCTCATAGAACCACTTTGCGGATAAAAGCAGGCCGCTGGCTTATAAGAGGGAGAAAGAAAAAAGAAGGTAGTCATGTATTTACTAGCGACGGGTAAGTGCTGTTTTACAAATTGTGCGACAAACCCGTAAATTATGAAAAGAAGTATTTTGTGCAAGCAGCAATTCCTCTTTGGAAATATATCTTTGAGAACGTTTTTAGAAAACTGTGCTAAGGGAAAAATCCTGTATGAATCAATTTTAAGAAAAACCTACCTAACGATAAAAAGCGTGAAATTCAACATGCAATGAAGAACAAGGAAATATGGCTGTCCACGGATGTAATCACGAATGATGTTGATGGGTATTTAACCCAATCTGGCTTTCCGATCGTAGGTACAATTTTTTGTGTATATTTTTTGCAGACACGTGGCCAATGTTACCGTAAAATCTTTCCAGGAAAACCAAGAATTTAAAGTTCTTCTATTGACTTCATAATGGCTGGGAAAAGTGGTTCAACCATGGCGAAATTATTTAGCTTTCTTTGCTTTGGCCGGATGCTATTCAATATCAAGATGTGCTTTTGTATGTCAGTGATGCTGCGCCATACATGGGTTACTCAACTTGAAAAACTTTCAGAAAATTATTTCACAGTTAGATGAAAATGAAGCAGCGTCAATTAAATCAGCGAGAAAACTATTTAAAAAATAAGAATCTTAAAAATAATTTTTTAAACAAACTTTAGAAACTAAAAAAAACAAGTTGTAAATGGTGAGACAGTAGACATCAATTATTCAGAATCGAAGAACAATGTATGTTTTGAAACTGCTCCAATTAGTATTAGAGCATATATTTTCATCCAGAAAGCATAATTTCACCTTTGAACATTTAAAAAGCATGTGATAATTTCCGATGCTGACAGCAATGTATAGCGATCGATGCGCGCCGTACGTGCGAGGGAAGTTCCGTGTAAAAACCCTTTAATAATTTTCGAGGCTTTCGCGGTTACTGCAATTATCCATATTAAAGTTAAATTTTGGTTTAGACCGCGTCGTCTTTGTAGATAAACGCCCAGCATTTTTGGGCCTTGTGAACTCAAGCAAGGGTTTGTGTGATGGTTATGTTGGTGGTTCGTGATTTGGTCCATGTGAATAGAATACCTTCTAAACAACGATACATAGGCATATTTGGCCTTTTTACTGTTTGTGCACCCATATAGACTCTTCTCTCGGATGACGTTGCAGTGTAGCTTGCATCATCAGAGTCAAAGTTGCTCTAAGAGCTGTATGCTGGTATGGAGGTATTTATAGTCTTCTGTACCAGCTGTGCAGAACGACGTAACGCTGATTGTTCATTCAAGTCCAATGCACTTTGAGCTAGCGGCGCGTGACCTGCTGACAAGTGGTGATTGTGATACTACGGTGAATGACAGGAGTCCCAAGTTGTACTGAGGTTAAAACCATATTCGCTGTTTATATTATTTTGATGTTTTTCTATTTCTATAGCTTCACGTATCATTCTTGGGAAGTAGTGAGATACTCTGCCCCGTTCAAATTCTAATGTGTGCCCATTTGTAGAAGTATGCTCAGCTACGGCTAATTTTGTAATGCGTTTGTATTTGTATTCTTGAGTTCTTAGATTAATGGAACGGCCAGTCTATCCAATGTAACTCAAGCCGCAAGAACAAGGAATGTGATATATTCCAGCTGTTTTTAAACTTGAAACCTTGTCTTTTCCTGACCTGAAATCGTTATCCAAAGTCTCATTGGTCGTAAACACAGATTTGATGTTTCATGGCTTTAGAACACCTTCGCTCTTATCAGTTGAGCCTTTACTGTACGGTAGGAAGGCTAAATCTTCCAGAGGTGCGGATTCCTCTTTAGCTTTTTGTGTCATAGTTTTGTCTAGCGCTTTGCCTATGGCGGTGGTTGCATATCCATTCCTTTCTAAGGAATCAAATAAATGTTTCTTTTCTCCCTGCAAATTTTCTGCATCTGAAATACGAACCGCTCTGGTGCCAACGTGTTAAGAACTGTTGCTTTTTGCATTGGATGATGGTGTGAGTTAGCATTTAGATATCTGTCTGTGTGTGATTTCTTTCTATAGACTGTTAAACTACCAGCTGATTTACATTTTACCAGAACGTCTAGGAAGGGAATATTGACATTTTCCTCCACTTCCATTGTGAATTGTATGTTCTGATGTACAGAATTCAAGTGTTTAATAAACACATCCAATGTCTGCCGTACGTGTGACTAGATAACAAAAGTATCGTCTACATATCTAAACCAGCTTTTTCAAGAGCTTTCGTTTCAAATGCCTCCATATAGATATTAGCAACTAGAGGTGATAGCGATGAACCCATAGCCGTTCCATCGACCTGTTCGTATATTTTGTTATTCTAACTATGTGTTTTTCAAACTGTGTTTTTCACTAAGTTCTACTTGGTCTGTAGGTAATATGGACACCGTCGTTAAAGTGCGACACTACGTCGAAACTGACTAAGATATCATCTTTGCTTGACTTGATGCTCTTTAGTTTCTGGACAATAACTCCTCGCATTTATGGTTTATCAAAGATACATAAGGAGGAGGTACCGTCGAGACCAATAGTCAGCGCGATCACTTCTTTTACACGTGCCTTGGTAACGCATTTAACCAGTATATAATACACCCTCTAACTGGAGTAACAGTTTATTTTGTCAAGAATTCTGTGGACTTTGTCCCGAAACTAAAGAGCATAAACAACAAAAATCTATAGGTGCTATATCAGAAGATGTGTGGATATTTCTAGATAAATCCTATCACAAACAAGTTTAATAAGTGAAGAGACCTATCGATATGAAATGCAAATGCGACTTTCTTAAATAAATTAGAATACCAGAATAATTTACTGCATTCATTCGAGTCACAAAATTGGCGAACTCTCTACGCTAATGAAACAGCATATTCATAAAACAAATTTGCAATATTTAAAAGCTGAAAACGGCATCTTCAGGTGTCTAATTTGCGGCACTAGCTGTTTTACACGATACAGCACTTACGCGATTTAAAACTGACAATTCCAAATATCAGCAGAGATACGTCGGCAGCCAACTACTAACTCAGGCACTTCTGCTAATTTGGGAAACGGCCTGAAAGCCTCGCAAGTGTCCAAATTTCCCCGAGAATTACACTTGACCCCAGCGATTGCAAAACGCAATACGACAAAAGTTTAGAAGGTTGGCTTGCCAAACCGTTGTAAAGTTGCTTTATGCCCTTCGTAATCCCGGCTGGGGGAAATTCTTATATCGACGTTCATGGAGCAAATTAAATGTTAAGTAGAAATTTAAATATTCCTTATTAAGCATCGCTTTCCGCGACAAAATAGGAGCAGTAATGGCATTTACATAACAAATTCAGAACGGGGTGTGAGGGTGTCAAGCTTGAAAAAAGCGTAAACGTATAATTAAACTGCGAAAAAAGTTAATTACCGGGTGGAAAATAATTTGCATAACAAATTACATAAAAATTACTGCGAGAATCTGATAATTTAACAACCACTGGCCGTTTCCGTATTTCATTTCTACCCTGAACGCTGGCTCGTGCAGGATGTGCAACCTATATATCACACTTACGTAAAAACCAGAGATGGAATTTGCGAAAACAATGCGGCGATATTCAATAACCATTTGGAATAATTTCATGGAGCTTTAATCGTATTTGTTTTCGAGGAGACACAGCCATTATCGTAATTCGTTGCCGCACATTAATAGCGTTTCATTACGCAGATATCTGGGCCATCTGTAAAGCAATTTTCTGCTCTGTTGTCCCCGAGCGGGGCCGAGGACTGTTAAATAACCCCCTATTGAATTTAGATACGCATCCTAACCAGCTAATTGATTTTTTACCTCCTACAGGTGCTTTTTTACGACTTCCCGAATGCTACCTCCCAACTTCAATTTGTTCAGTACCCAAGATTAATCAGGATTTTTTCCTACTCCAACATTTTTTAGTATCTAGCACAAACTTTCTTTGCTTCTTCGGCTTTAAAATTATTCAAACTTAAGGTATTACCTTTTTAATTAACTCATAGTCGTTCATGTCCCCAGAGATTCAATCCGGCTGACGAATTACAGACGAGACTGCTCAAACAGGGCCTGATCATAACGACCAACAGCTAGTATAGGCGCAATGTTGAATACAACGTCCACGCTATTTCTTCTCATAACGTTCACCCTGGTCACAACGTCCACTGCCATAACGCCCACTCTGGTCACACCGTCCACCTTGGACACAACGTCTACCGCCATAACGCCCACTCTGGTCACAACATCCATCTTGGACACAACGTCCACTGCCATAATGCCCACTCTGGTCACAACGCCCACCTTGGATACGACGTCTACCGCCATAACGCCCGCTCTGGTCACAATTTCGCATTTGATCTTAACGACATGAACACAACGCCCACTTTTACTTGTTATTTAATCCAATGTTAACAGTCTTCTTTAATGCCTTTCGAGTGGTTTAATTATTTATAATTTGAAAATGTTTGGTTTTAGGCTATTTTCTGTATTTTCTAAATGTATAGTTTTAACTATTTCCTCCTGATTTTTGACGACTTTTTCTCTATTTTGTGCTGGGTTTTGCGTAGTATATGTAACTAAATGTAACGACTCGTTGATTTACATAAATATTTGCTTATTTTATTGGAAAGTATTCAAAACTCCCTTGTCAAAAATATTTTGATTTTTAATGCTTTACTTAGAAATTCCAAATTTTGGTTTTGTAACTACAAACGAAAGAAAATGTTACCGTCTCTGTTCTCCTACTAAGTATAAATCTCCCATTTGCTTTAGTGTTTTACCGCAAAGTATATAATATCATTTAAAGCTTATATAATTGTAGTTGTTTAATGTTACCTAGAGGGTTTCTAATGACACCAATCGAAAGAAGATTTTTTTTATCATCTAATGATATGCGAATTAGTTAATTTTAAGTTGTATTTCTCATTATTTTATCAAAAATTCGCAATAAATGCAAATCGGGAAATCATGTTGAGCCATGACTCGTAAGACAATAAACGTCATTCAAGTGACAGATTGATTATGCCATTGAAGAAGGGCGGAGCCCCAAGGGCCCCTTGGCGAGGGGCGGATCCCCGAGGGCCCCCCTGGAGAAGGGCGGTACATGGTATTGACAAATTAGGCGGATCTGTCAGTTAACTAGGTCAGATGGAGGACCTTCAGGGCCGATTTTAGAAATTTGTGGGCTCTATACCTACACCAAACATTTATAAAGCAAATAAAGATAAACGGTAGCTGAAGAAAATACATAGATTTTTCCACGACCGGGAGTAAAAATCAGTTTCTAGGTTGGCTACAACAATGGGCAAAATAGTTAATTTTTGATTTTTCAAAAAAACCTTTTACCCAATAATTTGTGATTTTCTGAAAACCTATGTAGCCCCTATAAGATATAGTCAGTGATTTTTTACTTAGTTTGAAAATGACGTTTCGAAATTGTCAAAATCCAAAAAGTGCTATTTGTCGGAAATTTAGCAAGATTTCAATTAGATTTTTTATCGTGTGTTAGTTTTAGCTAACTGGACCATCTTAAGGCCAGAGGATAACTTCCTCAAACATAAAATTTTTCCAATTTTTGGAATATTTTTCAAAATTTCACATACCAAGACTCAATTTAAAATTCATTTTTTTAGGTAAAAACGTTAAAGATTTATGAATAAAAAAACAATATAAAATTATAATTATTCCTTTACATTTTTTATTATTTACTGAAAAGTAATGTTTTTTATGCAATGCGCTTTGTAGGACATATGATTTTCAATGAAAATTAATATCTATTTAAACGACTTCTAACAACTGCAATCTACCCTTGTTAGTGAATTAATTTGCAAAGAATCTTCTAAATGGTCTTGTAGAGTTATCTAAACGAGCATATTTTTGTATATTCAGTTTACATGCTCCAAAAATGTAGTCAGAATTTTGTATTTAGCTATAATTGTATTTTAAGCAACCTTTTTTGATAAAGCCGTTCTGTATCTTGGCTTGTAAATGCATTTGTTGCAATTTTGTCAAAAAATGTAAGTTTGGCAGCTAACGGAAGTCACCTGAAAACTTTTATTTGGCCAATTTATAATCTTTCTTCAGCCACCCCTGACCGCCAGAATTTAAATTCACAAAAAACTCAAAATAATATGTTTTGCCATTTGATGCCAACTTTTCGGCGATCACTGTATAGAGAAAAAATCATAAACTGCAAACAGGAGTAAATCACTGCGAATTTACTATGTATTGCCTAAAAAGACGCCAAAGCTAATGGGCATTTTTTTTAGTTGTTCAACTCAGACGACGTATCCATATATGGTGTTTGCATTTTTTTATAAATTAATTATTCTATGACAGATAGGTTGTATGACTAAATTGTAAATTCAGATAATAAATTCAGAGCTGAAAGACAGGATTCTTAGATATTAACAGTTAAGTAAAAGAACGCATTCTGAATAAATAATCAGTGTATTTTGAACAAAATCATTTTACAAAAAATGTAAACAAAAGTATAACTATTTTTATCTACAACAATAAAATATAGGAATTTTAAATTAGCTCGTGTTCAAAGAGCCCGCCTTCTTGCGTTAAACAATAGCCTAAGCAGGGATGAGCAACCTTTTTTTACAAAGGGCCAGCTACAAATTTAAAAATGTTCTGCGGGCCGCATGTAAGAAACTTATGATAATACAAATACTGAATGATGAACTCAAATTATCTCTTTATTAACAAAATAAAACTAGTATAAAAAATACAGAAATATAACATGCATTAATAGAAATACTATTTAAAATCGGCGAAAGATATATGTGGATAAAGATTATTTGATGAGAAATAGGGTACAATGAGGCTGCGGGACACTGTAGGAATTTTTAAAAGTCAAAATGTTAAATCTTTGAAGGCCCACAAGAGAACGTGTGGCGGGCCGCATGCGGCCCGCGGGCTGCGGGTTGCTCATCCCTAGCCTAAGCTAACATAAAAAGTTCGCCGCAGGCTAGCCAATATATTAGGGCTAACATTTTCAAACACCTCTTCAATCTTTTACCGCAGGTCACCCAAACTGTTAGCTTTATTATCCTGAAAACTATAAAATTTCGATTTTATGTAGCTCCATAAGAAAAAATCATTGGGAGAGAGATCTGGAGATCTAACTGGCCACAAAATGGTTCCTCGTTCAGTTAACACTCTATTTGGGAAGGTATTGTTCAGATATACTTGAACTAAAACACTGTTGTGAGCAGAGCAGCCATCCTGCTGAAACCACAGTTCATTAAATCTCTCACCCGCACTACGTCGAATTTCTAGAATAAATTGCTGCTGCCATAGTCCAAAGCACTGAGGACCAGTTAATGTTCCACCAATAAAAAAGAGACAGATCATGTTATCACCCAGCATTCCTCCCTAAACATTTAGTTTTTTAGGATACTGGGTCCAAAATTCAAACTAGCTATGCAGATTTTCTCTGGATATGTTGATTTATCAGTGAAAACGACTTCACAGAAGAAGTTTTTGTCATTATTCGCCATTTCAATTACAGTTTCACAAAATTCGATACGTCTGAAATGGCCATCGAAAATAATTTCGTATGTCTTTTGCGGTTATTACGATCACTAACCATCTTTGTTTTAAATAATCTGAATGGTCATTAGATGTAGTACAAACCATTAGTTCCTTTAAGTCTATGGCTTCGTTGGGAAAACTAGGCCTTTTGTGCTTTTGGAGAAAAACATCAAAATTTTTCAAAATGTGCAATAATTCTCTGCAACGTTAATAACGATATAAGTGTATTTTCAAATGTTGTTATGAAAGAATTTTGAATTTCCCGGAACGCTTGACCCTGATAATACCATTTACAACTTGTACTTTTTTCAATACTTCGTAATTAATTATTCATTTTAAGAGAGAAACGATAGCAGATATTATCTGTTGACAAAATTCGCGAACTGTAAACATCTAATTCTCCGCATTGTAAATTCGTCATATTGTCTCTCGTATTCGTAGTAAAGAAAATCTCTCTGTACACAAAATAAGAAATGTATGTTGTCATAGTATTCATAAACACAATTCAAAAACTACTAAATATTGCAATATAATTGACTGCAATGCTTTATGAAAATACTTGTTTCTACTCCAGGTCGTAGAAAAAATAATATATACAAGGCAGGAGTGAACACCATTTTTCGCCATGTGTATTTACACCGCGTAAGAAATCATGCTTTACTCTTCATTTGTGTATAATGTACTATTATCTATAACTGCTTGGATAAGGACTTATTACGTCACTCGTTTGACACTGTTTCCGTTAGGTACTGAAGTTCATTACACCACTAGTGGTGTACTGGCTTCATTACCTAAGTGAAATAGTGTCAAATGAATGACATAATGACATTTGCCTACTAATATTTTTGAAAATGACAAATCTGACATTTTTCGTAATGCACTTTTCTCAATTTTGGGCAGTTATAAAAGTAGTAAATAAAATGTTGTACGATACATATGTGATAATGCATCATTAATATACGTGTGTGCTTACATAACTCGCGCTACGCACTTGTTTGTAACTTACACAAACGTATATTAATGATGCTCTTATCCCACTTGTATAGTAAATAACTATTATGTAATTAAAATGAAATAATAGGGACTATACTAAAAAGTCACAAAACGAAAATAAATTACAAGTAATAAACAATAGCTAACCAATAAAGAAAATATAGTTTTTTCCTGGCTTTTGATCCAGCGAAATCTCGTCATAATTCACAGACTGCATTACTTCTGCTTCTATCTGAATGATAGGTAACGTTGATAATTTGCTCTGTCCAATACAGTTTCGTAGTTTCACGTTTTAAAAGTGAGACACATCCGTTTCCAGAAGCGTTACTAATCGGCATATTAAAATATACTCCTAGAAGATTTCTACATTAGGAAATTTCAAAATAATATTCGTCTAAAAGACGAAGGAAGTGGTATAATAGCGAAAAAATCACCTTCGGAGATTTCTTCAGATCTTCACGTTTCAGCCCTAGATGCCGGAAAACAGGTTTTGTCTGTCTGTCCGTGTGTCTGTCTGTCTCGCTCTGTTGCCGGTATAACTCAAAAACTATTTGTTGGACGAAGACTATATTTTGCATGCAGATATTATACCTTCCTGGCATGAAACCAAGAAAACTTCAGTAAAATATATACAGTGACCGCCAAAAAGTCGGCATCATATGGGAACAATTTTAATTTAATTTAAAAAATTACGACAATAATTTGTACTCGTCTAAAAACCTATTTAGCACCTATCAGATATACCGAGTGATTTTTACTTATATAGAAAATGGCGTTTTTTGAAATTGTCAACATCCAAAAAGTGCTATTTTTCGGAGATTGAGTAAGATTTCTATGAGATTTTTTTAGAGTGTGCTAGTTTTAGCTAACTGAACAATATCAAGCCCTATTTTTCTTTAACTTTAGCTAAAATTAAATTTTTCACATTTTCACATACCAAGACTAATTTTAAAATTAATTTTTTTTATATAAAGGCTTTAAAAATTTATAACTGGAAAAAATAAAATAAAATGTTAATTACTGCTTTAGATTTTTTATTATTTACCGAAAAGTAATATGCTCCCATAAATTTTACGTTTTTGATGCTACATGCTTTTTAAGAGAAGCATTTTTCAATGATAAATCATATCTATTTCAATGGCTTCTAAAAACTCTAGTCTAGCCCTGTTAATAAATTATTATTATAAAAATCCTGTAAATGCTCTTTTACAGTTGTTTAAATGATGATATTCTAAATAATAGAAAATCTAAAAGAGTAATTATATTTTATATTCTTTTTTCAAATTTATTATAAATCTTTAGTCTTCACCTAAAAAACTGAATTTAAAAATTAAGTCTTGGTATCTGAAATTTTGAAAAAAAAATTAAATGTTTGCTAAAGTTAAAGAAAAATGAGTGTTTTCTGGCCTTGAGATTGTCCAGTTAGCTAAAACTACCACACTCTAAAAAAATTTCCTTGAATTCTTACTTAGTTTCCGAAAAATGGTACTTTTTGGATTTTGACAATTTCGACCAACGGAAATGGTTGTTAGTTTTTGTTGCTATTGTTATTACTGCCGAAAAGTAAAAGTTACTAGTGTAAAAACGTTAGAGTTTTCGGACGCTAAACATTGCCGAAATTGATAGATTTTCAATGCAGTACAATTAAAAGTGTTATATCCGTGAAAACAATGTAGCCTTACGTATTTGTAATTAAACAATGTTGCCAGTTCTGCTAGTTTTCAGGTTAATAAAACCTCGCTATATCTTCGAAAATATAACAATGAATTTTTTTCTTATTTTTTCCTACTAAGGAAATTCGTCTTAATAACGTAACATGGAGTTAATACGTCATTTTTGCAGCACCCTGTATATCTATCCATGACGATATATTTTTCTATGAGTTACATAAGTGACAGATTGGTCAGAATGTCAAGGTTATACCTTATGTAACACTAGCTTAAACCCCGCGGCATATGCCGCATTTAAAATGTAGGACGAATTTAATAACTTTTGTTGCACTAAAGAAAGTTTTAAAAGCACGCTAGAGATTAGCAGTAAGGAAAAGTTCCAAAAAATATATTTTCAAATGGAAAGTCTCTGTAAAGGAAACGCTTGCCCCTGGAAGGCGTCCTAATTAATATGACGTTGTTGGAACGCAGTCAAAAAAAAATCCGGAAAGAATTAATGCTCTTGTGACTTATGAGATTATATGTGAGAATTATTTGCTCCACCGAAATAATTTTCAGCTGCCTGCAATCTGTGTTTCTTTTCAGGTTTAAGCCGTTGAGCGCCATAAAAATATAAATGCGGTAACTCAAGTCTCCAGTTACGCCGTTACTGATATTGTTAAATAACTCGATTAATTATTATTTCTTTGGCATTTTAAACTGGCATTATTATTATTATCTTTATAATAGCAACCATAAGTAACTGTTTATAATGTTTATATGCTAGCGAGTTAATTTTCTTCTTAAATCGCTAGTGAATTAATAGTAGATTGCTCTACAAGTTAAGAAAAGTGAGAGTTTTCCAGCAAATGTAAAAGTTTTACGTGAGCATGGAATTTTCCAATGTGTTAAACATGCAATTTTTCCGTGTAGTTGACAAAAATATCTTTTTAAATAATTTTGGTCAAAGTATGGAAGCGCAATGTTTACTGTACTGTATAAATATAAATAACCAATATACATTATAGAATACTTGAAAATGGATGAATCTGTTATTAATTCATTTAGTTTCAATTTAAACTGCAGTGTTCTATAGCAGCTACTTGGCGCATTCGGTTACTTATTTAAAAATAGACCTGCGTTTTTCACATATCTCAGCGGTCGTGCTTTTAAAAACATGATGTTTGTATTTACTTATTTTACAGTACTGCAATTAAAGTGATAATAAATAAATCGATCAAATATTTATTTGCTTTTATTTTATATTCCAATACCAATATAATACAAAATACTATTACTTTCACTTATACTACATAAAGGGCAATGCCATTCAGTATTAGGTACAGATGTTAAGCCAATAAAAATCAGATAAAACCATTCCACGGAACAGTGCAAATTACAGCAAGCAATCGTAGGCGTTCCATTATCAGGACCCTTACACAAACAATATATACTGTTATCTTTAGTTTGCGTGGCTACGAGAGCAGTGGTCCTTGTTTCCGTACTACTACTTTTATTACAAAACATTAAATTTGTACCATTATTAACATTTAACGACTCTTTGAATACATTCCAATCAGTATTAGCTGCAGCATCCTTAACTGCTTTATTTGTGAAATATTTACCGAGAAGTAGGGCATCCAATACCCAACTGAATTTTCAATCCCGGGATTTCGGTATTGAAGTAATTCTATCTGGATCCCGGTATTCAATACCAGGATTGCCGGTGTTCAAACCGGGATTCCCTGTTTTCAGTACCGGTATTTCCAGTATTCAATACCGGGATTTCCGGTGTTCAATACCGGGATTTCCTGTTTTCAGAACCGGTATTTCTAGTATTATCCATATATATCATAGGCTTGTAGGTGTATAATAGGTAAATATGCAAGCAACAGTGACAACACAACTGAACACAGTTTACGCCGTTTATGGACACATCTGCTAACTGCTACTACCCTGAACCATACTAATTATTATCTATCAACATGTTGCTCCATGTCTGGCGCCGGCCAGGCTGGGTAAGGCGACTCGCAGACTCTGCGAACTGCGACGCAGTGCACACAAAAGCAATCCCAAAAATATCGAAAATTCCGGTATTGGGGAAAAATACCGGGATTGAAATACCGGATAAAAAAATTAGGGATCCCGAGATACCGACATTTTGGGATCCCGGGATTGGATGCCCTACCGAGAAGTTCTGGCATCATCACATTGTTAAAAAACTTCATAGCAATAGCGCTTTCTTTTTCCCAAAATACCTCATTGAAATGTATTCTTTCACGGAAAAAATGTTTACTACTCCATACCACAAAATCACAGTAATTAACTCCAGTAATAGCGAGTTGCATTTGTATCTGGTAGTAGTAGCCATGGTTATGATCTAATTTAAATTCTTCATCCTTTTTTTTGTACACCTGAACATTTTAGAACATTTAGGTCATCTATGCCAATGTCCTTTGCGCAATAAAGACACTTAATTTCGACAACCCCCATTTCACCACCAAAAGGGCAAATTCAGATTACTATTTAAAATAGCATCTGCTTTTCCACTTAGATAACATATATTAAATAATTAACGACACTAACTGTAGAGCAATAATATTGTAATGTTAAACATATACAGTGTGTCCCAGGATTGATGTTACAAGAGGTGAGATGGTCTAAAACATTTTGAATTTTATTTTAAGGTTCTGGGATTCGGTTCTGCTTGGTTTGAAAAGAATTTTAAGAATATTTTCAGTTTTTGAAAAACAAGTAAGGCCTTGACAGGAAAGCGAAAACTATTTTATTTTCAGGTAAAGTACCCTTTGTGTTCATGATACGGCAAAATTTGATTAAGAAAAATTGTTTAGAATGATAAATTATGGCCCGATACAAAATTTCAGAAAGATCTGCGGACTTATAAAAAACCGTTATTTTTTAGATAATTGTATGTTAATTTCAGGTAAACTACCCTTTTTGTTCATGATACGGTAAAATTTTATTAATAAAAGTTGTTTAGAATGACAAATTATAACCCTATACAAAATTTCAGAAGGATCTGTCGACTTAGATTAAAACGTTATTTTTTGTATTAAACAATTGCATTTATTAAAAATTACGGTTACATCATGTCACACACCAAAAATATTTGTTTACCTATTATATGTATTAACAGAAATAGAAAACAACGCTTTTTTTCCAAAAGTTCTCAGCTTCTAACATTGTTTGTTTAATGTAATTTGCATCATAGCCCACAGAAATAAAATTAACTTTTTGGTTTTTTTCAAAGTTAGCATCTGCAACAGCAAAAATGCAATACGATTTATTTAAAAAATGCATTTGCATTTGTATTTGAGCTCTATACTTGGCCGTAACTTTATTTTGTGATGTTATATAGTTTGACACTGCTTTGTCTGTAGAGGGGCACTTCACTTCAACAACGAAATTGTCACTCACTGCATCTGGTGAAGCTCCGAAAATAGGGTGGTTCTTTGAAAGTACAATTCCCACAGAACTTAATTTGGTCTTCATATTTTTTTCGACAATTTGTAATACCTGCTTTTCTAATCGTCTACCCCTTTCCATTGCTTTGGTATCCCTCAGTTTTGTAACTCCAATTACCTGTTGCACAAATGAGCCACATTCAGTTTTGCAATGTGCAGCATTATATAATTTCGAGGCGGTTATCCTCCCATATCGTAAACGATGCCACAAACTGTCTTCGGCTTGCATTAGGGTACAATATGCAGCTTCCTTGCACAAATCTTCATTCATGTGCTGCTTGGTGAAGGTGATGAAATCATCATATAGGGCTCCACCACTGCTAACAAATTTTAATAATAAACCGTACAAATCCAGGCAGCTATACTTGGGTTCTTTAAACAGTTTAAATATTTCGCCAGCTGCTTTGTTTTGTACTCCTAAACGCATTGCCTCCTGATAAAAGTTACCCTGATCTTCTTCAACGGGTATACCCCCAAATTCTGCCACAGTCAAAAATTTTAGCGATGTGCCCACTTTTGACAGTTGCGACTTCTTCCAATAGCACTGGACTTCTGTGGGTGCGGGTTCTTTGCTCCTCCTATGCATCCACATAAGTACTGCTACAGCATGCTTGCATCCACCTGTAAAAAATTTTTTTTAAATTTTAAAACAGATTAATAACAGATTATTATTAAATTACCAGCTGATGCAGCGCAGTCCAAACATTCCACCTTCTCTACTTTACTCTGCTTTTCATTTACTTGTAACACCACATTATAGTTTTTCGCTCTCACTCGGTGTTCAGGACAAATTCTGCATTTAACGGTGCACAATTCACCCTCTCGTCGGAGCTGCACATATCCTATGGCTGAGTCACCGTAACTTTCACGTCCAGCACTAACAACAAAACAACAATAATAATAGCACCAGAACTACAGAACTAATTCTATTCAACATAAATTAAAATAACTAACTTGAGTTTTAATTTCAATGCCAGATAAATATTTTAGCTTACAACTTATTTTTTACGGTAATCTTGTATTGTACGACGCCACCGATGAACTACTGTTCCTAGAGTCAGTAATCTTGGAGGGAGGGATCGCTAACATGTCAAATACCTTACACTATTGCCAGACCTTTGTTTACTTGTACAGCAATTTGGGGTCTAATTCGTTTTAGTTTGCATGTTTATCGTGGTCCTAACATCAATGTCGAATAGAGGTGTTCTAGCTCCAACTGTTTTGTGAATGAAGATAACATTTTGACACTAAACCATATCCGTGATTCTTGCAGGTGTTGCGGTTAGGGTCAAACTAAAATGTATTGAACGGTTGACGAAGCGGGGATTAATACATAATTTCCTTCGGTGTAAATGCTGTTAGGTAGATATGGCGTTTGTTTAACGATTGTTCACGATTAAAAGCAAACTAAAAATAATTTGGCGCCAAAAGCTGTTGAAGCCAAACAATAAAGGTCTGGCAACGTTTTAAGGTAATTTTAATCTAAACGATCAGCTGTTCGCGCCTCCCTCCAAGATTACTGACTCTAGGAACAGTAGTTCATCGGTGGCGTCGTACAATACAAGATTTTTAAAACTTACCTATTCTCTTTAACACCACGAATTTCACAGGCAGAAAAGCAGTCATTGTTTAATAGGATTGATAATAATGAAAATTGTGCAGTGCGAAACGCATTGATTGCCTCTGTTTTTGCCAGATAAAAATTCCATGTCACACAAAAGCACACAAAATTAAAATGGAAAATATAATAACGAATACTCACTTTTCTACAACAGAAATGAGGGTTTCCTTCTTCGTAAACTAAAGGCCAGCTGTCAACACGACGATTTTAGCCCTGTTGCCAGATTTACACTGTACGAAATAAATTTGTAGAAACGGTTTCAAAATGTACCAGATTCGTAGAATTGTACCAGGTCTGGCAACGCTGCTAATATCAAGACCACGCCCACAATCGAACTACACATAGACCACGCGCATGCATGTTTGACCTTGGGAAGTGTTCTGCTTTATTATAGAGTTATGATTATGATTAAACAACTAAATAGCTATTAAGGCAACTAGTGTTTTAAACTGTAAAACACGAGTTGGCTTCAATATTTTTTCTATAGCCGAGGAGTTTGTTAGCTTAAATGCCCTCGGGGCTTCGCCCCTCTCCAAAACGGCCCTCGGGGCTCCACCCCTCTCCAAGGGGGCCCTCGGGACTCTGCTCCTCTCCAAGGGGGCCCTCGGGGCTCGGTCCCTCTCCAAGGGGGCCCTCAGGGCTCGGTCCCTCTCCAAGGGGGCTCTTGGAACTCCACCCCTCTCCAAGGGGGCCATCGGGCTCCGCCCCTCTCCAAGAGGGCCCTCGGGACTTGGCCCCTCTCCAAGAGGGCCCTCAGGGCTCGGCCCCTCTCCAAGGGGGTTCTTGGAGCTCCACCCCTCTCCAAGGGTGCCCTCGGGGCTCCGCCCCTCTCTAAGGGGGCCATCGGGCTCCGCCCCTCTCCAATCGGGCACTAGGGGCTCGGCATACAAATCGGTCCGATATAATAACTGTACTTTTAATCTTCACAAATAAGGTTTTATAAACTCTTAAAGTACTCCGTGCTTTAAATGGAATGGCGTATTTTATAGACAACATAAAGCACGCCGCATATGACCCTTGGAAACAGTTTAAAATCACGGCTGTAGAAAAATGATATAAGGATTAATTGGTATTCTAAAGTATGTGGTAAAAGATTGAAGCAAATAGGCCATTTGTACTAAGGGGGAGCGTGGGAGCGTGGGACACACGAGCGGTACTTAGTAGGATAACACGTACAACCACGTTTTTTCAGTAACGTGAACCTTCTCTTTTATTTTTAATTTTTGTACATAGTAACTGATACAATAAGGAAAAGTTTTTTCGTATTACGTATAACGCAACCCAACGACTCTTTATCGTTTATATAATATAGCAGGTCTCTTATTCTTAGAATACAAGAAACCAGTTGGAAATATATGCCCTACGCAAAAATCAACCCAAAATAGAAAGATGATCGTCAAACATGAGGAAGAAATGGTTGAAACGATACATTGATTCAAAAAATACACAAAATAGCCTAAAACCAATATTTTTATTTATTGACTGCTATATTTACAACTAGTCTTATGACAAACAAGCAAATGTGATGGTATATTCTGCTACATAACATGAGAGCCGATGTCGTCCACTGGCGACCCCCTGTAGATACTACTCCCTGGTATATACTGCTAAATAATATGAGAAGAGATGTCGTCCAGTGGCGACCCCCTGTATATACTACTCCCTAATTAGTCAAGTCTAATGTTTTTGCCTATTTAGGCGTCTTCGAGAAGATTGTCACTAGCACACTACCACACTAGGATGACCCTGTAGTCTGTTTGCATAGTTGGTGGCATATCTTTTAATTTCGTCTCTTACCCATGGGATCTTGAGTTCTTCATGCAGCATTTTATTGCTGACGTACCATTCCGCATTTGTTAAACTGCGTAGGGTCTTGCTTTGAAATCTTTGTATAATTTCGATGTTGGATGTTTTCGCACACCCCCAGTATACCGTATGTCTACACTGGTATTAACACTACTTTGTACACTAGCACTTTGTTGTTAAGCGACAATTTAGATTTTCTGCCCAGGAGCCAATACATGTTTTTCAGCCTGATGTCCAGCTCTTTCCTCTTTTTTGTGAGGTGTTTTCCATGTGAGTCTCTTTTATCTAAATGCATGCCGAGGTACTTAGCTTTTTGTTTTTCTGGGATTCCCATGCCATTTAGTGTGATTGGTGGAGAAGTACCGCACTTTGTGGTGAATGTTATTGCTAAAACCAATATTTAAGAAAACAATAACAAGTAAAACGAAAGTGAGCGTTGTGTCTAAGGTGGACGTTGTGACCAGAGTGGACGTTATGGCGGTGGACGTTGTGACCAGGGTAGACGTTATGACCAAAAATAGCGGTGAACGTTTGGTCCAACATGGCGGCTATACTAGGTGGTGGACGTTATAACCAGTGGGCGTTGTGTCCAAGTCTCGCTCAAACTCGTCGACTTAGTAACAAACATTCATTAAGCCACTCTCCTTTTTTACACACAATATGTAGCGAAATATAGAAGATCATTCTTTACTTCTACGTGTTAAAATTATTTGGACTTAAAGTAATTTTAGAAGTGTTCATATCCCAACTTATACGATATTGTTGACAAATTACAGAAAAAACTGACCATATTCTTGAATTCATAGTGAAACAGTTTATATTGTAACGAATGCGAGAACGACTTCCAGATCGATCTAGAAGCAGGTGTGCGCGATGAGTCACTTCGAACAGATGCCCCGAGAACGGGCCCGAGGTCAAATGCGTCATGCTTCCGTCTGGAGTTTCTAGTGAATATCGAGACTATCTGGAGGCTTCTGGAAGAAATTACTGGCGCGATATATAAGCGGGCGGAGTTCACCCACCGTCAGTTCTGAAATAATTCTTCGGCAGTTCGAACTCACGTCGAGGCTTGTTAGAAGCCCCCATATAAATAACCGCGTGTACATAATCTCTCGTGAACTAATAGAAATAAATAGAAATACATCGTTAGTGTTCAAGAGTGATATAAATAAATAATAATAGTTGTTAGAAATAGTGCCGTAGTTTAAAAGTAATTTGTAATCTGCTTGATAGTTCGTTAGTGCTTGTAAATAACAATAATCGTAATAATTCATTCTGTAAATAAATATTTGAACTCATGTTTGTCGTATAATTTTAAATAGCCCGAACGTTAAGAACGTAACAATATTACGATACAATTCCCAAATCATTTTTTTACTTATTCGTATTTCGAAATTATCTAAACTTAAAGTATTACCTATACAGATTGCATGCAGGTACTAGGTACACACGGCAACTAGATACAGAGACGGTTTGTTTGTGTGACCGTCTCTGTATTTAGTTACCGTGTGTACCTAGTACCTGCAGACAATTTGTATAATTAATTGAGCAACCTTAATGCCCCGAGTGGTCCAATCATATTGATCATTTAAAAAAATATAGTTGTTTCTTCGTATCTGTAATTACTTAAACTTTCAGTTTTGTGGTTTTAATTAATTATTGAAAAACGTTTAGGTTTCCAAAACTCCTTCCTATCTGTCTTTCGATTACGTGTCCCGATCGCTCTACTTCGGTTGATAAATAATAATAATAATATATAAAATATTACTCATCATCGTTGAATCGCAGTGAGTGAAAGCTTATATAGTCACCGTTATCATTTTATCTATGTAGCACAACACCAACTCAATTCTTTGCTGCTTCGTTTTAAAAATTACCTACACTTAAGATATTGCCTTTCTAATTAATTGAGGAACGTTAATGTGCCGGGAGATCCAATCTGGTTGATAAATTACAGAAACGATTGCTAAAACTCATCGACTCACACCGAGTAAAAAGCTTATATTAAGCTACAGTCTTGTTTTAATCTCAAGTATGTAACAACATTTTGATTTGCTTCTAGGAGTTTAAAATTATTTACACTTAACATATTCCCTTTTCTATCGATTGAGAAAGATTTAAAGAGCTTAAAATGTATATTAAATCATAACCTATTTTTCACTTGCAATATCTAGAGGATATCTCTAATTATGTCCGTGTATTTTTTATGGCATGTCAGTTTTGCATAGTCCTCATTGCAATGTGTTAATTATTAATGAGATATTACATAAAGTTCATAAAATAACCCTTAGTTGGCGCTCGTTAGATACCGGAGATAAAAGTAAATATATTATTCCACATTTGACATTGTTGTATGGAACGAATTTAAATTGCAAATGAGGAGCTTAATTCAATTTTTCTTTTTAATGTTAATCACTACATCACGGAAAATTGCGCCAGCTTATTAATACAGACACGAAAAAGTCCCCATTCCGCATTTCGTAGTGTTGACTTCGTTCTGAGTAATTAACAAAGGAACAAATAGTGGTAGGTTTGGTAAAATTGCGCAGAATTTGGTACAGCCTATTTATACGAAGTAAATTAAATGGAAACAAATTCGTCTTTTAAAACGTCACACTATTTTTTTAAACAAGACAGTACTAACGTTTAAATTGTTAATATATCTAATTTACCTTCATCATCTTCTATGTACAAGTCGATAACTCTATAGTTTATTCAAAATGAACAAGTCATCCATTCTGTGGACTACCTTCTATTAATTTGTTCTATATCACGTTTGGTGTTATTTTTCGCTTTTAGTATTGATTATTTGCTTCATACATATAACAACCAATAGGATTACACAGTTGACCGATCAAATTTAAAAAAAAATTTATTAAAAAATGCCGCGCAGTGATTAGCTCGCACCGTGAAAGTCACAGACGAAACGTGGGCAAAACATTCATTTGCTAAGTACTTCTTGTTTATACCTATGACTTCAATTACTATTTAGGTTAAAATTCAGTAAATAATCAGACGTACACCCCTCAATCAATTTAAAAGATGCCACTATATTCAATTTGCATTTATATTCTTTTGATTTTTACGTTTTGTGGACATTTAAACTCTGAGCAAATACTTGCTTTTAGGGTTTTGAAAGATTATATTACAAGATTCAATCAATTCCAGTCAAGGGCTGTAGTGTTTTTCTTCTACTGCTTGGTCTTGCCTTAGACACCCAGAGAGCATAATCTACCACTTAACAACGAAAGCTTGACGACTTAGATTACGCAGATACTATTGCAGTTACAGTTGATGCCAATGGTATGAACAAGACGCCTTGAAGGCGAAGCAATTAAAGTGGAATTAAAAATGAGCAACAATAATTCTAAGAAGATGCATATTAACAGTCGGTGCAACAACAGACTCATGATCAAATTCATCCCACATGAGTTTTCAGTTCACATTTTTCTCTCGCGCTGTTTGCCTATCCGCCCATCAAAGTTATTCTGCACGACTTTCCCATTTTCTGTTTCATTCCTTTAGTGTCAGATATTGTTTCCCCTGTACATGTGATGACTGGCCTGACAGCCTTCAATTGACATATATACTATCTGTTCACTAAACTAATGCAACTGTCACAGAACCCTAAAGTTGCCACCACTTATCAATGTGTTTGTTTTTGCAACTTTCAGTTTTTAATTTGGCAAGACTTAAAAACTTCAAATTTGAAAATAGTAATAGTCATAAAACGAGATCCAGCCGCGTGATTTATACGTTCATCTGTTATTTTATCGAAATGCAATTTTAAAGGGAGATTACTTGTAGGGTTATACATAGCGGCCGGTGTGCAAAATCTTGCCGCAAGTACCTGTAATTATACCGCAAGTACCTGTAATTAGAGCTTTTTAAATTAGTTTTTCTTAAACAAATTAGTTCATTTGTTTGCGAAGTAAATAAAGCGCCATCTGAAATACAGTAATCTAGAAAACGTTAAAAATAGGTTGCCTGCTTAAAATCTGCTGCCACTGGTGCTTTCCAGCATTTGAATGACGCGCTCTCGCCTGCGCGAGCGGGAGCCAGGAAGAAGGAAAGCACGCGCTGCTTCGTGCAATAGACAAGGACGTAGCGTAGCAGTTGCGACCGCACAGAACCTTTTTCATTTTTGAAAAACAACAATATCACTGGCAAAAAATATTCTAATTGTTCACGTCGAGTGTCGTCGACGCGCCATGCACACTATTGGTGCACGCACATTTGCCACAAAATTGGTCACAACTTCGAAGCTGGTTCCTTGTCTATTGCACGAAGCAGCGCGTGCGTTCCTTCTCCCTCGCTCCCGCTCGCGCAGGTCAGACGAAAGCGAGACATTCAAATGCTAGCAACTTCTAGTCGGGGCAGTTTTTAGGCAGGCAACCATATTCCATCGAGTAGAAGAAACATGTTGCTTGAATTTCATCTAACACAATTTTCGATACACAATGGAGGAGAAAGGACCTTTTTTCACATGGCTACCAGGAAGTTGCGGCAGACTCAGAGGTGGAAACCGATTCTTTTCAAGTTATTTAGATCACTCTCGTTCAGATGGTCCTCGATTTACTTGGCAAGCAAATGCAGTAATTACAGTTACTTACGGCAAGATTTTTCTAGGCACACCGACCGCAATGCATGACCCTATATTTAATCTTCCATTAAAATTGCATTTCGATAAAATAATAAATGGACGTATAAATGACGCGGCCGGATCTGATACTATCAAACTGGCGTTTTCAACTATAATTTATTTTTCAAGTTTTAAGCAAATATGAACAGCAATAACAATATTAAAAAGAGGGTTACACTACTAAGAAGAAAAAGCGCTGTAGATTGATTTTTTTAATGTAAATATATTTATTCAACTAATAATTAAAGTTATTATTATCCAGTCTTGAATCATTAACGTCTTGACTGCGTCTCGACGTTAAAACGATTCACTCGTGGATAAAATATAACTTTCTCTTCTTGTATAATAAATAACTATTTTACAATAACCTTTTATTAGTAAACTTTATTCGCAAGGCTTGAAGAACTTTCCAGAAAAAAAATTGAGAGTACACTCAGGAATGTTTGATAAATGTTGACGTTAGTTTAGTAAACAGATAATATATTTGTTTTTTTGCATAGTGATCATGAAACTCCATAGTGGTACGTTCTTCCTGTATGCAACTCTCATGAAAATCATCTTTTTCACGAAAAATCGTAAACAAAGTAACACTTTTTTTCACTATTTTACTGAAATTGTGAATTGTCAATTTGACAGTTGGAAATTCGGAAGTCCTTTTTGACCAAATTTCGAGTTACAAGATATTTCCACTTCGCGGTTATCTTGAACTGGTAAAGACGTTGAGAGAAGTAAAGAAGATTTCTTTTCTAATATTTAATATGTTTATGTGGGTGTTATGTGTTATATATTCAACAGCCCATCAGCCAACATAAACCACGCAAAAAGAATCTTCTGTGACAATTAGTGACGTGGATGTCTGATGGCGTATCGATAAATACGAGAAAACAATAACTATCAAGGCATATATATATACGGAGCTCTATAAGGCTGTGAAACAAGCTGTAACCACTCGCCTACAAAGGCGTACACATGGTGATTGTTGCTGCTATAAAGGGCACGTGACACGACGGCCGATCGCGGACGAAGTGCGCGCCATGGGTGGCGATGAAAAGGTCACGCAGTGGCGCAGGCACAATGTACGTTTAGGGATAAAAACGAGTTTAGTATAGGTAAAGAGAGTTCAAAGAGAATTTGTAAGTTTTATTAAATTATTAGAATATAAATAACATAGAACGTCTTCAATATAGCAAATATGTGCAGTAATTATAGAAAATGTGTACATGTCGGAGAAAAAAAACTGCCCTGGCTCTTCTTCCAATACAATTAAATAAAATATCAATTCTCAAAAGCAGTAATCACAATAGTGGTTCTTCTCCCTTTATACATTTGCGAATCTGTTAGTTAATACCGTTCACATTCCATTATTCCGATTTCTAGTAGTACAAATTTACTACCGAACAGAACAGGAAAATCACTGTACCTACAGGTTGAAATAATCTTCGGGTATAACCATAATTCATGGTAAGGGATTAGGGTGGAACAGGCAGAGGACGGAGCAATTGCTTTGTTGGATTTAAATTTACGTCCGCATCGAATTTCCAGTGCAAAACAAATTCTATCATTGGAGGTTGTTTGCCATCACGAACACTGTACGCGTTGACGCTAATTGCTTTAAATTCAGCCGTTATTGATTTCTTGTACCACCAATTCCGTCCACCATCGTTACATTGGTTTGCGTCATTCCGTACCTACCGTTAAATTGTTAATTGCATACCAGATTTTACGTTTTGCTCTGCAGTTCTCCGTTTGATTAAAACGGTCGGCAGACGCGGACTACCGCTTTGTACCCGGCGCTTTCAGTCTGAATCGTCAAAGGGGATGAAGCGTATCGCCCCTCTTTTTTATCGAACTTGTCCCAGCAAGCTCTGTGAATTGGGAGAATTAAATGCAGTTTCTAGTGATGTATTTTTCCGAGTGCAGCCTCGTTGGATACACTTCAAAAGGAACTTAGATGTTCAAGTTATGAAATAAATTAAATCTCTTCCGGAAGGTCCTATGAAAAATTCATGCGGAATTCATTAAGGGATAGCTTTACAGTCGAAATATATTTCCAGAAGAAACCAAATTACTGTTTATGCGAAAGCGTAAGCTCCGTAAATATTGCTGACTGTTCCAGCGTTCGAACAGTGCGAAAGTTCGAAGGAAAACCAGCTGCGCTGAATAATAACTGTCCATGCTTTGCTAATCAAAGGTGGCTTAATACAAATATTCAATCTGAAGTTCAATTTGCACCGGCCTAATAGATGTCCATTATTCAGTGCTAGATGTTCCGAATGGTAAGCCGAGCTCCGTGGTTGCCCAATGCGCTAGCTTAAAAGCATCGGTTGATTCGATTGTAACACCTTAGTTGCTGATTTGTCTAGATATAGTATTGTATAATTTGCTCATTTTCCAAACATCCCTTCCAGTCGAATCAGCATATTAGCCCCCTTCTGCTTAACTAGGTTTTTCGCCATGTTAAGCCGTTCGATAAAAATTTGATTGGATCACCGCTATGCTCCCATTGAGTTAAGAGCCATGAAAGAGTTACTAAGTTTCCTTTTTTGCAAGAACTTTTACTACTAAGCTCTGCTTAAATATGTTAAATATAAAAAGTTGCTTTATATTGCTCAAAGCTCTTGATTGCTCTAAATTCAGATAATGGGTCGCTGCCACAGGCAAATGGTGGTTATGGAGGGTAAAATGTTTAGTTTTGAATAGTAGGTATCGAAAATATATAAAAGAATTTCACAGAAAATTTCTATCTCGATACTATACATTGCCCAATTTCAAGATTTTTTATCAAAAAAATATAAGAGGTAACTTAAACATGGTTGAGGCGCATTCAATTTTCATCAACAACATCAATGAACTGAATTATAAATTTTGTCGTGGAAAACTTTTACAGGTTGCTTTCGGAACCAATTTCTGACAGCCTGTTATACTTCAGCGTCAAACTTAACTCGACATCATTTCAATTAATATTTTACTTAGAGAACCAAAGGTGTGAAAGTCACAAAGTGATTAATTCAAGATGTTTTGCTATTTGTTTCACATGAATGGGTCATCGCACAGTAGTAAAATTTCTTCTACATGCCGAATAATGCTTGTAGTTTCCGCAACGTGTTAATGTCTTCTTGAATTACATACTATCTAAAAAAAATATGGCACTTACTTCCAACACCATCTTCGAAAAGTAGGCTTATAAATAAATACCAAACCTTCGCACGTTAATCTCTTGAGGGGTAAATCTTCTACAGAAATGGTAGGAACACTTCTCAGAGCTATTAAATAAGAATGACGTCATTAGACGTACAAAAAGGACTCACTACACCATGAAACGCCAGCTGAATGAACTTACCTTGCAATAAGTACGAAAGGGCATAAATCAGTTGAAGAACTATAAAGCTGCAGGTGTAAACATCACGGTGGAGCTCATTAAAGTCAGAAGAGACCCACTTGTAGATAGCTCTTATTAATAGAAGATATCTGAAAAATAGATGTAGTGCCTGAAGGATGATGTACTGCCATAATGTACCAAGTATACAAAGCAGAAGACCGATTACACTGTCAAGATAACAGAGGAATTTCATTGCCGGGTGTGGCGAAGAGACGCAATCGCGACGTATATTCATCAAGTAATCGGCGACTATTTATCAGGCATAATTTAGAAAATACACTATTGATTAGAAATGTGTTGCCAAATAGATAATGTAAAGGAGTTAGGAATACGTCAATATACCAAGTACCAACGAGCCAGTTCAACGTAAATAAAAGGTTGTCAGAGATGGGCTAGCATCGATGTTGTTTAATTTGATCTTCAAAAAAGTTATAAGAGACATGGAAATTCAAACCAAGTCACAATAATGAATAAATCATACTACGTGTGGGCTAAGCAAGCGATATGACGACATTAGAAAGCATTATTCTGAATATTAATTCAAGAATCTGGAAACACACGGTCTGTAAGTAAGTCTTGATGTATCGTTATGAAACTAGTTAAGAGAGTTGGTTAAAACCTAACAACAATAGAAGATAAAACATATAAGCAGTGAGAAAGTTCAACTATATACCTTCGAGCACAGTTAAACGAAAATAATGGTGTGAAACAGTCGATACGTCTTACGTCTTTAAATAATAATGCAAAGCAGTAAAAAATCTATCAAACAATAGTAACACCAGTAACAACCAACCGAAACCAAATACAGATAATGGCAAAGCAAGCGGAGAAAATTCTACTAATATTTGTTAGAAAGACTCTGAAAAAGAGATATGAACCAACCCCGTGGTTACATGGGCACTGCAGAGTGAAATATAATTATAAGGGAATTAAACTCTGTGAATCTCCACATGCCGCGACCCATGTTAAAATACTGAGAATGCCGTCTTCAAGGCACAGTTTGCACAGTCCTGACAGAGAAAGACCACGGCAACGACGGTAAGATAACATTCAAGATGATTCATTATAGCCCAAGAGAATGAAGAAACCTTCCATTGTTACACATTAAATCACACTAGATTTCAATATAAAGCAGTGTCACTCACCATATTAAACGTGATATGAGACTAAGACACAACAATAAAACATAATAAACTAGTTACCAATCATTCTTCAGCATGACACGGGCAGGTGGTCCCGCCTAGATGATTTATTTTAATGTTTACGTACATGGCCTGTTTGCATTTACATGCTTGTTCATTATAAATTATGTTTAAGTCTTGTAATCTACCATAAACAAAAGTACGAGTCCGGTCCTGGGCAGTGATCGAAGTGTAAAGTCTGATTTCGTATTTATAGCAATAAATGCGCATTGTGGATAATTTCTACACGCGCATCATTCGCGGGCGGACTTGCTCCGAACTGCATGTGGGTGAACGGTCTTTACAAGAAATGTGACTGCGGCAAATTAAATTATAATCGGCTAAGAAAACCTTGCAGTATGCGTTTTGAGTGCAGTAAGCAGCGTTTGCGTGTCCAGCAAACGCCAATTTCATAATGTACAAGGCGAGTACAGATTGTGACACCTCTAAGGTATTTTTGAGGCATTCCGAGGGTTTCGTGATATGAGCCATCATGGCGGTATCAGAGTTAACAGTCAAGGTATTCCCTCGCATCGTGTGTGGTAAGTTTCTTACGTCACACCGTTCAAGATTTAGTGACACAATGCAAAGCGAGCACAATTCGAGAGAACGTTATAGTTTTCATTTTACTTTAACATTCTGACGGAGAGGCTGAACAAACGTATCCTTACAATAATCAGCACGTCTTGGAGATACTTTGTGGTTCGTGAAGTTGGTGCTATATTATATTCAACCTCACGTTCTTGGACTGCTAAGCTTATTGCTTCCCGCCATCGATCGCGGTTTATCGATAGGCGTTTGCTTCACTAAACCTTTTTCCTATAATGCCCTTGGTAGCATTAACCCAACGTTTTGGAGTTCATTACATCTGTCTATTTTCATTTGATTATCCTTGGATCAAATGAAAGAATGATCTTATAAACGATACTGAATATTCTTTAGGGGGAGGGGGGGGGCGAATTTTCTGAAGAATGGCAGCATTATATATGTTCGACATGTTGTTCATGGAACTCTAACCATTCGTATTTACACACAGAGCTTAAAAGCATGTATTCATCTTATAGCAGGTTCTTTAACAATCTATATTTCACAAGAAAAAAATATTGGAAGAATATTCGCCCGCCTGATCTTCGTTTATATTGTGATATCTCCATCGCGCCATAATCTAATGAGCTGAACTATTATAGATCTTGCTATTGTATGCAACGAAAGATCTTCATTACGTCAGTGTCCAAGTTTGTTACGTGTAATTTTTCATTTAGATGCAGTCAATAATTGTTACGCATATTTTTTTTTACTTAAATACATACAGATGCAGTTTAGAGGCTTAGAGTGACCTGCAGTTTCTAGGTGTAGATTTGATTGCATACTTATTTTTGCATTTTTGGACGATTTTGAAAATCCTTGGATTTTTAGGGAATTATAATAGTTTTCAAAATAGTTGATAGTACGATTTCCGGCGGCCATTTTATGAGACTGATTTGGTGAGATTATTTTTCTTTTTGGGGCTGCATGTGATTTGGAATTTTCACTTTGTGGATCAAGTAATTCCAAAATTATCAGTGAATTTGTTGATCAGCCATAGGAAATGTTGTATGAAATGGCTAGAATAGACCCAGTTATACTGGGATAATTAGTGGATGGCCTCGAGTGAGTAAATTGCAGAAATATATAATTAATTTCTGCAATTTACTCACTCAAGTCCATCCAACAGCTCTGGTATGTTATTTGTGGTTCGTTTGAACATCGAGTCCGATATCGTGTGTTTTCAGCTCTCTTTCTTAGTCTCCGATTAGCACTACTGTTTCGTTTTCCGTCTTTTCGGGTTCAATTATGCCTGTGGCATTGATGTTGCTTGCCAAAGCACCTGGAGGAGCGACCCTCACGCCGTTCTGAGCAACCCTCAATCCATGTGGTAGTCTTCAAATGCACGGCTTCTCACCAGTGTGACAGCCACGAGGTTTTTCCCCAGTGCCAGAACCTGTTGCCCTCAAGGTTATTTCAACTAGTGGATAACATCTCCGTGTAGATACCCTGCATGGCTGTTCTGTCGACGCCGCTGTGCCCCATTGTGCATCGTCAGGTACCCCCTAGCGATTTAGTAAACTAAAAATATCGTTCGAGCTAGTTTTGTGAAACGTTATACAATGTGCCTACCTTGAATAAGGGTAATCTTCCTAACCGATGTTACCGAGAAATTAAGAAATTCTGCGTAGCTATCAGCGACGTTCACCTCGTGCAATATAATATGTATGCGGAATAGGTTATTTTCATTTTGTGTATTTAATATCTTCTTCGATTGGCAATACTACCTTTCTTTTGCAGTTTGGTCGCGTTCAGTAACTCAACATTTTGAAATTTAACAAAACCTTTTGCGAGGGTTTTCGGGAGCCTGATTATTGCAATTAACACCTTGTGAGCGTTGAATATACACAATTTTAAGTGTAAAAACACCTACACGAAATGGTACCAATTCGGATAGATCGCGATTAGGTAAGCCAATTGATCGTTGAAGCGATTTAATGAGAACTTGAGATCTCCCGTATTCCGTTATCGCAGTTCTAATGTTTAAGTCACTACCGTGCAGTTGAGATACGTGTACTCGAGCGAATTGCGAGCTAAGATCGTAGAGTTATGTTTTTGACTTCAAATTTATTAACAGAAAATCATTGTACAGTTGCGGAAACATAAACCGGGACAAGTTCTGTAGGGTCATTTTTTACTATTTGAACGTTGTAATGTTGCCTTCCTGATTTTTTATGAAATGCTTTCTATCATGTGTCAATGGACAAAGACGAACAAGTTAATGCAGTACAAGAAGCTTGGGATAGCATCGAAAATGAATTTATTCAGACAATTTAACTTCGGTAAAAATTTTGTGTCCCGCTTTTTATTTCCGCAGCTGTACATTTTATACGTGAAACTAAAATTACATCTACTATTTCATTTACAAACATATTATTCTATCACATATTTGTGTTGCCTATCTCAAGTATGGTGCAGAGTTTGTATGTGTACATACTGTAAATAAATAATTGGGTTATTTCAAGCTATGGTGTTTTCTGTATTTTATTATTTGTATGAAACAGCTAAGGTTTAGGAACTTACACGGCCACCTGTAGGTTGTCTGGTTTGGACCGTCTCGAACCAGTGGCGCTTCCGGACACCCCCCCACCCCCATTCCTGCTCAGGAACTAGCTGGCGAAAATTTGCTACACTACTAGACAATTCCTGAACCGCCGTGCTGAAAAGTATATATTATTTTCTTTTTCTTTTGTGTACAAATAAATTCCCCGTGTAGCAAATAGTAAGTTGTCAACCAATAACTGAAAAATATCAATTCCTGGAGCTTCACTCTTGCTTTAATTTTTTAGTTCTTTCAAATGCTAAGTGAGAGATTTTAGACTTCAAATAGCCCAGCAAAAAATCCTTTAAAAATATTACTCGTAAGTTTTAATCTCTAGTTTAGCACTATACGCTGTATCAACGTCTAGTTTAAGCAACAGTTTCTATTTTCTGAGTCTCGCTAGTTCTGCTCTAAGAAATGTTCGCAATATCCTAACAAAACTTTCTACATTTACAGTAATCACAGCATACCATAATGAAAAATTAAAGTGCACATATCCTACCTCTGTTATTACATATAACATTTCACAAATTCTAAGCATTAGTCAAAATTCAGATATAGACGCGACAAACTTGATCAATATTTAATATTGAAATTTCGTATGAATGAAATTTAAACTCACTATGTAAAGTCAGTCGCAAACTTCGTGATTAAATATGTAGAACTATAAATTGCCTCCTAGAAACGATTTAGACTTCGCCCAATTGCTTTCCCCACTTTCGCAATATCTTCAGACGTATGGAGTTTTGCCAATAAATGAGAAATGCAGTGCAGTACCTTTGAGCAAAATTATGTACATATCTCAAAATGAGCCCAATGGAACTACAATAATTTTTCGTAAAATTAGGTTTATCTATCAGCCAGTTTGCCTACATAAGTAGCAACTTAAAACCAACACTACTTTGACCGATATACAGTTATTTTGCCCCAACTTCTACTTTTAGTAGCTGCCAAAGCCAAAAGCTTGTCTCAAACTAAATAAATACACTTTTCCATAAAAAAAAAACAATTATGTTGTGGCATAAATTCATCAAAGACTCTATAACGAGAAAGGAGAAAAATGCTATTTAATTAGATCATGTGAACACCCTTTTTGTTTCTTCATTCATCTTCTCGATCTGTCAACATGATCTTATAACATATGATAGAATACACATAGGTATTTGGTAGGATAAAGACCACATGACTAGTTAATATCAGCAACCCGTTTAAGACTGTTGGTAACCACGTTCACAAAAGTCAATCTGACAAGCAGCAGTGGTGTTCCACACATTAAAGAATTAACATACTAGAAGAAGTTACTAGTCCGAAACATAGTAAAGGTACTACTTAATCCAAAACCTTTTTACTTTTCGGTGTAAGGCTGCAACAACTTACCTTTACTATATTTTTTTTAGAAAAAACCATAGTAAGGTAGCATAAATCTGAATAGAACTGTTATTGATACAACGAAAATCAAGAGTCGTAGGTTAGAAAATAACTCAACGTGGGGAATACCAAATTAGATCACGAACGTCAATGCTCAAAAATGTTAAATAGGTGCTGCACGCAGCGCTATAACAGTAAATTCACCAAATTCCCTAATATTGCTAGTCACGTGAGAGCTGAATTGTGTTTATCTTCATCCGTGGAATAAGAAGAGAAGACCTAATCTTCAGTCCTTTTCGATGTTTCTGTATGTGCCTGTTGCTATAATTACGAAAGAATTCTAAATTATCAAGATATTACCTTTAGCATTATTAAATAGTTTTAGTAACATACAAAAAAGCGGAACATTTAACGCACGCAAGTACAAACATTTCCAATTTTATCCAATTTTGCATTAAGATTATTGAATCTGATTTATGCAGAGAGTTGTTCTAATCTTTCATGATTGTACTTTTCAAAATAACTATTACACTATCTTGTTTTTGTAAAAGCCGAATAGAGCAGTTGGTTCGCATCCCACGGTGGACGGAATTCTTCCGCAGCCTTGGCGATCGGTATCGGGTTCGATGAGACCATTCACAGTTGGGCATCAAATTAACTATGCTCTATTCAGAAACACAAACCTAATAGATACAGTAACAAAGTCAACATATCACGAAGACACATACCTAACACAATGGTTGTTCTACGCAAGCTCAAAAAACGCGTCCCATCTTTGTAACACGAAAAAGGGCCAAGTTGAGCACTGCACCGCTAGACGAAAGCGTACAATAAAACAACCTCTACACCGGTATGTAAAAGAGGTTACCGGTTACTTCCACCAAGAAACTTGATAAGGTCTACTACCACTAACTGCAATACCTCTTTTCCAAATCTCACAAGATGTCCACAACGTCCAGCAAGAATCTCGATGATGTCCAATTCACAAGAATTCCACTTCAACAAGAAGCTCGATGAGGTACAATACCAGTAAATGAAATGCATTTTATCCAATTCACAAGATGTTCACTCCAACAAGAAGCCCGATGTGGCCCACTACCAATAAATGCAACGCCCGTTATCCAATTCACATGATGTAACCAACCAACAATAAACTCAGTACAACACCCAATTCCAGAAAACTCTTTTTTGTACATTGTAGCTGTGTAGCCGTTTATTGTACTCCTACCATACACCTCCTCCTTCATAAATTTACCTATAGTTTATTTTAAAATTTACTTTTTTTTCGCCTCTTTAATTTAGCAACATGTATACCCTTTTATACACCAACCAGACGAATAAAAATCGTTCCATAAAAGGGTTTTATTTTCAAATTTTTAACTTTTAACAAAATATGTTTTATATTTTAGAATTATATTTCATGCATTTTTTAAGTTAACACTCCTAGATAATATACTAGTACATTTATTTATACCTTACATATTGAGTGACTTCTTCAAATAATTATTCAAAATTAACTTCCCAACTTAATGAAGCAATAATTATAATGTTATTTCTTATACTTAAATTCATCTTTGTATTTTTATAATTGAATTTTTATCATTCTATACATAATGTCATACCTAGGGATTAATTTTCACAAACCAACTACGTTATATGTCTTGATATGCAACCACCACAATACATATACCAGCTGCTTTTTTAATAGATGTATTAAGATTTTTATTGTAAATACTACAGCGCCTGTTTAAATATATTCTGCATATTTTTTAATTAAAATTCACATTTAATTAACTGAAATGTTTACTATACAGAATTATTAAAAAATGCAGCTTACGATTCATACTTGAACTTGCACCAAGAAATAGGATTTCAACTCTATGTTGGGGGAAAACTTGAAAGTAAACAAAACTATAAACGTCAGATTCATTGAAATATTTTGAAGTAACATACTAAACAGTTGCAATAAAGAATTTTGAATAATTGGCATTCGGTTGCTTTCTGCATTTTAAATTACTACCTTGTTAGTGATACTAAAAAAACGTAAAGATTGCGACTATAGTTTTCAAGTTGATAAATAAAAAAATTACAATGTAGAAAGGACTCAAATTTTTAGTCGCTCTAAAATTTAATTTTGTACGCCTTGTCCATCAAAGCATTTCGCTGTCAGCTCAGTGTGACTGAAAAGGAAATCGATTTCAAAATAATCGGAGCACGCTAATTATTAAACAAATTTTCAAACTTTTGCCCAACGTAAATGGAAACCCGTTGTAGCTCATGACAGTTGCAACTAAAATATTTACATTATGTATTATTTAATCTCGATCAATCGTTCAAGATCACAAAAACGGAATACTGGAAAAGTTATAAAAATCAACCTTTTTCCACAGTAACACCCGATGCCTTCCTCGCATTGAAACGTCCACATTAGCATTCGTTCTCAATTACACTAATGCGTTGTTGATTTTATTTCTGATGCTGAACGGGAAATGACGATGTATAGTGCTGGCAAAAATGTATTACTTCTCAATTTTCCTATTTTCCCAGGACATACTTTTATATAATCAAGCCATATGTAATAAGTAATAAGTTTATGTTTAATTACATTGAATTGTACGAAATTAAAACGATATTTGGAAATTTGAGGCTACAGAAATACCATAAGAATTAGTTATGTTGGACAAGGTCAAGTCAGGCGCATCCAATCAGTCGTAAAAAACGTGCACTACGATTTTCTACGCCTCAAACTAAAACGAAAACCTAAAAACAATTTTTTCTATCGATTGTATTTTTCTGGTAAAAGCCATTCAAAACTGAGAATTAACACTCTTAACAACAGCATGGTACACATTTACAGAAGCAAAATTTGTTTGAACAGTATTAATCAAATTAAAGTTCAAATCGTTTTGTACCATTTAACCGCTTGGTTCTTTTATTGTATTTCTTGGTTGAGTTTTCAACAGAAAAACATGTGGCAACAACGTCGCATACTATAAACGACCATATTATTTTATCTAGCATTCCAGTGTATATGAACATCATATCTAATCAACTCTGCCTGCTGTAACCGCTGGGTAGACCGAGAATCCCAGCGGCTGATCCCAAACCAGGGTAAGGCTTGATCCACACTATCGGGCTGCTCTCGGTTCGATCTCGCTCCGCTCAAATATTTATACATTGTTAGCAATGGGCACATTCACACTATCGGTAACGCTCAAGCTCAGGTCGTGCCCATAGCTAACAATGTATAAAAAATTGAGCGGAGCGAGATCGAACCGAGAGTAGCCCGCTAGTGTGGATCGGGCCTCAAGGAGGAAGGTTGGTAGAACAGGTTAGCTCCCTACCTATCGTAAAACAAAGATTTTTTCACAAAACTACACTAGGGGCCGGTTGCAGAAAGCAACGTTTATAAGCCTCGGAACAATATGTTCGGTATGAACGGTAACATCACGGCTAACGAAAAGGAAAAGTAAATGGAACAAGAAAAGACGAGCGCAGGAGAACAACGAGAACAAAATCGACATATGCAGTACCTATATCAGAAACTAAAAAAAGGCAAAGGAACGCAGACTTATGACAACTATATATTCATATATAGTGGCGTAAATAAAAATTTGAGGGCCAAGGCAGGTGTGGGGATTTTACTGCAAAAGAAGTATCAACAATGTATTTACGATATCAATTATTTCAACGAGAGACTATTCAAACTGAAGATGATACTAACTGACAAGTACATCCACATTAGAAGTGCATATGCTCCGGATATGAACCAAAATAGGGAACAACAAATATGCTATGAGGAACTACATGATATCATAGATACAATACCTGGAAATGGTTATATATCATAGCAGGCGTCATCAATGCTCGAATAGGCAACGACGAAATACCAGGAGTAAAACAACGGTTTCGTGAAAATATACATACCGATAATGGAGATTTACTTGACGAATTCTGCGCGCAAAACTCTTTGAGAATAATACCTTCTTTGAACATGACCGGAGATACAAGTACACATTTGAAAGCATACAAGGATAAAAGTGGATGATCGACTACATAATAACCAACGAATAATTTACCACTACTGAAATATTGGACATCAGAACTCTTAGATCGGTAAACATAGGGTTAGATCATAAGCTTCTAGTAGGCAAAATAAGACTAATTAAATACTGAATCTCTTCGAAATGAATCTACCAAAGAATTATATAAGAATGGAGTAGAAATAAAGACCAAAGGAAATCCAATTCTGGAAGAAGACAATGTTGAAGAAGTATCTCTGAAGTTTGTTCGCTTTCGAACGTCGTGACCCCTTTCTGCATCAAAAATGTGTCTGCCATGCATCTCTGTCTTTTACCTGTCGCATGCATTGTGTTAGTGGAATGCCTGTAAAGTGTGGTACTTGATCTATAAAACGATTTAGTGAGCGACCTCTTTTTCTTTTACAGTCTACTTTGCCCTGTACTACTGGTTTTTCTAAACCATCCTTCCGGATGATGTGACCGAAGAATTTTAAGATTTGTTTCTGAATGCTCCACAGTAATCGGTTATCGGTACCTATGTGAAGCTCTTGGAGAATTGATATGTTAGTACGTCGCTCGACTCAGGGAATTCGGAGCATTCTTCTCCAACAGAACTTTTCAAATTCTTCAATGCGTCTAGGACAAGCTGCATTTATTGTCCAGTATAGAAGAAAATAAAAATTAACATCCTGAGAGCAGCAGAATAAGCAATGGGGACAAGAAAGTTAAATACAAATAAGTCTTACAAATACAAAACACCATGGTACACCCTAGAAGTCAAGGAAATAACAAATAATAAAACACAAACATATCTATGATACAAATCTTTACAAACGCTTGAATATTGGTAAGATTCTGTTCGAATACGTAATGAAACAAATAGCAAAGTCCGTAATCTGAAATAATTGTACTGGGAGCACTTTACAAAAGAAATTGAGAGTATGGAGGTATGGCTCATAAAAAATATGGAAAATGCTTCGGAACAGAAAGCTGGAAATCAACGAAACCGTCAAAATAAATAAAATAGATATAACTTCAAAAACCTATACAAGGCTCAAAAAATCCAGTCCCGATGTACGTAACTATAGAGGAGGTGGAGAACACAATAGAAGTGGAAAAAGCAGACGTAGGGAAAGCAATGAGAAGCCTCAAAAATTCAAAGCACCTGGCCCAGACAACGAACTTCTTAAACATGGCGAAGGTCAGCTTATAAATGAGTTGGTGAAATTGTACAATATTATTTGTATCTGCCTCCAGGGCAATTAATAACTAAATTAATTCTACCTAAACGGAGAGCGTAAGAGTCGATAATACCCACGCAAAGTAGAAGCTCGTATAGGGACTTACCTTGTGGGACATACAGGAGGCTCACATGTGGGGTGGCACGTAGATTTGACCCGTGACTCCAGGAGCACAAAACGATGAACACGAGCGATTACACAAAATAACAAAAAAAAACGGGATCAGTTGAGCGACCGTTCACCTACTTGTCTTAAGTTCATCTTTCTTTACAATATGGGCCACCGACCCAACACTTAGGGGTGGCAGGAGGGGGGACAGCAAGCCCCCTTAATCGACATTCACCAATAGTAGGTAAACTTACCGCGAGGCAGAATTATAAACTACACTAAATTTATGTACAGCTATTTACTTGTATTAAGAATTACTAATGAAATAAACTAAACTAATATGATTAAAAGCTGAATACCAAACATTATTTTTAACCAAGAACAGATTCCAGAGGAAGGAAAAACCAGTTTTAACGATCCCTTTATTTAAAAAGGGAGATAAAAATAACCCTGACATCTATAGAGGCATCACGCTCCTAAATAGAGCTTCAAAATTATTAGCAAAAATAATACTGGATAATGGAACGACGCCTACAAGTAAGATAAGAACAACAAGGCTTCCGTAAAAATCGCTCAACAACAGATGCAATATTTACATTACGTAAAATTGTCGAAAAAGCGGTCAGATACAACTCTTCGTCCTTTGTTTCGTAGATCTAAAGAAGGCATTTGACCTACACGATGTAACATATTTGCTACGAGAGAAAAAAGTTCCGGCGAAATTGACAAAAATAATTAAAGAAATAAATGAAAACACCACGACAATTATTACCGTTTATGACCAAACAACGGTTAAAACAATACAGGAACAAGACAGAGGAATTCTTTGGGCCCGGTAATATTTAATACAATAATGGATAAATTAATAAAAGCATAGACAATCTCCGCGGAAGTAAACTATGAAATAGCCAAATACATGTAGTGTGCTATGCAGATGATGCAGTGTTTCTTGCCAATACAGAGGAGGATCTGCAATGCCTCCTATACAATTTCACCAATGTAGCTAAAACAACCAATATGGAGGTATCAATCACAAAAACAAAATCAATAGTCATAGTCAAGGAACCCATTTTATGCAGACTGGTGGTAGAAGTGAAAATCATAGAAAAAGTTCGAGTTTTCAATAACTAGAGGTGAATTTTTTGTAAACAAAAAATAACAAAAATGAAATAATTCGGTATTGCTTTACAATACGGTCGTCTAGAAATTGTCTCGTGGTGTAGAAAATTTTTGTCAGCTACATCCTGAGCAGGATGGGAGGGGGGGGGGGGGGTTGTCCAGAAGCGTCACTGGTTCGAGACGGCCCAAACCAGAAAACCTACTGATGTTGGTGTAAATTCTTAAACCACTTAACTGTTTTATAAAAACAATCAATAAAGGAAAATGCCAGACTCTGAAATAACCTAAATTTTTATTTACAGTATGTACAATTACATATCTGCAATATTCTATAGATCTTAGACTAGTCGTGGGGTTATTAGTTTAACTTAGTTTTAAGTATAAAGTGTAATAACATGTGTAGAACGAGTATAGGGTGACTTAAAATAAAAGTGCTGCGATACCTTTAAGCGAAAGGTATAATTTATTATAACACGAAACCTCGCGAATGGTACCATGCGCCCAGGGTCTATTGCACACTTTAATAGGTGTGTTTCAGCGTGAATAAGTACTTTTTTTGTTTGCCCCCTGTAGTCCCTCACATAAGTATTAATTTTAAACGTTAAGGAACGTGCTAATTCCCGACTTTAACATTTGCTATAAAAAAAAATATTTGTTTGCTATAGCTACAGCTTCATATTATACTAGCAACCCAATTAGCTAGTGAGATTTTAAAATGTGATTGACTTCCCTTATTTTCTTTTGAAATTGTTAAAGTTCTTGCTATAGAAAAAAAATTATTATACACGACGATAAAGTTATTACTATTCACACTTGAATCAATAACATCTCGAATTCGTCTCGAAGTTAAACAATTCACTCGTGGAAAAAATTTAACTTTATCGTCTTGTATAATAAATTACTATTGTATTAATATTACATGTGACTGTTCCGCTATAATTTGTTTGTTATTTTCAAATTTGTATTTGACCCCGTCAACATTAAAATTTTGTGTAACGCTGAACGCGATCCAGTATAGTATAAATATTCTCTAACGAAACGTAATAAATAGTTTAAATTAAAATGTTTTCCTCTTCGTTTGTAATCAAGAATTTCTTTGTCTATCTCATGGAAAAAAAATGGTATTCCTAATAATTAAATTTCTTGTGACCACTGTGACTCGCAGATGATTCACTATTATCGTTTAAATTTTTTATTATACGGCGAATTGTAGCTCAAGATATCTAAAAATAATATTGTTCAAACTATTAAAAGTAAAAATAATATTTTAGTCACCCAAGATATACGTGAAAGTTTTTCTTCTATTTGGCGATTACTCAAATTTGGCTATAAATTACACTGTTCTAGAAAACTTTCCGTGAGGTACATTCCTTACCTTAATAGATAATTTATATTAAATTTAAATTTGATGTTTACCTATTCGCACACATAAATTGACAGAACTTTTACATTTAATTGACGTTTGAATCAATGTTGCCATCTAGGTATAGTTTCTTTCTTTCTTTGTTTGTTAATGGACAACGTCTAGGCACAGAGTACCAGCTACCTTAGACACCAACTGCTATGGTCATACGGTCAAAGTACTACTTATAATTTTGCCGAGACTAAATAAGGAGTTACAATCGTAGCACGGGATCTTTTACATGCTACCCATCGCAGTAACATGGGACCCACGGCTTAACATTACTTCCGAATGATGTCATTCTGTAGAGGCTTTCATCTGCATTTTTTAATTTTTTAAAAACCTCACCGGGACCTGGGATCGAACTCGCGACCATAGATCAGTAGTCAGAATGCGTAACTACTGAGCTACCGACGCTGGACGCTGGACAGAAATTACTACAAATTTTTAAAAAATTATACCAAATTAAAGCAACAGGTAGTGGATATGAAAAATATGACTTTATCTGTAACGTTGGCAATTTTACGAATCTTAAATTGCTTATATTTTGAATAATACGCCGTAGAATGGAAAATGGTTTTTAGATTTTCGTTTTATTTTTAGGCTTTTTGTACGACTAATTAGATGCATCCTGTATATATGTATAAACTAAACGTGGGTCACAGAACTTGGAGCCCCTTACTGGTTGGTACTGCAACTCAACGTACGCATATTATAGCAACATGGATACCCAATATTTATAAAAAAACTGATTAGAGTTGCTGCGCCTTAAATCAAAGCAATTAGCGCCAGTTAATCTGACATATCTAAAATGAAAGATTACATCTACGACTTGAATTGCAAAATTTAAGTGATGTTAACAATCATCGCTTTGTGCTTTAGTGCATGGTGAATGCAAGAGAAATGCAAATACGTTATCCATTGCAGAGGACATCATCTGAAAATACGTTCTGAAAGTTTTACTAACAACTCTGATCAATCTGCCTTGTAGGTAAATATTGGATATGTCTTCCCATAGTGTTAGTTAGGTTGATGTCCCACGTTAGGACCCGCCATTTATTTTATTAATAATGAAAACAATATTTGCGTCAGCTGATATAAATTGTAGTTCTTAAACATTAAACGTAAAAGTGAAAAACTTACCAATTGCAATCGTATGAGTTATGACAAGAGAATGCATAAGCGAGGGTAAATTTACCGTTAATTCGGTCACTATAAAAGTGGCATTATAGTAACGATCTCATTTTATTAACCCACAAGAGAAAAAATAATAAGGAGAAGAACAAGAATCACTAGCCCAGAAGTGTTAACAAAAATGAAAAAGAAAGATAAATTACATAGCCATTAGAAGGCGAAATGGGTAATTTATCTAGGATATATTACGGGAACGAGAAGCACCAAATTTAACAAATAAATTGCTTTCCATGTCTGAATGTTAACACCGTTTAAGCTGCTTTTTCTTGTGAAGAGTTTGAATAACATGAATTTTTAAATTACATTCGTTCGTTTTTAATTGTAAAAACTAGCAGTCTAATACCATTTGTCAAACATTTTACGATATACATCTTGAGTAGCAACCGAAAGAGTATGTCAGAAAACAACAAAATTGATTGAACCCAAAGGCATCAGCAAAAGTAATGCCCCTTAAAGAGTTGTGTTTAAGCATATAACTTTATGCACATTAACTTTTAACAAATACACAGGTCACTCACCACTGTATTGTTGGTAGCACTGTCAAATTCAAGATTTGCAGGTTAAGTTTCGCGTCAGCCTCTGTCAAATAAAAAGCAAAACCTAACCTACTAACTTCGAATTTGACATAGACTAACAATACACTTCAGTACTGCCAAACGTATAACACGAATCACAGGCGACTCTACTTATAAATGTATTTGATTTCTCGGTACTTTCCAATTTGTTCCTGTAACTTTTCACGGCTGTCAATGCAAAATTTATGTTTTTTAGAGTTTGAGTTGTTGGCGGCCTCGAGGTCTCAACTTTTCTCTCGTGGATTATTTGTAATATAACACACTTATACCACAAATAACTAACCCAGTTAACACAGTACGCTACCCTCAAGGTATCGATATATCTTTACGTGGGCTGGGTATGTACACAACGAATCATTAAAAATGAACAGGGCTATGCAACCAACATTATGGTCCCATGCAAAATTTTTGAAATATCGGGCTACTTTTATGAAACCGTGAGCATTAGGTGAAGTATTTTTTGGATAACACGATTATGGTAGCCTTCTAAAAACATTGTTTCAAATGTTTAACATGTGTTGCATAACCCTGTTCATTTTCAATGATCGTGTGTGTATTACTTGACCTCTATATTAATGAGGAGGTTTTTTGATTTATCTTTTGTTCTTAATTTTCCACGTGCATAGTACGTATGATCGAAAACTTTCAACCTCTAGAGGGATGTGGATTTTTTTAAAATTAAATTTATGTTGGCAGTGATGAGTAAAGCTACTTAATAATATAACCTATACAATTTTGACAGATAAACTTAACTTTTACAGGATGTTTAATGCCGAGCACTAAGTGGTTCTGTATATGGAAAATGCAGCGTATCATTTTGAGTAGCTGTAGTTGTTTTTGTTACTAATATTTTTATGTATTCAACAATAATGTTTGTATTTGTTGAAATGACAATCCTGACATAACCTTAAACTGACAGATATAAAATTCCAATGTGACTTTTACTACCACGATTGCCAACAAAACTTTATGACAAAATAATTCCACAGCCCTCTAGACGTTGAAAGTCTTCGATCATACTGAATTTCATTATTAGTTATCAGCACAACTCACAAAATGGGTAGGATTTGTCCATATATATATATTCACACTTAAAATGAGTTTAATCCATTAAAATTGCATTTCTACAGTATTCGACTCATAGCTAGGGCTGGGCGATATATCGATATATGGAAATATCGGATATCGATATATCGAATATCGAAATATCGAATATCGATATTTATCGAATATCGATATATCGATATTTATCGAATATCGTTAAATCGAAATATCGAATATCGATATTTATCGAATATTAATATATCGATTTTTATCGAGTATCGATATATCGAAATATCGAATATCTATAAGTATCAAATATGGAAATATCTGATATAGATATTTTTCGAATATCGTTATTTATCGCTATCCCCATAATTATTGAAATCGCCATAAATATCGATGTCTCCATATTATCGATAACTACATATATATCGAGATTTATGGAATAGCTGTCAAATTAGTAGTTTCCACTCGTCTAATCCAACTGTTGTCAGAAACTGGCCACCATGTAAATGTTCAGATTGGTTTACGATAACTTTTTGTATGTATACCGTATACCTTGTATTTGCACATGTACAGCATTCGCTTAATTTGAAGTGCCATAAATTCAATTTGTTTAAATAATCCTAATAATAATACTTCATGATCTAAAATGATCTACTATGTTATTTTTTCTACTAACTCTATAGAAATTCGGCTTTTGCGCCCTAGTTTTAAGAAACAAAACTGTCATTTTCCAACCAGCGGGAGTCAATTTTTATTGACTCCCGGCGGGAGCCAATATTTTTTTGCTCCCGCATTTGTGTTTATGTCACCATAGATATCACACCAAAGCTTTACAACGTTATGCTGATTTGGAAATTAGACAAAATGTCACTACAGAGATCTAGAGTCACTATAATGATTTAATCTCTGAAACTTCTTTGTGGCGTGAATTCATAATTCATATTCTCATTTGGGTATTTCGCCACTCTGCAAATTAAAAATATTAAATAACGAAAATATTAATAACGAACGTATTTTAATTTGCAGAGTGGCGAAATACCCAAATAAGAATATAAACTATAATGGTTTCCTAAAGCAAAATTTTTGAAATTTCGCGCAATAGAACAATAGAAGTATGTAGATTTAATTTGCGTGGATAAATCCTTTTCGGGCGTTTTTTTGTTTATGCTACTTTTTTTTCACATCGGGGAATTCTACATAATATTTGATAGTCAGCACTCAGCAGTAGGGCTGGGCGATATACCGATAAATATCGATATTATTTCCATATCGATATATCGATATATGGAAATATCAAATATCGACATATCGATATATCGATATACCGATATATCGAATATCGATATCTATCGAATATCGATATTTATCGATATATCGGTATTTTAAGATATTCACTTATAATACCATGGGTAGTCTAAGTTATGTCGACTATTTTTGCAGTGGTGTCACGAATGTCCATTGCGCTTTGGTATGATTAGGACGAGTGCGCTAGCACGAGTCCTAATCCCAAGCGCAATGGACATGAGTAGTGATACCACTGCAAAAATAATCTACTTAACTTTGACTAAGAATGGTATTCGAGGGACTATTTAATGAACCAAACTACCTTTTCAAATTAGTTTTCAGTGAATCTAGCAACAAACTACGCAATTTCTATAGTAACAAAACACTAATATTGACATTTTCTAATAAAAATCGCATTTGTTAAAAATAGTCACTTGAATACCTTCTAGGAAGATATATCCACTGATATTTTTTTGATTGGTCAAGAAACGTCAGAATTCTGGATTTTTATTGGTCACTTTTTGACACATCACAGGTGAATTGAATAGTCATCGATATATTGATAAATATCGATATATGGATATATCGATAAATATCAATATAATTCTAATATCGAATATCTATACGTAAATTTTAATATCGCCCATCCCTACTCATAGCATAACAGCTAAATGTCTTTGGTCTCAGTGATAAATGAAGGGCTTCGTTCTCTAAAGTATTTTTAGAGTTTTATAACGGTACTACTTTTGATCAGAAGCGTACGTATGATCCAATACTGTAGAAATACTGGGTAATTAAACTTAGTATTGTTATACCTACGAGGAATAGAGATTGAGCTTTAAATTTTAGGTTTTGTTTGTTATAAAATTATACGAAGGCAGTACTATCGCCGTCAAAAAATTTCGCACGATACTTAATCTAGTTTCTTGCGTTTATCCACAGTGGCTTAGTGTGTACCTGACTGCTTAGCATTTTCACAGTTTGGGGTTATTACTACCTTATTCAGGTTATGTTGAGAAATTATGCTTCTTACGCAACCAACTTCATCCGCCACTCGTTGCTGTGACTCTATCGTTCTACTGGTTTTGCGATAGCAAAGCGTTTTTCGGCCTCGCTTAGAAAATGATTCGGCATTTTAAGTTTTGAAGGCAGAATGTCAATTGCATAACTGACAATTGAGCGACTTTAGTCTACTGGATAAAACCATACATACACAAAGCAAACAAACTGTGCGAAATAGTACATCATTTATTGTTCCCAACATAGTAGACTATGATTAACAAATGAAAAAATATTTTCTATAGAATTGTCATTTTATTGACGTTGTCAAACGTAAAGTTGCATTTTTTGTAGTCTTGTATTTAATAGTTATTTTTGCACCGAGAGAGTAAAGTAGGTGTTTTAGTCCAGTTATAAATACATTTTGCGTGTAATTAAAGAAAAGAACGAAATAAAATTATATTGGCATCCTGTTCCATCAAGACAATTTTCCGCCCCACAAAAGCTGCATTTCCATGGCTTCCATTCACAATGCTGGCTTCGAAATTTTTAAACGGTTACCCTATCCTCCTGATATGGCGCCATTAACTAGTGCCTATTTCCTAAGTCAAAAGGATATATTAGGAGAACCCCTCTTTCAGATAACGAATGTGGTATAAGAGAATGATTTTTTTTCTAACAGTATTTACAGAATTTTCCGATTGCAGTTCACCATGTATCAGTTGTGTTTCACTTTATCTCAAATGCCTTTCGCTCTTGTTAACACTTATCAATAATGACAAATATGAATTACATTTGATAAACAGCGAAACACAATTCATATATGGTGCAAAGCAATTGAAAAACCCTGTAAGCACCAGCATCAAGACCCAAAATATATTAACCTTTCAGATGGCTATGATAAAAAATAAAATTTTTTCAAAGGTGTCATTTGTTTTCGCTTATCTTACGGACAATAATTAGTAGACCGCCCTCGTTCGTCCCCTATAATTTTAACAGTAAGACGATGTTTTTACCAGACTTTTTTTTATTACTGTTGGTAATGGTATGTTAAATAACATATCAACTACTTTTAGACAGCATACAACTACGACACACCTATTTCACATAAGGTCAACAACTCCTTATATTACTAATAAACGACTTCCGGGATTGGACCGTGTCATTCCAGAAGAATGAATTAAACTTGGAAAGTGAAGATCTAGAAATAGAGTAGTTAAATCTAAATTAGAAAAATGAAAGTCTTGGAAAATTTAAGTACATCTATTATACAGGGTGTCTCAAAATTGACGCCCGTGCTTCTGGAATTTGATTCAGGGAGCTAAAAGAACTCGAAAATAAAGAGTGGAAAATTTTCCGTTTGTCTTTTGTGATCAAGTTATCAATTAAAAACAAAAATGTAAGATATAAACTTTAAACTTTATTAAAAACGCATAATATTGGAAAACAAGTTATTTTCACATCTGTTGTCACAAAATGTGTTAGGTTGCCCCCTACTTCAAGGCAAATATTCGTACGATTTATCATTGAAGTACGAACGCTCCGTAGCATATTTCGTCTATTGACGCCACAGAAGCGTGAATAAGAGCTACGACATCTTCAGGATTCACAACAGGTAAGCACACAAAACCGAAGGAAATACTTATCAATACGACAGAACGATTAATAAATTTTTAACATCGCCATAGCCACCTTATTGAATTATGTTACACAACAAATTGGAGCGACTGGGCGATAGAAGCTATTATTTACATTTTCATCAACAACTCGATAACAAATGACCATCGGAAAATTTTCCACTCTTCATTTTCGATTTATTTTAGGCCCCTGAATTAAATCTCAGAAGCACGGACGTCAATTTTGAGACACCCTGTATAGAGTACGGGTGCATTCTATTGCGCGAAATGCTGAAAGACGCAGTGAAATAAATCCTAGGAGAAAAAACTTCAGATGAATATGCTGGTCGTCTTAGATCAGCAGCTGGCTTGTTTGTTAAGCACGCTAAACTTGAGTAAGAAGCGTCATAAATGCAATATAAGAAGTCTCGCAAATGATGGACAATATCTCCAGACTCAGTGTAAGTACGCGCAATTAGCAATGCAATTTGTTACAGTATCAAAACGACTTATCGACACCCACGACTGTGTGAGTACCAAATAACTAGACAAGTCCGGGAAATGTGCACGCTCACCCTGAAAATCGTCAAAAACAGGCTAAAGGCCTCAGCTCAAATACGCTCAGGGAGATGGGCGTGGTTCAATACGGTACGCCAAAGGGCAAGCGTGTCGAGGTATATATAGGGTAGTACCAGATAACTGGGCGCCGCAAGATCCAAGTCAGGAAACCCACGTTCAACCGGACCTTGAGGGTCAAACGGTCCGAAATAGTCTATTGCACAGATTTACCTTATTAGCTAGCTCGGCTGCAGCTGGCGATGGCATTCAACCCAGTGTCGGTATGTCGCTTCCCTCTGATGTGTGTGGCAGAGACGAAATGCTGCGACGTCCTACAGAATCCCCTTTCAAAGAGCGAAATGTGTCAAGGCCGCCTTGACCATTACAGATAACAGCGTAGCCGTTGGATGGGCAACTTAGGAAAAGAATCCCGCCTCACAAACGACGGCTGAAATATGCTTCAACAGCCTACATACGAACTGACGCCCACAACGACTCGCAAACGGACCTCGCCACATCACAACACGAGTGCTCACCAACGTAGCCAAGCAGCGTCTGCCTCGCAACTATGCACAGAAAACACGCACGTGGCCCCAGCTGTCGGCTCACGAAATCTGCTCCGCCAGCGAAACAAGCTATCCTTCTTGCATTCACGAGTTGAATTTTAAATAACTTGAAAATCAACGCTCTTACTGCTGATGGGACACGCAGCTGCATGAAACAACGTTGTAAAGGGTGTAAAGATTTCGAATTATTATGCTTGATGCTAAGCGTTGAAGTATGATGCGATGAACTATGACTAAAATGGACTCGAAACTGCAGGCGAACTCGCCAATTATGTACAATTATGTAAAATGTACAGCGACGCCTATAATTGGCCTAACGGCTGTTAGCTGAGTGTCAAAATAAAATTAAAAAATTAAAATTAAATAAAACTGTTTTCAAGATTTATGTAGTTAATTAAATTACTGAGAAATATAAAATGGCCTTACAAATTACCGTGACTTATTCAACTGTGCAGAACAGCAGGAGTGCCGAGCAAACACGGAAGGCAACCCCGAGAGTCAGACAGACAATTTCTTTACGAGAGTCGAGGTAACTCGTATTACATAAATCACAAATCATAGTAAAACCCTTTTAGATACAGTAGCCGTCGATCAGTCAAGGAGCGGGGATTCTCGGGCAGAGCAGCGGGGGCGTCATAAATTCTCTCACCGACGCAAAACCCTGGAACAATGTTGTTAGAACCACAACTTACAAGGAGTTTCAATCCAGTCAAAAAGGCCAAACGAAGTCCTATTGCTATCTATGTTAAAAAATTAAAAATATATAAGATTACGTTCAACGTCTACCGTTTTTATCTGGTTCATGTCAACCACGAAACACAACATTTCTAAAACATAAGGAAACGTAGTGACAAGTTAAGGAACATATGTATACAATAACATCAGCAAAAACCAACCAGATTAGAGTACAGAGTTTGCCATGACTAGGAAACCCGGAAGGTTTAGGAAAAATCGCATCCCATTAATGTATGAGGACTGAGGAGCATGTATCAATTTTAATTTTTCATCATATAAACATGTTCAAGCAACAAAAATTTGTATTTTCTACTATTAAAAATATCTAGCCATTTAAAGCATTTGGAATTTCAAACGGGTTTCTAGTTGTGCTAATCCTTAATATTTAATTAAATCTGCCTCTACAACAGTATACTACATTCAAAACCAAATCAAGGAAACCTACATTCGAAATTGATTTCTCTAATAATTGGTTTACTAATCTTACTTACTTATTTAGCTGCTTCTCTTTTGCTCAGTGTGCGTCGAGGATTTATTAAAACAACATATAAATTTATATTGTCTTTAAACCTAAATATTTCTTAAAACTTCGGCCAAGATGCAGAAACAAACCGTGCGCATATCAAATTCTTGCAACCACTTCAGTATTATTTTCAACAAAGATGTGATAAACACGGTCTAGGACATTTGGGCGCAGCCGACTGGGCGCGGCCGTTTGGGGGCGGCCGTTTGGGCGCGGAAACACTTGGGCGCGAGGCACTTGGGCGCGAGACACTTGGGCGCGAGAAAGGGTCAACGTTGGGATTTAGGAACACATTAAGTGCGAATAATTTAAATTTGGCATAAATGAACAAACATTTATTAAATCATTATTTATCCTGAGAAGTTAATGTAATTAATCAAACAATATTAAAAGAATAATCCAATTATTTATTGAAACCGTTATGAGATTAATTTTAAATAAGGTAGTAGTACCTATATTAGATATTTTTTGAAATAATTCTGAATACATAAAAAAGGCAGTATGTTAGATATGAAATAATAGTTCTGAATTGAAATAAAGATGGAAATAGATTATATATAAGTGTTGAAAATAACTTTAAATAGAAATACAGTTATTGTACTGGTAAATGAATAATATATTATGCTATATTTAATCGATTGATGCTTCAAATGTTTAATATGTTTCTAATGTGTGTTCTGTTTTGACCGAAACTAGTCGACTTCGAGTTTTGTTTATAATGATAATATTTAACACTAAACTGTTAAATTTCAAAGTAATCAATTATTTTCGTTATGTTATGAACAGACTAACTGAAGATAAGGGCAGAAATAAAAATAATAATAAATAATAATATAAAAAAAATAATTTTAATAATCAAAACTTATTCTTGCCATTTTTACCATTATAATACATATTATTCTTAAAGTAAGACATACAATTTTTTAAAATATAAACAAGAAGCATCTACACATTCATTTCATAATTCTACGAAATGCCTCTTAAAAATTCTACAATGTTCCTATTGTTTGGGCCGTCTACATGATTATATTGATTATCATAATCTTCTACCAAATTTTTTATTCTTCTATCAGCCTGGATAAATTTGGAGTGGGCTCATTTCCCGCAAGTAACTGTTCAGAAGCAACATCTCTCCCTCGTGGAACAGTTTTCAAGCTGTCGATGAATCTCCAAATGGTTGAATGTTTCATCGATAGCTCTGTTTGTATCCAATCTCTATTCATTTATTCGTTGTTACTTATTATTTTAATGTAATAAATCTCCGCAAAAGATTTGTTAGTATTTACCGGAAAGTTAACTTGTTTTCGTCAAACCTACTTGTATTAATAAAATTCTGAAGGTGTGAAGAAAACAAAATGTCTTTCGTTCTAGCTGCTCTCACACCTGTTCTGCACGCGAGGCTTTAATTTTCAATAAACGTGTTCAACTACGCTTTTGCCATGTTCCGTCAGCTTTTAAACACCTGCCATGTTTCCTTTTTTTACTGATAAGTGTGTGGTATATGTACATGAATACTAACAGAAAAATACAAAATGTAAAAATGCACATATCAGATGTATTCCGATCAGAGTCAACCCAACCGTGGCCTCTATGTACGAACGGACAGACCCACCCAGTAGCACCAAGAGTTAAACATTCTCCCCAATCTACTAAAGAACCTTAAATTCGATCATTTAATGGTTTATTATCCCACTGAGATTCCGTCATGAATTCAAACTTTAAAAAAGCAAACAGTAAAAGAAATTAAAAAGATTCAGGAGGATTAAACTTCTACAGAAAAGTCACCACCAATTTCACCCCTGAGTGTTCTCGTGATAAATATCGCTAGTTCCTGCATTCGTTACGAGTTGAGAGTATTTAAAGCAGAAGTCAAATAGTTCGCACTTGATGACGTATTAGACTTGGAGATCAGATTTAAATACTTTATGCCTCGTTTTCCGCTGACGAAGCTTCACTACTTTGCACTTCGCAGTGACCTTAATTCCGAAAATGTAGTTTCTGGTGGTAGTTTTTCTTTCGCGAATTTCGCCCGTGTCTGAAAGCGTCAACTACTTCATAAATAAAATACGTTATGCATGAAATACGTTTGGTTCATTTTTCTTCGGACCGGAGGCGAGTTGAAAAATGCGTCGGTGAGAAGAAATATGAGCAGCGGTGGATCGGGTTGAGGTAAAAAAGGTGTTAAGCTGTTCATTAGTTGACGGAGCAGAGAATTTCAGAAATTAACAAACAAACGCAGAACTTAATTCGGGGATTCCGCGTGTAACGGCGTGGCATTTTAATAAAAAAAGGAATATTTCAGCGGCCGGGACGCGCAAAAAATGTCTAAAGAATGGGTTTAATTTCCGCAGCTTACCGATGAGACGAAGAAATACGAGACCAAAATTACAAAACAGCGCCGTGAAAGATAAAAAAAGTGTATACGTTGCTTTGATACCCTTGATGAAAAGAGGAGTAACGATCTCGTGTGACGTATCGCCTTTGGCGAACAGTTCACCCGCTTTTGCGAAATGTTGCAAAATACTGACAAATACAATATTCAGATGTTGCTCGAATACATATGCTGGATGTTGCAAAAACGTTATACGTACAAAACTTCCGAGATCATATTTCATCTGTACAAAAGCTAAGGCAGGCGAATTTCATTTACTTTTGGCCAGCGATTCGTTGAAATATTCATGAGTCCTGAAAAACCAGCTCTGATTACGTTTCGAACCGCATCCGGTTCCTCCTCAAAGCGATTGCACTACTTAAAATTCCGCATGGAAATCACAATAAATAATAACAACTAACCAACGCGAAATTGTGGTCCCTTCTGGCCGAAATTGATAATAAAAGAGATTCGAAATTAAATCTTCTCCCTTCCATCCCACGTTCCTAATTAGTTTCCGCAGGGGTACGCAACAATGATCATCGTTGAAACCATTAGATATTATTAAAACATGCACAAAACAAATTCGACTAAGCAGAAACACAAAACGACATCATGAGACCAAATTATTGATTGGCAATGGAAATAACACAAAACCAACTTTTGAAAATAAAAAAGAACGAAATGTAACGAAAACCAAAGATGAAAATAAAAAACCTGAACCCAATATGCAAAAAATTTAATAAATGGATACACAAAAAGATGCATCGATAGTACAGAGTGGCCAAGATAAAAGTGATCCCGTGTGAATACAGAAAGGTAAATTAATATTATATTTTTATTTAAAATCTGCAGAACTGTATTCACAACCGTTATTAACAAGTGACAACGCAACACTGAGCAATACACAGTTAACACAAAATGGCCGCTGGACATCACGTGACCCCGCACGAGCGCTCAATATCACTTTCAGTATGGTACAGAACACGGGACCTCTTTTATCTTGGCCACCCTGTATAACGCTTTATAAACGACTCTAGAATTTTTGTATTATAGCAATACTTACGGAATTTCTGATGTGGCCTTCTAGCAGTATGTTTGTATTAACGGTTTTCAATTTTATCTTTATTACACAATACATTCCTGTTTTTAATTTGCTGCTTTAAGAACGTACAATATATTAGATGACCCTGTTTAGTTTTAAAATAACAGATAAAGAGAGAATCCCCCATATATCAAACATATTTTTACATAGTTAATTTAGACAAGTATAGAAAATCGGGGCATCTTTTATTATTATTTATTTCAATAAGTGAAGTTTTCATCGGAAGCTGAATTCAAAAGTTTTTTAAATTTTAAAATACTTATATTAACTTGCCTACAAACTTAACCAATTAGCGTCGCGAATGACAAATTATATCCGCAATTTCAGTGTAAAAGGGCACGCAATGGAAAACTCGAACCACGGCAACGTTACGCCATCTGTAAATTGCAGAGAATCCGGGACACCACAGCAGGTAGGCGCTTACCTCTATGGGTGACGAAAGACATCTCCGCAAGAAAGCGAGGAATTCTAGTTCACCGCTGGCACATGAAGAGACAAATAAGTAAGCGGTTCGAACAATAGTGGCATAACACGTCGCCGAAGAGGCATCATGTTGCAGAATGCTCTGGCTTAGAAACGTAGCACAACAGATAAATTGGGCTTTCGATCAAACGAAGAGTCCGCAAGCCATTAACAACCCTCCACTTACGCAACTAGAAAATCTATATAAACCAGACACGAAAGCGCCAAAAGTTTGGTCATTCTAGTCGATTATTGTTTAGCAATCCGTTCGGTTTACAACCTTCAGTACAGAGTGTCTGCCTATCGTCTGGCTCGTATCACTTGCAACCCGTTTGTTAACATAGCCTGGTGAAATATCAGACCACGCTTAAAGTTATTTTAATCGCGCACTCTGTATGTGCTATTTGTATATCTTGCTACATGTATGCATATATGTGAGTGTTCGTTAATAAATGTTACTTAAATAAATAAATGGTTGTTGTTTTTCATAGTGTTATCATTTCGAAATACTCACAGAGTTATCATCAATACCCGTTGACCAGCAGCAGCCAAACCGCCTTGTTGATAATAGCCAAATTCATATGAAAAAATAAGAATCCTCAAAAATTCAGCATATCCACTGCGTAGAAAAAATGAAACTAAATTGTAGAATGTAATGTGGATTGTAGTAGTAGTTCAGGTTGAACATCATGTTATCGTTGACGAGATCCCCATGCTCTGCACACACTGTGTAGTGTACGATACACCAAGATGTATTATTCAAAATGCAACTGTTTTCCCTCTTGCTCATTTGCCCAGTATTGATTTTTCCCTGTTATTTTAATTGGCTTCACAATAGTTTACTTAAAGCCATTCATCAACCAGCATGGATACACGTAAGACACAAATACGTAGCGTAATCCATGATAGAGTATGTCGAACTCTTTTGCATTAAATATTAAGTGTCTGACACGCTATGATACGAAAAAGACAAAAAATCCGCAGGTGTTGAGTAATGAAATCAATATCCCTTGAGAACTTTCCAGCCGAGTTAACGTGCAATTACACGTAATTACACATACATAAATTATCCCTTAGCTGCGCCACTTGAATTTGCCTGTCGTTAACAAGCTTTTTTATGCATTTTACATAAAATATGACAGAATCTTTATTAAATGTTTGCCAGTGTTCTCAGATGACGGGGTAAACATATAAAATAGGTATTTGTACAAGTTAAGTTTGGAAGATGACATAATTATAGTGTTGTGAGAGAGCATGCAAAAATTTGTCGAAAGATTGTTATCAATTACTAGGTGTTAAATTTCCCTGTCGCGAAATTATTGTGGATGCAGACCAAACAAACTACATGCACCAAACAAGATCTCGTTGAACGATCGAAATAACGCTATTGCAGTATCACACTTTTGGTAAATGAATTTAAATCTTAAACCTTGATGTCAATTTGACGTATTTGTACTATAACAGAGTATATACAGATCGTTGTCCTCTTTCACTCTAAAGTACTTTAGAGTGAGAGGAGACAACGATCTGTCAGTACCCTGGTAAAGAACAAATACGTCAAATTAACATCAAGGCACTCTAATCGCTACTAATTTTTAACATTCTGAATCAATATTTATTTAGAGAAGAAGGAAAAAAGCATATTTCTCTAAATCTAAACCAATCTGTTATTTAGTAATTTAACTGCAGTTTCAGTTGCTAATATACTAATAAGAAGACTAGATATTGCCGAAATCGCGATTCAGACGTCAAATTATGAATTGTCTACTATAACACCGAGAAGACATTTAGAGAATTGACAAAACGGGAAATGTATTTATCTTTTAAATTGTGGTTCTTGCGACTCTTTTTATGTGGGCCAAACTGAGAGATCCTTCAAAAACCGCGTGTCTGAACACATTTCTTTAATAAAACCAAATTACATTCAACATCTTGATTATAATAAATCGGCGTTTGCCTCTCACATTATTCAGAATAATCATAAATTTGACCGGGACGCTAATGTTAAAATTCTTCACGTCTGCCCTAAAGGCAATAATTTAAATTTTTACGAAATCTTTGAAATTGTCTCCCGATTAAACGATCGCTGCCTCAATGAGGTCACGGAGTTTGTAAACAGTAGCAATTATATATTTCTCAATCTAAAATTTTCAAATTTGATTAATTACTAACTTATTCCATTTATCGGTTTTTTTGTCGCTTTGATACGTATTTTACAGTTCTCACCTTGGCTGCCCGTTGTATATAAACAAATAATTTATTTCCTTGAACATGTTGGTCACGTTGTCTGTTTTAATTTTAATTGTTTATTTATGACTGTCCAATTTTGACATTAGGTAAGGTGTTTGCTCTCTGTTTCTTTTCCCGTATTTTATAAGCTTTATCTTTTAGCCTGAAGATGGTTTAACAGATAAACCGAAACATGTAGCGTGTGTAAAAAATATATGTTAATTGTTATGAGGAAGACTGTGTTTAATTTACATTAATTTTCCAAAGTATATCACCAAGACCGTCAGTGAGAACTGAAAATCTGTGGCAGCATTGACTAGAGTGCTGTATTAATATAGTACCTTAGCATTGATAAAATCTGTATGTACGTATAAACCGTTCAATAGTTATTTTCCCGGTAGGTAGACATGGAATTTTGTTTTTATGTTTAATAAAATTAAAACTCCCTAGAATCTCTTTCTGACACTTTGTCAGAATCAGCTGTTATGTACAGGAGGCTCACGAAAATGTCTAATTTGACATGTTGAGGTTAAACGTACAATGTTGCCAGTGCTTTCATACTTTGTTTGCCACTAGGCATAATATTTATGGACATCGGCGTCATGGATACCTATCTGTTAACAAATTGTAATACCAAGAATACTTATTGTGTAATACTAAAGCAAATATGCCGAAAGTCATTAAAGGTGACACAAAACTACAAATTACAAAGGCCTACAAGCATTATAAAGCCGACAGGCCAGGCCTCAGTAAAACTGAAATCTTTGCCTGGCTTAGTGACATTTGGGACGTAAGTATTTATGCATAAAGCTTAACTGTTGGCTTAATTTTGGGCTTTGTACTGTTTTAGGTATCTGAAAGAACTATTAGCAATATTATTGGACGGGACAATTTTGAAATTAAACCTTTTGGCCCACGACCTAAAAATGATACATACTATAAAAATTTTGCATTTTGGGAAGATTTTTAACGACAGATTTGGAATTACTACTTGAAAAATTAGCACTTTACTTTAGCTGGACTATCAAAGAACGCGCATGTGAAACATGGACGATGAACGTGGCAGACATGGGGGGAGAGAAAAATGCTGCGAAAAATATTTGGAGGGACTCGGACGGAGGATAGTTGGAGAAGACTTACAAACGAAGACGTACAAGAGAAGTATGGGGAGCCAAGTATAGTAGACTTCATTAAAGCTCAAAGGTTAAGATAGTTTGGTCATATATGGAGAATGCCAGATGGAAGAGCTACTAAGATAGTATTGGAAGGCAGAGCGCAAGAAACTAGAAGAGGGCGACCAAGGAATGGGTGGAAGGAGGCAGTAATGGAAGACATAGCAAGGAGAGGAATAGAAGACTGAAGAAATAAAATCATGAATAAGGGACAATGGAGACAGATTGTTATGCAATGGGCCTAAAGTGGCTTGTAAAAGCTTTAATTATTTATGCTGAAAAAAATACATAAATTGTAATATTTAAATATTTTTGTATACAATTTATAATTACAATAAAAAAACGAATTTCATTATACCATTATGCCTACAAAACAAATTATGAAACGCATTCAGAATCAGGAAGTTGTCTTTCATGAAATTTATCTTAACCAATAATAAAAATGGCACAAAATCCAAAACCAAATAAGGCAACTACGTTTTGTATATTAACATAAAATTATCATTTTGTATAAAATGGGCATAACCTAACTTTTGTTAATGACTGACAGCATATTTACAGGGTGAAATTCATCACCCTAACATGGCCTCCTATCGGGAAAATAACTATTGAACGGTTTATATGCATAGTGTGCTCAGAAGCCACGATGTCAGCCTGATGCTCAGAACTTCTCAGTGCTGCTTTATGGAATAGAGGCGTCGACTTGAAGCTTTCGACAGTGTGGACATACCAAACGATGCTGAAGATCAATTGGACCGTGCGTGTCTGGAACGAAGATATCCTCACGGAATGAGGAAATAAAGGGAGATTGCTAAAACAGTTAAAGCAGTGCCTACGAAATACTCCACCTGATCATCCATGAGAAGATCCAAAAACAGATAAGGTCCCAGACAAAGCGGAATTTTCAGGCCCTATGCCAGTGGTTGGTCATGACAACTACATAATACATAACGGACAAGGCACAAAAAGAGAAAATAATTGTACAGGTTAACTATTATCATTTTTATCCGATGAAATGTCTGAAATAGTTTACTCGTTAATGAAATTTAATTCCACTATCTACCAGCACTATATAAACAGACCAGACCTTATAAGTAACGTCTGAGTTAGGTGAAACACCACCATGTATATAAACAGTTCTAATACATTCATACATTAGATCATCCCCGACATCAACTTTCGAAGTCCTCCACGCCATGACTTCTGGAAAAAATACTGCCCCCGGAAACTATGGGCTCAGCCGCCTCAGTCAACTTCCCACAGTAGCGATCACACTCTTCATCTTGTTCTTCAACTACTGCCTCTGCTCGGGCCATTTTCCTCAGGGTTGAAAAATAGCCAACGTGGTGGTGCTATTGAAGCCCCGTAAGCACCCCAACCTCCCCTCGTCTTATCGCCCCTCTCAACACTCTGTAAACTGGCAAAAATGTTTTCAGGATTTGACAATTCCTAGAGGACCACATCATCCCCGACATCCAGTACAATTTACGCCCCTAACGAAGTACCACCACTCTTCTACTTCAGCTGCACACTGACGCTACTCTTGCCATCACATCCGATCAAAACCTCGTCGCCGTCATCGAGAGAGCTTTCTACTTTGTCTCAGCCCTTCTTCGTTCGTATCATCAACGGCTACTTCACCTCCCTCCAGCACCAGGTCATAGTCCGCGGCGCTACCTCAAGATCATTTGTGATTCCCGCCCCTCTGTTCTTCATTAGTTTCTGCGCCGACGTTCCTCTCCAACTCAATCCAAAAAGTAAACTTCAGTACGCAGATGACACTGCCATATAGGTCAAAGCCCTCACCAGTACACTCCCTCAAATCTTCTATCTGCTTCACTTCTGAGCACGGGTTTCAGCATTGGAAAATCAAAGCCAATCTGAGCAAAACCCAAGCAATCATGTTCAAAATTTCCCGTCACCACAACTGATCTATAGTGGACCCAAACAACGACGCCCTGCTATTCTGGAACTCTGGACTAGAGCTCTCCACAATCCACATCCGTTATCTTATTGCAGCTGAAGTGAGTCGCTCACGTCTTCCAAGTAAATTGTAGTAAAACCTTAATATAAATGTTTCCCTTCTTACTTGTAGTATAAAATTTCTAGGATTTAAAATTATGTAGAGAGAACTTAGACAAACATTTATAAAAAGTAAGATTGAAGTACTATTTGGGGACTTACATTTAAATATTATTCAATCTCTGTTCCTCATGTGTAGATGTGAAGAAGAAATGAATAGAAAGTTGACTTACGACAACTGTATTTACAATTTAATAGATAAAAGTGTATATGGCATAAATGACATATAATTTGACATAAATGACATAAAATTTCAACTCCTTGCCACGGCTAAACACTAAATTTATAGTCAACTGTAACTTATGACAGTTCTAACTAACTTCACTATTAATGTAGTCGACTGTGAAATTGTGACTAACTTCGCATGATGCATCCCTAAATGTCAACGTTTGCTCTATTTTTATCTTATACACAGAGGTGCTCTAATACAAACCAAACAGACAACTGTGTTATGTATCTTTTTCGTCAGAAGATGTCTCGATGCATCTACTGTAGATACGTGCTTCTATTTAATTAGAGCTACAGGTTATTTTGTATAATAATGTGCTATTTTACTAAATTCAAAATCGTTTAATAAAATGGCACTTTGGTGCATATAAATGTCACTTTACTATATGGTAATGTTACTGTCAAATTCGGGGTTAATCGGTTAGGTTTTGTGTCAGTTTGTGCCAAAACTGACGGAAAACGTAACCTGATAACCTTGAATTTGACATAGTCTTACAGTGCCACCAACATATTATTCAAACGTTTGAAGTTCCACAGCCGCCTTTTTTAATGGACATGTGGTATAATGCTTATATACATATAAATGTTTGTTTATAAATACTAATACAAAATGCGAAAAAATAGTATAAACGTAAGAAAAGTACTTTTACTAAACTTATATAGCTTCTTAAGTTACTTGCTCGCTTCGCTCGCTCGTACTCAATCAAATTATATTCGTTTAGTAAACCTTTACTTTTCTAAACGTGTTGGGTAATATACTATTATCTATCTATCAAACCTCTGACATCTAAAGCTCTGCAATAAAAAAGTTGGAAACCAATTATTTCGTTCAAATAACTGGATTAAACATTTTAATCCGCAATGTGAATATGTTTTATAGAAGTATTAAGTATCTACCTGAAATATTTTTTTCGGAAATATGACTACACCGTGGATGAACCATTGCGACTTATGGACTTTATAAGGACTGAAATTGTATAATTATAACCATCCACGTTCTCGTGCTATTAGCTATCAAAATCTCTGAGGGTCTATTGAGATAGAGGAAAACGTAGAAGTTCATTAATTCACAATAAAATAAAGAAATATGAAATTATGCATCTTCCTTACTTGTACAAAATGTCAAAAAATCTTCTCTCTAATCACGACGTCCAAAACTATGTTCAGAAAATGTCCTCCTCTGTGTTAAAAAAATTGTTAGCTTTCTTGATTTTATTTTTGTTAAATCAAAAGCAAAGGCAAAGAAATGATTTACATGATTAACAAATCTAGAACTCGTTTCATGTGTCAACTTTTCTGCAAATCCGGGCGACGACATTCAGTTGCAATCGAGGCCCACGTTCGTATGCACCAAATCAAATATTTAAGCGATTCGTAGCGCTTTGAAAAAGGCAGGAAGCAGACGCGAGCATGTAAACAAACTCGATATCTTATATACGCGAGGACATTAAGGTAGAGTGTCCTGAAGATAAATTCTAAATCTGCAAAAACGGTTGTAACCTAAGATGTGTGCTTGCGAAACTTCAATTTGCAATTTTTGTCAGCACATGCTGCATTAGCAAACGCTTTCTATTTTCAGCGCAATTTAAAAATGCATGTGTTTCCGGATTCCGCATTACTGGAAGCCAAACACTGTTTTGAATTCTGTACACAGCACAAGAACATTAGTGGTATCCGAGATTCTATCATTTTCTAAACACGCGCCATTTTGAGACGTCGATACATGCCGAATTAAAAAGGCTTATATTTCAAAAAGCCCCTATTAAAATTTGTAATCCGCTTTTAGGGGACGTATAGCTGTAGAAGGGTGGATCTAAATCCCGCAGCGCAGAATGTATTATTTATTACAGGATTTAATATGCGATAAAAACTAAAATGGCTTTTTACTTTTTTAGCCTGACGGTAACTTAATGGAGCCTTTTACTATAAATAACATATCACCCAAGTTTATTGGACTAAAAACAACGCCAATGCTGGAGAATCCATTTCCACGTTCAAACGTTGGAGAGCAAAAAACACAGTTCATTTTTTGAGTGAATAATTTTAAATCATGAAAACTGAGCTGAGTTTGGTGTAACATTTTTTGTGATCTTTATACTTGTCGTTTCGTACGTCAGGTTGCCTATTGGTTAATAATTGTTAGATTCACAATTAACATACATTTAAACGGACGAAAATCGTCAATAATTTTGGTATAATTATTTGGTGAATTGGTGCACCTATCATATGACTCAGGATTTAATGGTATTTTGAAAGTAAATCCCTCTTGCCCACCCAAAATCTCAGGTACATAACCGTTATCGTCCTACCTTCAGGTGGTTTGATGTTTGCCGGGTTTATTTTAGGTATTTTCCGAGTAATCCCCGACATACCCCACGTTATCTATCTTTATTATCTAAAGCAGCTATCCATAGTGCCACACGCTCCTGTCTATTGGGCTGCGCATCGCGCGCTGGTAGCACGAATCCGTTTGCTTGCTTACCTGAAACAAGATATACAGAATTACTAGTGTGCAATTGGACGTAGTATTTTAAATGTATATGTATTAAAAGACACAGATAAATAGTAATATCGAATAAATAGAATGGGATAATCTTAAACGAAACAAACTCTAATTTTTGTGCAAAACCTATCCTTTGTGGCATCTGGTGTTTAACCGACTTGGTGTTTTGATAGAAAGTTAGTTGATTTTATTTTCTAGACTACATAACCAACTTTTATCTAAATCAACCGAATAGAAAGTCAGACATTCATCCCTGTTAATTAAAATATACATTCTTGTTGGGTAATTTCAGCAGTCATTCATGCTGCAGGAAAAAAAAGTTTACAAATTTCTTAAACAATATATATTCAGCTTATTTGTAATCCTTCTTCAGTGTTTGATTGTGAGTTTACATTTGGTTTACATATTGAAATTTTAATCAATTAGGAATTACTTTTAATTAATTATTTGATTTTTGTAGATTGTTTAAAGCTTAACTGTGATATCTTAGAAGTTACGGTATATTGTTTAAAAAATTTGTAATTTTTTTTCCCACAACATGAATGACTGCTGAAATTACGCAACAAGAATTTATTTATTAATAATCCAGTCGTAAACTAAAACTACAATTAAAATATACCTTTACATAAAACACTTTCTTTATAAAAATGTGTTTTCTGGTTTTTGTTCAAGGCATCTTCTGCAATGTTATATTCTTCAATATGGTGCTGTTTCATGAAATTTTCGTGTTCCTTAACTATAACATTTGGCCTGCTTGTTTCACCGACATAGTATGTTGCGTATTCGCAGATTATCATTTATTTGTACGTGTTGTTATCATCCAAACGATCCGTTGGCTATTCTCTCAACAAAATAAACAAACTTGTGATACTTTGATACAATTGCCGGCCGAAACTAGCTCAACGGAGACGGCGTGTGCAGTTCTTTAACTACTTAAATTAATTAAGAGCCAAAAAGGTGCCCACGGATTTTTACCAAATAACGACAAGTGTATTCAGGCATTCAAAGAGAATTCGTAAACTGAAGTAGCACAAAATATTCTGAGACAGAAGCTCAACTCAAGTACAGGTAGCAGTACCAAATAAATAACGCCAGAATGTGAATATCGCAGCATATAATTGTCATTAATCACAGATTGACGTAGTTTAACAAATATAACCACAGGCCGACAAGTTAAGAGGCACCTAAAAAACACATACATCTTAATACTCACAAGTTCACAATACAGCAATACAATATTATCGTACATATTAAAATAAAGTAATAGTTTGCAAGGCGAAACGTTTTGAGTGCTTCCAGGTATAAAGCTTGCGGAGCGAACTGTATATTCCCAAGGTCACGTCAGAAATCCATACGTCAAAATGCTTGAACGGAGCTTAAGACGACAGGGCACTGGTCACCAGTAAATGTCCATGCAAAGGGGAAACTTTAACCTGTAGGTATGTTCCGGAATCGAGTCCCTTCCTGAGCTCTAAGCATTTCACGCAACAGGTGTGAAGCGGGCCGCGATTTGAAGATATGGACGGGTTAAGGTCATGCACTGAGTGACATCAGCATCCAGATGCTATGGAAGCTAACACTTTTGCAAACTCTGCCCTACGGCTCCTCCCTGACTGCTGTAAGGAAAAAATAGTCCACGATAGAACACGGGTGAATTTAAATACAGCCCGAAGAATGCTTCCTTCACTTTTGCACTGAGATGTTCTGGGCACGTGGGCAGAAAGAAGTCAGCAAGCGTAAAAAACCGCCGACAATGGCGTCCCTAATTCGTGGTTCAGGAATGCAACTCCGCCGAAAAGGCGAGGGCAACCATTACACATTACAAATCAAACTGCATGCCCATATATTCACTGAACACCTGAAGACGCTTAAACTGGCTTCATGCCGGTCACGAAGACAAGCCGGAAACTAACGCCAAGGAAACAATCACGACCTTTTACTTTCTGTACTGCTAGCCAAAAGTAGACGTTGTCAGGTCATTTTGGTATTTTAATTAGCCACCTAGGCTTTAGGGCAGCGTGCCCGTATGCTAAACCCTTTTAGTTACTTATTTGGCTCCATCGCCTAATTCCATAATAATGATTTTGCACATATTTGGCCCCAAACGCAGTATTTCTCGTCAGTTGGAGCACCCCTTTGCTGGTACTTTGGCAGCCGGGTGTTATCGCTCGCAAGAATTCCGAACCTTCTAGAAATCACGCCGTTGAGGCGCCTCGCCATTGGCTGTCTTTGTTACCGGAATTTATTTGTTTTATGGAGCGCATCGCCATTGGCTGTCGAGAGTCACGTGGTAACGCCGTTTTGGCTCACGCCACTGCAGGGGTCGTAACACTGCTTGCTTGGGCAGTTCAGCTCTGGCCGTTGATCGAAGGAGGTCGCGTGTGATTGTGCGAGTGGCGAGTCTTTACGCCAAAGCGTAGGTGTGTGAAGGACTTCATGGGGCCAGTTCTGCGTTTGTGAGAAAGGGGGCTTTCCCTTTGCAACTCGCTGTTTTCGAGGATCTTTCTAGGCAGGACGAAGTAGGCCTCTTTGCCGCCGTAAGTGTGCTCTCAGGAGAGCGTTCTAACGGCGCCATCTTGGCGGATTCCAGCCCGTTTACCCCTAATGCCGTGTTTTGGCGATTGAGCTGCCACAGACTGCCGCCTTCTACCAACTGACTGCACGCAACTCTCATAGACCGTCTACGGACTAAGGTATTTGTAATTACAACCATTTAAACATATTAACTGTCGCTTGTGCGAGCGGTGGTGCTTTTGTGCTCAACTTTGTGTGGGCGGATGCATGCCCCCTTGCTTGCTTGTCGCGGCTTTTAATGCCGGTTTGAGGCCACCATGCTTCAAGACGCTACTTTGGTAGCCTACTAGTAAGTTTATGTGCGCGAGTTTCGCGTCTCATCGCCTAAATAGCTAAAGAACTCTGCGCCTATGTTTTGGTGTTACGTTTGTGCTAACTTTTAATTCAGTAACGTTAGGTGCGCGAGCTTCGCTATATTGTACCGATTAATACCTAAATGGAATCAACGCCTCGCCGTGCTAAGCCTGGCGCGCCCTAATCTGTTCGAGCTCTTTGTTTATGTTTGCGAGGGCTTTGTGCATTGCTTATCAGGTGTTAACCGCAGCCAACGACTGCGTGGGCGACGTAGCAGGGGCTGGCAACTATTCCAAATTCGCATGCTTTAGTGAGGCTATGTTAGCCCCTCTTCCTGGTCAAATATTGCAGTCACGCTGCCCCGCTGCCTAGCGAGTTAGGCCTTCAATTATTTCGTCGCGCATTTGTGCGGCGTCGTGCTTTGCTGCTAGCTACACTGCTCCCGTTGCCTTTGCAGGTCGGCGTCTGTTATCGCGCACTAACGCGCCCTTTCTAAACTGTACTCTAATATGTAAAGTGTCGAGCCCACTGCGGCCGGCCACCCATAGTGTGTTGTTTACTAGCATAGCGCGTCCATCAGCTGGTGCTTAACGTAAGCAGTAACATAAGCTTGGCGGCACGATTTGCTGCCCAGATGTAGTTAGCGACCAATAGACGCATATTTAATTAAGGGACGTATTATTCCTATTCGACCTGTGCATGCTTTGTTTCAGATAGCGCCTTTTACAGTGTAAAGATTGGTGTACGGCGAGACGTGAGAGATCAGAGCGTGCAGGTAGGTCCAGTGGTTGCGCAGTTTCGGCCAAAGAGTCCCAATATTACCATTCCAGTATTTGCGATCACGAAATTGTTATTTGAGCTTGCAGCTCATGAGAATTCTTATCGACGGAGTATCTTGAATACTTCGCTCCCGTTTAACCGCCCAGGCCCGGTTATTCGGGATAAGACAGGCTTGGTGGCGCCCTCATAATTTTGACGTACCCTATATATATATGCCTCCACACGCTTGCCCAGAACGTACCGTGTGACTCACGCCCGACTCCCTGAGCGTTCCAGCCGTGGCCTTTAGCCTGTTTCTAGCGAATCTCAGGGCAAGTGTGCCAGTTTCCCAGGACTGATTCCGTGGTGCGATGCTCACCTTGGGTGGGTGTCGTAAAGTTGTTTTAATACCGTAACAACGTTCCACAAGCGCGCGATATATGAACTAAGTACCATAGACCTTGAAATCGGATAGATGCGTAACTGAATCATAACAGTGTGTACAAGAGTCTTGGGGTAGTCTTTACCTATTAAAACAATTTCAATAAATTCTTTCCTTTTTAATGTCAGAACTAGAGTAAGTAATCTTCACTATTTCATAAGGACTTTTTACAGCACCTGTCTCTATGTTTTTGTAATCGTTAAAACACCTATTATTATTGTCTTTCCGACGAACGTGGTCAAGCAAAGCAGATCAGAAATATGTTATTCAACATTTTGCATAGTCTACTTGTGACCACAGCTATCACGCTTGCGTTTCCCGCTTCGATAGGAATCACGTAGCGTGTTAAATTAATTTTATTATGAATGTAACTTATTACATATTTTAATTTTTTATATTTCTAACTGCGGGAGTCGGTAGCTCAGCGGTTAAGCTTCCTGGCTACTGATCTAAGGGTCGCGAGTTCGATTCCCGATTCCGGTAAGGTTTTTAAAAATAAGAAAATGCTGATAAAAACTTCTACAGAATGCCATTATTCGGCAGTGATGTAACACCGTGGGTCCCATGTTACTACGATCTGTAGCTTGTAAGCGAGCCCTTGCTAGAGTTGTAACTCCTTAGTCTCGGCAAAATTCTAAGTGGGACTTTGAGCCTATGACCACAGCAGACGGTGTCTAAGGTACCTGGTACTCCGCATGCCTAGACCTTGTTCATATACCAAACAAACAAACAAACAATCATTTGTAACTAGTAAACAACCATCACTTGTTTACTAATTTCACTTGCTTCGTATATTTTCCGTATTTATGATGTATTTTTCAGTTTGTAAAAATATTAACAAGTTTCACTGACGCGGGCGTTTCTTCCACGATTGGAGCCAAGAGTTTTTTTATAAACAATATCATATCCATGCGTCGGTTCGGTAAAACTGTGATATTTGCTTCTATGCACGTTTTTCAGTCAAATAATACACACTTGTGCGTTGAATTATTCAAGTGGTGATGAAGCGATACGCGGCCACATGCAGCTCGCGTTCACGATGCATCCCTACTTCTCCCACTTATCTTCCCCCAGCAAGTTTTTTCGGCAGGGAGGTCCGAGACCGTATAAAAGAATGCGAATCCTGGTGTTTCTTCCATCCTCTACCTCTCTTTTCTCTCGCCCACCCTGTAATTCCCGTTCCTGGCTGAAGAGGGGCGCAAGATCCCTATAGCAGCACGCTCCCAGTTGGGGAAATTGAAATGACCTTGAGCCTTTACCCAGAGAAAAATAATTTAGGTCCCGTTTCATCCAGGCTAGGCAACCTCGCAAGCCCTGACCAGAGAAAGTCAAGAAGCGAGCTTCAGCCTGGGAACTTGTGAATCCCACCTCAACCAGAAGCAACCTTGTCCTAGTTCAGAACCCGAAGAATCACCCGAAAAAGATCAGCGCTGGTTCAGCGAGGTTCATGGTTTTTCTTTGCTGAAACCCTGAAATGTTTCTCGATATCACTGCAGCGGTGCCCCAGGGAGCGTGATAATTTTTTCGAGAGCCTCTGTACATACTTTTCTTTCTTAAAGCCCTTGAATATTCCTCCATACCGCTGCAGCACTGGTCCAGTGAAAGTGCTAATTTTTCGAGAGCCCCTGCATTACCTCCAACGAATTTAAATCTCCAAGAAAATTTGCCCATGAAGTCGCCACCTCGAGCCGCGAACTTGGCCAAATCTTAGCTGTTCTCTGTTTACAGACAAGTCATTTTCCATCGGCATTACAGCACACCCTCCGACGTCAACACCGGTTATTGCAACACCACATAACAATAACAGTGCGGAGGTCACAGGGGTTGCAGCGAGGCCAGAAATGGGCCGAACCGAAGAATATCCAATTTTGTTTATTAAATAATTATAAGTTGTAATCACTACTTATGCTTACTTAGTTAACATTTCCTGTGTAAGTAATTGTAAATAGACTAGTGACCTTATTACTCTATGTTTAGTAGCACACGAACTCTGGTTTTGAAGCTACCCCGATTCATTACAAAACCTCCTCGTACAAAATAACTGGTGGATCATTTTATTAAATAGTTCTTGAAAACTATGTAATGCCTCTTAATCAGGATTTTTTTTCTACTTCGCTGAATCTATGCCGAGCGTTCTTATTTGGCCAATCCCTTTTGTGATTGCTGTGAATCCTTGTTTGATATTCATTTAATACAAATTTATACCATAATAGTTTGGGCTTAAGTTATTATTTGTCTGAATTCTGGGTTCGTGTTACATACAACGAACCTTGTAATATTTGTAAAATACCAAATTTACATTAAGTGTTATTTACACATTACCCTTATTCTAAAATTATTTAGTTGAATTGTTTACCTATTCTGGATATATTTAATTGTAATTACCTAATATGTGTTTGGATTGAAACACTGATACTGTCTGAAATTCGTATTAGTATCTTTGCGATTGGTTAATTTTCTTTTTATTAAAGCATTTAAACCCCCTATGATTGTTTACATAGTACCAGTTGTATCAAATTGCGAAAACGCTAATACTTACTGTTTAAAATTAATGTTCGTATTTTGGCGAATACTTGTTTAATTATTCTTTTATGTTTGGTTACCAACACTGCACTGCACTCACCAAAGATTTCTCTGCTAGTAATTTCATATCGACCGATTTCAGAAATTTTCTGTTGCACGTATTACCTCTGCTTGCCGCTGTATGACGTATTAGTCTTATTACATTTTTAAAGATTCTAGATTCATATTTCGTTTCCTGCTGCTTGATTCTAACATGTATCAACTTTACATCTAAAAGCGTTCCGGGTTGTTTTTACCATCAAAATATCAATTTTATTTACCGTTATCTCAAATTGGCGTTAATAGTATTTTTTGAGATCGTCTTCACTTTCAGCCATTAGTATTGTGACTTTCTGGTTGCTTTCCCGTTGTATACCTTATGCTATTTTGTTCAAGTTGATGAGAAGTCTCTTTAGGTGCCTTTGTCATTCCATTTTTCTTAAAGTATAACTCGAATACTGTTTCTGGTCGACATTTTTCCTATGGTTTTTATGATACTTGTAGATATTTTTCTACTACTAAAATTTACATAGTAAAGGGACGCGATCAAAACCTTGTCGGTCAACAAAGTACACAAAAGCCTTGTATTCGATAATTGTCCGCTTGTCTCTAGCATCTGTGACCAGGGCTAAATCCATATTGTTCTAGTGCTAGAGACATTAGTAAATGAATTTGGTTAAAAATAGATTTGTGTCGTTGTCATTTATCAAAAAAATGTATGACTCCTTAGTTGCCGGACTCTTTCTTAAATAGAAGTACTGCTAATCTTCAAATAATCTATGTTAAGTAATGATTACGTCATCTGTTCTCTAAAAGTGGGTTCTCAATATTTTACTAACTCGATTGAAATGTCCTCTTAGAGCTTTTTCAGTTCGTGTTTCTAATTATTCCCCTAGACCTAGACCTACTTCATTTTCAAAGATACTATCTTTTACTATTATTTCTATTATCCTTTTAAAACAGCTTTCTTAGAAGTTATGTCCATGTTTCCCTTCTACGTGGACCATCCCTCTTAATTAATTGACGTCTTTAAGCCTTCTTCTAATAATATTATTATAAATTAAACTTTTTTTTATTCGACACTAACGTAATCGAACCCCTTATTATTAATAACATGTGCCCCAACTTTACTAAACTAAAATAACGTCAATGCTGCAGAATCCATTTCCACATCCACGGGGGTTGACGAGGCCCTTCCCAAGAGAGCAAATAACACATTTATTTTTGGATGGCATAACGTTAAATTATAAAAACCAACCCGCGATACTGCAAGTGCCTGGTGTAAAATAAAAATTCCAGAAATTTTAGTGAGATATTAATTCTTTAATATAGGCGGCTGGGAGCTTCAATATGACTCTTGCTTCGCCACAATGGTTTTTAATCTCAATATTTCCGGTCTATCTAAATATTCCTCGCAGTCTTTGCTTTCCATTTTAATCCCACGTTCCAGTTAAAAAACGTAGCGAGCAGAAGAGTAGACAGGGAGCGGGCACCCTCGACGAGAACGAGCGGGAAAGCGGAAAAGCAAGTACCGACGCCTCCTCGGATCAAGATATCGTAAAATGTGCGTTCGTGTATTAGAAGTCTACATGCAACGTTTGTTCAGGAAGTTTGTATTAATAAGAAATGCAAACGCTGGAAATACCATACGTGTCGTATCGCGTATCTTAGTTTTTGTTTGCGAAAGTTATAAACGTTCGAGTAGGTTTAAGTACTGCACAGCCACCCTAAACTTGAACTTCCTCCTCAACAACTTCCATGCACGATAAACGAAAATTAATAGATGGGGCCTGAAAATAATCCGAGTCGATTGTTTCCGCTAATTTTTTCGCCCACCACTTGGAAAGGACTAAGTTCAAGGCCATCGTGGATTTGACGAAGCCCTGACGTGTTCAAATTAAGGGATGGGCATTACCTCCGCTAATTTCCAACTAGCGGCGCCGTCTGTTCCGTTATTCGAGTGCATTGTCCGTAACTAGATTAAATTCAAGAACTCGCTGTTTTCCTTCAATTTGGGCACAAAAGCGTTTAGGGGAAACGAATTTGGCCGCCTAGTTAAAAGTATTTACAAAGACGCATGCTGCCAGCTCAGCTCCGTAAATTTCAATTAATTTAACGAAAAATGTAAACTCTCCAGAATTAAATTATCTCCTACAGTAAGTATTCAATTAACTTTTTGTTCAGGATATACAAGTTTGAAATTAGTTAGGACAACATTTGCAGCCTGCAGGACGTCACTAGAGAATGGACAGAGCACAAACTCCGGGTAGATAAACTTTCTCGACTATATAACTCGCGACAAAGGTTTATTGAAAAATACATACAGCGTTACTAAATAATTTATTATGGCCACATTCACATTTGGTAACAAAAAATTACACTTGGTCTCTATTAATGCTTTCGACATGTAATTATGTTACGATTTTTCTGCACTCCTTTTAGTTCCGCAACGCAGGCTTTCCTTGGCCTAGCTTGACCGCGAGGCGGCCGGAACACGCTGGATGTTCGCATAATTGGAGTACGCAGAAGAAATCGTATACCAATGAAATCCGGAATAAAACAGGGCAATAGTTTGAGCTCCATACTATTCAATATGGTTAGTGATACAATCATAGAAATCTCCAAAACGGTTAGTAGAGCTTACCAACTTATCAGTGGCTAAATCAAAATAATTTGTTATGCGGATTACGCCGTCACAATCAGTAACAACGAAGACCACGTACAGAGAATAATTCACAAGCTTACCAAATCTGCCAAAGAATATAACTTGAGTGTCGGAAGGAAAGACAAAGTGCCTAATGATATCGAGGGAGTACATCTAAACCACCTGAAAGTAACATTACAAAAGACGAAAGGAATGCTCTCAAAACCTTACGTTCCAATTCCGACATCTCAATTCTGTCCGCTGATAAAGGCAATGCTACGGTAGTTATGGATCGAACAGAGTACATCACTAAGGTTAAGTCTTTACTCCAAGATTCTTCTTATGCCCTACTTCCTCGCGACCCAACTTCCAAAATCGAACGGGAAGTCACTTCTCTCATAAAATCTTCAGATCTTTCCACTGATATTCAACGGAGGTTGATTCCTCGCGCTTCAAAGCCTCTTCGGCTCTATGGTCTTCCCAGAATCCATAAACAAGACATTCCCCTCGTCTTTTGTAATGTTACTTTCAGGTGGTTTAGATGAACGTAAACACCTGACAGTTTCAAAGCGGATAAGATCGGCAACGTCTTTAGGAAGCGTTCTCACAGAAGATTCTATCGAACTAATAATCTCTTCCGTAGGAATGCTTTTGGGGGCTAGTGAGAAATTCAAACCTTGGTCATTCTGTATATCGCAAACCCACTCACACTGATCGCTATCTACATGCCGATTCCCACCATCATCCTACACAAAAACTTTCCGTTATCAATTCGCTTGTAAACCGGGCTGTTTCCATATCTCAACCCGATAATATCCACGCTGAATTAAATCACATTCGGAAAGCTCTTAGGAATAACGGTTACCGTGCTAGGGATATACAGTCTGCCATCAATCGCCATCTTCATCCACGGCCACCCAAACCTCCAAAACCCGATCCTCCTGCAGCAATAGTCTTTCTTCCCTATATCCACCAAGTCACCGACCGCATAGGAAAGTTTCTTCGAAAACAAAACATTAAAACAGTATTCAAACCCCCGAGCAAAATCTCACAGGTTCTTCCTTCATCTAAAGATAAATTAAACACTATGTCATCTAAAGGTGTTTATAGAGTCCCTTGCTCTTGTAATGCTGTATACATTGGTGAAACAGGTCGTTCAGTAAAAACTCGCATCTCTGAGCATCAGCGCTGTCTCAAGTCAGGTCTCGTTTCATCATCGGCCATCGCCGAACACCAACGCGATACTGGTCATAAGATCCTTTTTGATGAAACTTCCATCATCTGCAAATCCCCATTCTTCTTTAGCAGAAAGATTCGCGAAGCCATTGAGATTTGCAAACACCCCAATAATCTCAATCGGGACGAAGGCTTTCCCCTTCCTTCTATGTGGAAAGTGCTAATTCCTAAGCCCCGCCCCCCCGCCACTGAACCGCGACGGCATTTGCTGAATCGCGACGGCGCTTGCCTATAAATTCTCGCCTTTCTTCTTCCGATAGTCAGTCGAGTTTCGCCTCTGACGTGGTTCACACGTTGAGTTACCGTGCTCTTCTGTCCCTTCCCTGCAAAGAGTTTCGCCTCTGGCGTGGTTAACACGTTGAGTTACCGTGCTCTTTTGCTTTTTCCTCCTGATGAAGCCCCTTACGAAAGTGGGCGAAACGTTGAGTTCTTCAATCTCAATCATGACACGGTCCAATCCCGGAAGTCGTTTGTTACTTAATGTCAAAGTTGCCTGCAGCCAATGCTTATTTGAAGCCGGTCCTGTTTAAATTCACGCGTAAGCTACACACATTATTTGCTGATAAAACACATTCCTTCGCGTTTGAAAAAGCTCATAGTTGAAAGCAACTTTATCACGCTGGCTCGAAATCACTTTAGCTGGACCTCGACTGCTGCATACCCTTGTAAACGGCACATCTCGATTGCATCATTGCTCTGGGCGGTACAACGCATGATAAGGGGAACCCCTGATTGCTAGCTTGGCCGCTGCTAGTCTGACTGACGTCATGACTGCGACTTTTGATGCAGCGTCAATTGGCGTCACCAAACAAACGCTTTGAATCTACCCTTGAAAATTTGGTATATATGGTGTACTTACGTGTACACGTTGAATAATGTTTTGGCGTAATTGCAAGGCTACTTGTTCTATTTAACTCACTCTTTGTACGGCGAAATTCTTATCGTCGTCGGCACACAAAAACGCATCTCTGGCTTGGCCCAAAGTCTAATTTTTTTTTTGCAATTGGCTTGGGCAAAACTACTCTCACCCCGATGCAAGCTCGAACGTTGCATATATCGCAGCATAAACACAAATGTACGTTCACAATGGTTTCGTTATTCAGGACAGTCTTTCAGAACAGTTAGAATTCTAAAATACATTGCTTAAATGTAACGCATAAGCAACTACATATAAAAAGTTGGCTTGGGCTTTAACTGTAAAAACAACCATTACCTGCGAGGGAAGTAGATATGCCGTTTCAATATTAACTTTTATCATGTAACAGTTAGTAATGTATCGTATTTTTAATGACAGACGTATGACAGAATTGTGAACAGTCAATGGTCTGTGATATTTATTAAATAGAATGAAGAAGACATTATACCGGAATTTCACATAATGATCATTACCGGTACTAAATAAATAGGCTCCGCTGGTCTCTACTGTGAAAGCTTTGTTTTGTACTTTATTCTTGATCTGTATTAATATTGCTAACATTAATCCTTTCCTTCCAGGTTAATCCGAGTACTAATCTTAGTTTACCGAAAACTATCAGTTCCAAATTGATTTTCTTTAATATCACATCACTCTTGCTATATAAAATCTTTGACACACAGATATTTTTTTTACATACTGCCTACAAATGTTACCCGACTGTTTTAATTTGTTACATCAAGACAGCGTTTACGGCAAAACCGTCAGTAAAACTACAAAAACTGTAACAAAAGGTTTGCCGGCTGAACTGCAGTGGAGAAGGGGGATTCTTTACTACCTTGGATTAGGGCGGTGATCTGGTACGCGAGGTAAAAGATGTTAAATAAAAAAGCTCCACCACAATCGGGCTAAATCGGGAAAACAAAATCAACAACACAGGTGAACGTACTCTGAACGTGGAAGCGAGTGATTCACCTTTCTATTTCTACCTTGGCACAGCTTGAGGTAGCGACTGCAACAGCTGAATCAAACCTACTTTTCGTTACACTCACTTACACTAATTTGGTTTCTTGTACATTAAAATAAAGCACAAAAGGCATGCAAACACCAACGAAAAACAAAAATAATTAACAATAAACCTCTATTGAATAAAATAAACAAAGATGTATATCACAATGAACATGAAAATTTTTACTGGTTACAGTTAAAAATAATACGGCAAAGGGGTTAGTCAGGTTAAATTGCGACATTTAAACTAAACACAGCGGTAAAATGACAATAAAACGGTAAGACTACATTCCAAACAGTAATATCTTTAAATACTTCACAAAAGGACTACGTTACATGATCAACATTAGCAACAATTACTCAAATAGTGGTACAACAACGTTACAGCGCAAAACAACATGTAGGCAATAAACTTGATGGTATTGTTCAACATTTTAACAATTTAAATCAACGAAATCCACCAAAACAATACGTCGAAAATCACTTCACTATAAAGTTATCGGTGTTACACGTACTAGTAACTATCAAATACCTGATAGGAAGTCAGATGTTCTGCATTACGTTGTTCTTGTACAGCTGCAGATCGCATCCCAAGCCATTTCCACGAAGTGCGAACAAGAACTACTGGAAAACCACATGAAGCAGCGATAATCGAGCGGAAGAGCGACGTTACATCCCCATTCGGGTACAAATGAAGCACCTTTAAGATAAGCAGGTTCGGTATAACGACTCGGGGCTTCATTACACTGGAAGGCTTAGCACAGCGACGAAGTTTTCCCTTTCAGATCCACTCTAACAGTGTTAACGGAGATGCTTAGCTCCAACGGTAGGAAAAACTTGCCTAAGCGTTCACCACGAACCACTATGCACTGATCGCGATGACGGCAACAAGGTAGTTTCACAACTTAAAACAATTTTGACTTACGCGGCGAGGCGTTAGCCTCACTGGGATTCAACGCCTAACCTTGCGCAGGATCTCAAGGCCCGAGGCTGAATGATGCTTTAGGCCTAAGATCCCAGAAGTCAGAATGAATTGCACAGCCGCTACTTAACTTGTTTCTTGTTCCACTTACGCGGAACTCTCGGAAGAATTCCAACATAACGAAACCTTGACTCGACAGTTCCCAAGAAAACTCCGGGAAGTTTTGGGACTGTCTGAACAACAAAATTCTGAGAATTTAATTGCTTCGCATGCGGGAGTAGCTTACGTCACCTCAAGCAAGAACAAAGCTCAATTTAGAATTGAATTTCGACGAACATAAATGAACTGCAAAGTGTTATTATACGGGCTAAGCGGAAATAAGGTTCGTATGGAGTGAACTTTTGAGCTAAAAATGCGGAAAGCACTAGATTCGGGAAATTGTTCTAACAAATTGATGTGAAGAATTTTAAACCAGGGCTTTCCTTCACTTTTTTTCAATTTTATTAACATGCTGTGAAAGCGTTTCCTGTAGCACTCTATATTATTGCAGTTTCATCAAGAATATTAAGCCTACATAGTAACACATAGCAAACCTTTCGGTGCATTTTCAATTGCCTTCAATAATCATCAATAGTCAAATTATTTATAGAAATCAAGATATATATATTGTTTGAGAATAGTACCGCTGGCATATACTATACATACCCGGTGACAATGGCACTAGGGCGATGCTTATGTGTTCTTTATTTATGATTCGATTTAGCTAAAACTTTAGACGTTTAGAGGATACTAGACATAAGATCGATAGATATGGTTAAAATGTTTGACTTCCGGTTTTACCGGTAGTGAGATTAACTGTGATCTTTTAAATGGATCGACCTGTATTTTTTATGTTATTCGGTAACTCAGTTGTATATAATTTGAGTTCTAGATTCCAAAAAACAAAATATACAGGGTGAGCTATTTTAAAAAATCACAGTTAGTATAATTTCCGGTGAAACCGAAAGGCAGCAATTTTGATTATATTTGTCTCTTAATCGAAAATTATGTTTAATATCATTGTAACAAATTTTATCCATAAGTAAAGCGGATAGAGGCATGATCCTGGTCTCGTTGGCAGAGTTTGGTTTTAATAGAATATTGCGCGAATGCAGACACTTTTCAGCACCAACTATAGAATTTCAAATTCTGTATATATGACAAGGCATAGGAAACGCTACGATTTACTTATCAGTATTTTATAGGAATGACTAGTAAGCGAAGAAGAGGAAAGCCGATATCTCTGTATCGGATATTTCAATGGTAAAAAGCAATTGACACGTATGACGACCATCTCAAATAGCTACGTAGTTCATTAATTAATCAGTGTGTTAATACGTAAATAAAAATTAACTTCTAAAGCTCAAAAATTTAAAATATTAGCAAAGCGAGCTTTTAATAAGCAACATGTAAGTGAATATGGTAAAATTAATATTTTCATTTCTACATCTGGTAAGTATATTGTTAGTAACAAATAATGAAACTTAATTCGATACTTTAAGAAAAACCTTATACAAAAATACTTCATGTTTCTCTACTATTACAATTTGCTGACAATTAGGTACCTTGAGGAAATAATACCAACAACTTTAGAAGTGTCGTCACACACCCACCACCCCTAGTTTTCAATATAAAAAAATAAACATGTCGCATATAAAATACTTGTAGTATAGTAATATAAGCTGTCTTAGCCAGAATAACTAAAAGGTGTTTCATGTTTCATAAGATATCATATTGAGTCCTATAACGTACTTACAAATGTTCAAGAAAGGCTCCATAATGCACGTGTATACCCAAATATAACATTCTGAGACCAATACAGTCCCTCGCCTGTTTGAAGTTGTGTTACGTTTGCCGCTTGCATAGTGATTTCAACAACATATAAATAGCAGTACATATTTGGAATCACCTGCTACTTATATTTGCACGTATAAAATTGCTGAAACAATCACCGTTTCCAGATAAAATTATCTACATATACAGGGTGAGGCACATAAAGTGTTACAGAGCGATAGCACTCAAACTATTGATCATATCCAAAAATGTTTCAGACAAAAGTTTCAGTGTTCGAGAAGGCCGTCATACTGGACTACTCTATTTTTTTATCGGTGGAGGCGCTAAAGCTACGTTAAGGTCAACTCCACTTTTTTAAATGGAACTATGTATTTTTTTTTCGATGACATTATTACCGATTTTAAGACGAATTCAGAGACCTGCAACACAAGGTCATTCTAGTCACGCAAAGTTTAAAGATAAAGATAGTCGAAAAATCGAAAAATATTGGAATAATCATTTTCAAAGGATCCACTAACCTTGGTTTGGGTCTACCTACAGAAGATGCTCGAAGTGATGACCCTCGACTTGTAAGCACTTGTTAATTCGCTGATGAAAAGACCGTTTAACTTCAGCCAACATTTGTGGTGTAATTTCGGTACATGCCCGTCGTATTCTGTCTTTCATGTCGTCAGGCGTGGTAGGTGCTACCGCCATTACGCGATCTTTGACAAAACCCCATAAAAAGTAATCTGGTGATGTTAGATCTGGCGAACGAGGTGGCCAAGCTACAGGACCGCCTCGTCCTATCCACTTTTCGCCAAAAATCTCATTTAGCACTTGTCTTAAACACATAGCATAATGGGGTGGTGCACCGTCGTGTTGACTCGTGTTTGTTGCACTGTTGCATTTTTCGATTTTTCGACTATTTTCATACTTTGCGTGACTAGAATGACCTTGTGTTGCAGGTCGCTGAATTCGTCTTCAAATCGGTAATAATTTCATCAAAAAAAAAATACATGGTTCCATTTAAAAAAGTGGAGTTGACCTTGACGTAGCTTCAGCGCCTCCACAGATAAAAAAATAGAGTGATTCAATATGACGGCCTTCTCGAACACTGAAACTTTTGTCTGAAACATTTTTGGATGTGATCAATAGTTTGAGTGCTATTGCTCTGTAACACTTTAGGTGCCTCACCCTGTATAATATGTACATACTACTTCTGGTCACAGAGTAAATATCATTTTCCCCTTTCATATAATTGACAAAAATTTCGATAATGTAAATGTCAACTTCGCTTCGATGGCACTATTAAAAAGCGCAACCTTCGAAATGAATATTAAACGTCAACTAGTCTGTGCTAGTAAATAGGTCTGTGGACGTTTGAAGTGATTTTCGATAATAGGATTTGGCAAAATGAAGTTTTTGCAGCGTGGCAAATGCAGCGATCTGCTTGTCGAATATGACCTATCCTACGTGTTAACGACGTTGCAGCACATTGCTGCAACAATGGATTTGTGCAGCTTGATCGAGCCCTGTAGTCGATAAATTTGGTTTACCTATTATCTCCACTACAGAGAGGATGTAATATTCTGACTACACAGAAGAGGCTTAATAGTTTCTTGCGGCATGGGAACAGCAACCAGGTACAACACGAATTCCTCGCATATTACAGCACAGTTGGAACATACACAACCGTCCATAAGAGCAAAGGCTAAAAGTTTTCAAGAGTTGTTACAGCTCAGTACTCATCACGAAGTCTCGTTAACAACGCTACAGCGAGTAAATTTCAATTGTTATCTCTTGAAGATGTTATGAGTTGGATAATAAGGCAGTACAATTCTCATTATAGTCTTAGGAAATTTACATTGGCAAATTATTTAATGACATCGTCCCGATTTGAAATAACAATTAATTAAAACCATTTTCAAGGAACACGCTAATATCAAATAATTGAAAAATTATCCATCTTCATAGTTCCTATAATGGCGTTAGATTTTTTTTTCTTTTAATTGAATGAACTGTGGTATACGCTGAATGGACATAAAACATTTAATTGAAGTGTCATTCCTCAGCACATATAAGAAACTGAAAAGATTTATAATTAAAATGTGTAACGAGAACTTTTACCTTTTAAACGTACTTAGGTCTAATTCTGAACGTTATCAATCAGATTTCTTCTATTGTATTTCTATAGTGTATTCGTCTACACTTCTACAGCGTATATCTTATAGCAAAGTTGCAACTAATTTTAAGTATATATCCGATTTGTTCAAATCGAGGACGCCTGGACTTTTGATAGAAACGTATTGTATTCAGATAAAGTACATTTTCTGTTCTAAATATTTAAAAAAAAACATTTTTTAAAGTTGTTCAGAATGTAAAATTATGTCCCTATGCAAAATTTTGATAATATTTGAGTACTTTTACGAAACAGTTATTTTTCAAATAAATTACTGCCGTTACCTCAAAAAGTAGGAAATTGTTTTATCAGAAAAAGGTATTCATAATGCTATATCATGCATTATTATAATTAGAAATACATTCAATTTCTCAAGAAGAAACCCATCGATGAACAAAATTACACTCTGCAAATTCAATAATAAAATATAGTTTTTCTGCAGCCGTCTTAAAAGCAATTACTTTTAATACTAAAATCTACCAAGTTTCTCTTACCTATGCAAAAACTATATGTTGCAAGGCAACACTTTTACTTCCTAGGCTTAAAAGTACTTTTACTTCCTATGAGCTAAAAATAAGTTCTATTTGGTCCGCTATGGATACAGTTACTTTTTAAATGAGAAGCGTCACAAGCATTCGGTCATTTAAAATTTTGAATATTCTGTACTTTTCTTGGCTGCAGAAACATAGTATGTATTATTCGGATTAAAAGTGGCTCTGTCTGATTCGCAATTTTTGCGTTCGCTTGGCTACCTTCCGCTTCGCCTCGCAATTGCAAATATAATTGCTTGTAAAGCAAAGTGCCACTTTTAATCCTACTAAAACAATATACTATTTAGCAGTCCTAAATATAAAATTACCAAAAAATATTCGAACAAAATGTATAAATTCATAGTTTCTAACAAATATAGATATCAAAGAGCACCTATAAGTGAACAGCGATTCAATTTCATACATTGTGCATTTCATAAAGCTGGTTGAAATGTCTCAAGCGCTGATAACGAGCAAACTATCGCCAACGTGCAGAATCCTAAAATAGAATAGTCGACTACGACGAGTACAGTTGCCAGCCATCCTTAAACAGATAGAGAAAAGCCTCATTTTTCATTTAAATGTTACAAAGCAGCTCATTTCTGAGGGATGATCTTGGGAGAGTCCCCATCCCATCAATAAAATGGAGATAAACCGACGACGTTGAACGGATTTCGTTAGTGATTTCAAAAACGTTTCCATAGCACAGCGCAGTTCTTCTCTTTGTCATATTTTAAATTATGAACAGGAAATTACTACTGATTACACTCTTTGTATAATACAGAAAGAGACACTTCAGCGCGACAGAGCTCAAAAGGGCTATTATACACTTATACAGTATAATCCCAGAATTTAACAAATATTAACATACTAATCATATATTCCCTATAAATAGCTTTATATAGTGCCGTATAAAAGTATATAACAGTATAAAATAGCGTACACAATACATTTCATTGGCTTTGTCAAATTGGTTCTTTATAGTTCTATTAGCATTCGCTACTGTCGGTGTAAATGGGCGACTAATTTTTCTTTAAAAGTAATTTTTGTAGTTATCTGTGATTACACAAAACTATAGTGCATCAAGCACGTACATAGGCAAATACATAAACATGCTGCAATAATAACAAAAAATATTTCTCAGATGATAGTTTACTGCAAGAGCTGATCTGCTTAAGACAATAAGGAATGTTAAGAGAAAGTTGTTCCCCGCAAAGTAATGCCACAACAAGATTTTATAAAAATGTATTATGGGCATTATGGTATGTACATTACAGCAGAAAGCTTTTATATGCAAATTATGAAAAGTACTCTTTATGAAAAAGCATCAGGAGCTGGCAAAATGGAATTTAACACATGCTCATTTATTAAGGTCATGAGTTTATAAAAGCATATACCGAAGCTGAAACAAATATTTGTAAAACTATTAATACGACTAACTTTTCTCTCATGGTATAGGTGCATTGAAAAGTGCATTCGATGTTTATCAAACTATCTTTGTCATTTTCTTAAGCTAATGTGTGCTGATTTTACCATTCCCGATATTATTACAGTACTACTGTCCTGCATCTAATAGTCAATCTTTTTTTTACTAACTCCTCAAATCATGCTTCAGATTTAGCAAATAATATTAGCCGGTCTGAACGTATTAGCTTCTCAATTACTTTTCATATCTGAACATACGATAATTGTACCTACCGGGCCCGGTGCCATCCAACGTTGGTATACAATAACGTTGTTCCCCTCTGAAGACTGCTCTATGAAGTCATGTGAAGAAAATACAAACAAAATACACGTAACTTGAAGGTAGCACAACGGGCCTAATTGCGTGTGAATTAGCTTCACCCTGTACCCAAAAAATCCTAAATATGATAAATGATGTGCTGCCCGATTTTGAAGCACTTCAGCAAACTTAAGCTATATTGTTCATTAGAAAGATGAACAGAAAATTGATTCTATTTTACTTAACACCTTTCTCAGCGATAAACTTTTTAGACCTACAATATCTCTATAAAACACTTTGTACTACGTTAGTTAGGGATTTAACAACTAACGTCAAGAGAAATCGTGTGTGATTTTGAGTGACTATTCCGTAAATGTAGCTGCTTGGGAAGCTTTGCCAGAAATTGTTAGCAAATTATGACATCGGATATCCCAAGCTCCAAAAATACAGTCCACCAATCCCAAATTCCGTTCCCTACTCGTCGATGTCGTGGAATTTCATCTCTTTATCGTACCGCCACCAGTTGTCTCGCAACCACCCTGTAGATCGGCGCTCTGTCAAGACGCTGCCTTATAGAAACCTCTCGTTACCAGCGTGTACACCGACGCCGACTTAACAGTTGTCCTTGGAGCTAAAGCTGAACCTATTTGATTATTTAAGTAATGCATATTGTGGATTACCACCGATTTTGCATATGTTAGCCAAGTTTGCACATACAAAGTACCAATAATTTTAAGTAGCTTCTACGCTATAAATTAAGAAATATACACTGATGAACAAAAAAACAGACAGTGCTCTGTGTTAACAATAAATCGATCAGAAGTATCGTTTGCAGAACGATGACGACTCGATTTGACTCTTCCTGTGTATTATCCAGTTTCCTGGTATCGTTTTATAGCGTCATGCACTGTATTTCGGGCTGTGTTAAAGCAGCAGCGATATAGCGATACTTCTTGTTCATGTAAAGCAATAGCTTTTTCAATATCGTCGCGTCTCATGGTCAATTTTCAACACCAAAATTGTTTAACTGCAGGGGAGCAAACAAAAATAAGAATAAACAAAAGATATATCATTTATATACCTAAGCAGGTCCCGGTTTACTTGAAGTTCACATATTCGCTGTTTACCTACCATTGTGCAGTTTTGATAACATTTGGACTTAACTAATTACTCGATAACGTATTGGAATTCATGCATACCGTCTAAGAAACTCAAATGTCGCTGAAATATAAAAATATTTTAAAAAATATGTGTCCGTTTTTTTTGTCCAGCAGTGTATGTGATAAATAAGTTTTGAATACATCCCCATTGGAACGGTAGTACCGCCTTAAGAGAGATACGATAGCTGTCGCGAATTATAAAAGCCCTCGTTAGCTGCGGTTCTTAGCCTTGCAGCTGTGGCCAGCGATACCTGTATTTTCACTAATGTTATCTTAATTAAAAATTACTATTGTAAAGCAAAGTGCAGTTGCGCGTATTTTTGAAATAAAATAAGCTTTCCACAAATCTCACAGGGTAAGTCATCTTGGAGATGAACATAGACTACCAGTCGCCGAGGAGCAGTTTTTCTAGTGGAATTTTCCCATTGCATCACCAGCAGACACATAATGTTGTGCCCACAAAAATGACACGAGTCTGTCCCGGTATCTTTCAAGGCACAATTATTGTTTTTACTAAAGCGAGTGAGCATTTTCTCACAGCCAACGATCCACCATCTTTTAGATTTGTTACTTCTCGTAACCGGGGAATCCCCTGTAACACAGTGTAGGATATTAAGACACTCCGATTTTTAACCTCTTAGAAAAACGTATGCTCCCCTTTATTCAAGCACAACCATTTATAATTACGAATTATCTGTACAGTTTGACTCAGCGATTTTTTTTCTGGCGTTATGTGAGTACAGAGCAAATACGCAAATGCTCTAGAATATTCTCTTCTACTAGCAAGGCGAAACAGACACAGTTTTCGATTACTTCCGTCATTACTTCAAGGGCGCATGACGCCAAGAACAAGGTACACACATAACAATCACATCAATTCAACATTTACAGTTAGTAATTCTAGTAATTTTCCAATCGTCACAAGTTTTGCAGCATTATGCCGATGGGTTTAGTGTTATTCGTTACTTTTTATGCGAATCTCTTTGACAGTTTCGAATATTTCGTTTTGTTCATTTCTGTCCATAAATTTCATAAAAAAAACAACTAAAAGTTATGTTTCATATTAATTCCTGTTTGGTTTTTTAATGTATAAGCTGTTTATTTTTCAAGTTTTTGCCTTGTTTCTTCACCGTGATTTTGTTTTGTTTTATTCTTAATTTCTTATTCCAATTGTGAGATGTGTTTTTGAACTACTCTTGGCAATGACACCACATAGTCAATTATCATAACTCAATTGTACTTATCTACCTTCCACTGCATCTTTGTAATACATTTGCACATTACTGTCAGCTTTTTCACTCCTACTCCATTTAGGAACAACTTATTCGCTTTCTAATAAAATTACGTCTACTAATTACTCTTTTTTAAATAAGATTCGACCTACTAGAATTTACCCATATAAACATAAACCACAACGGTTTATAACTATTCTTGTGGTGAATTTAAAAACAGAAATTTCCAGAATAACTAAGCTAGTTAGCTAATATCTACTTTAAACAAATGCATACCAAACATTTAATTTACGCGTTCTATTCAGAGCTAACCATAGAAACTGAATATGCAAAAAACTCTCCGCTATTACGTATCGTGTTACTCCTTTCGATTATTCATCCCAAACCAATGCCAGGCTAAACCAATTTTTAATAAAATTCATTGTAAATATTTTTGATACCAACAATAGTAATGTACTGTCGCTCATGTTGCTCTTGAAAGAATTCAGTATAAATTTTTGCGGTACTGCTACTACAAAAAGACAAATTCTAAATGGGAAGGCAATTATAAAGATATAATAGATCTGTTTCAAATTCAAACACTTGAAAAAAGAAGAAAAAATTCAGATATAATTTTCTTATATAAAATCATTCATGGTATTTTGGATGCTCCACATTTATTGAGCTCAGTAAACCTTCATGTTCCACATTTAGGCACTAGAAACGCTGTTTCTTTTTCATACAGCTGTCCTAGAACTAACTATCAAATGAATTCGCCACTCATACGCATATGTAAATATTATAATAACATTGCAGCGGTATTAGATATATTTGAAGTGAATATGCAGAGATTGAAAAAAACATTGAAAACAATTGATTTTTGAGATGACACGTATTTCGTTTTGTTTAATTTTTATAGTATTTAGTTATTTTTTCTAATTTAAATTAATTTAATTATATTATATGTATATAAGTATACTCTTCCTATAATTAGGTTTAACCTGTTGGAAGGTGCTGATAATAAATAAATAAATAAATAAATAAATAAATCATATCTTTTCGCTGTTTGAATTTAAATTTCTTTTGGGACGTGTTCAAAGTACGGGTTTTATCAACTTGTCCTTGCGATAAAAACCTTCTACCCCTATATCTTTTAACGCATGTTTTATCACCTTAAAATAATAATTGGAGTGTAAATCCCGTAATTTCGTGGTGTATTTTTGCCTGATATCAAGCACTTCGGGTAAACGTTTTTAAAGTATCATTTAGATTCAGAGGCTCATCTACCTTTACTGGAATAATCAACCTTATACAGGGTGTTTCAAAACTGTACTGAACAAATATAAGGGCGTTATTCTCCATCAAAAAATAAGAGCAAAACTCTAATAAACATATGTCCTAAAACGTAATTTTGAAACACCCTGTATACAGGGGCAAAGCACAATATAAGGGCGTTATTCTGCATCAATAATAAGAGAAAAACTCTAAAAAACATATGTCCTAAAATTATTCATTTCACAGATATCCCTGATCAAGGAATTAAAGATGGCAATTTGTTTTTAAAACGTTTAGATTTAGTATGCTGGTGGTTTGTTCCAGCACCTGTTTTTTGTTTACATAAAATATGTGGTCGTTGTTCTATAGTAAAAAGTAGAAAAATAATAAGCATGCGTCCCAAAATAAATTATTTCAGGTTTATATTTTTTTATTTTTTTTATTTTTAATTGAAATTTATAGAACTGTTCGAAGTAATGTCTTTTTTCTGAGTCTCTCATAATAATACTGACAGTTGTAAGTCAAACAAACAGATAATGAAAACAAAACACCAGCCTACTAAATCTAAACGTTTTAAAAACGAACTGCTATTTTTAAGTCTTGTTTTTTGATGGAGAATAACGTTCTTATATTTGTTCCGTACAATTTTTAAACACCCTGTATATCTAAAGAATACTGCGTACATTACTGTTTTCATTGTTGATCCATTTTCCATTGATTTTTTCAAGGGTTAATATATAAAGAATATAATACAAATTTAACCGCCAGCCAATACTTTTGGGAAAAGCTTTAAAACAAAATTAAAATCAGTAAGCTAGTGGAGAACGAAACGACTTAATTTCTTTACTACAAGTAATACTGTATAATAGTGTTAACAACCGAGGATTTGATCTTAAGTTGACAGATCCGATCTTAAATTGATGTTTTATTTCCGCGTAAGTAACTTTATTCTCCCCTGCAATTATTTTCCTAATTGCAACAACGTTTTCTTCCGGAATAACTCTAGCAAAATGAGCGGTTTCTTATTGGTGCTATAAAATTGCTTTAGCTTTAAAATTACTTGAATATCATAGTAGATGGAGGCTACTTTGGGCAGCCATCTTGTTTTATATCAAATTGATATAAAAGTGGTTGTGTAATCAATTAACTCTGCTGCCCTAATTAAACGGCCGCGGCCTAATTATTGTGAAATGTCACGAAAGGTGAGGAAAATGTCTGAAAATGAATGCGAAATAAAATTATTTTGAAATCGGAAAAAATCGCAAGTAATTATAATCAAATACATAGTTGATACGGTCTGAGCCAATAACATTTTAGAAATTGACATTACAAACGCAATATTTTTTAAAATAAATATTTAATAACATTTATCTGTTATTAATATGTTTGAAAAATTCATAACGCACTGTATAATGCGACATTTTAGCATTGTAATTACATAATAGTAATTTATCTTCATCGGTGTTGTTATAGACTATTAACCAAATTCATTTTAGTGTCGCACTTTTTATATAACAAAATACATTGAACCACAATTTGTTGATGAAGATAAAATATTGAACAATACACGTTTGTTTATGGCACTTAACGAAACTCGTTTGATTGCCAGAAAACTCGTCTCACCGCCTGGTTTTGGCAATCAAACTCGTTTCATTAAGATGCTCATAATCAAACTTGTATCGTTAATATCTATTAGAATACAAGTGTGTAAAGCTAGTCTTTAGTCACGAGTAGGGCAGAGTTAAAACGTGAGGAGTGAGCGAGCGTTTTAAGATGCTTTGCGGATGTGTATCTTACAATATTGTATCTACGACAGAATCTAGAAAACACGGTAAATATAAAAAAAAAATTGTAAATTAGGATTACTAGCAACCGGTCGTAATTTTGAGTGGTTAAAAATTTTAAATCGTTGCTACTGACGACGTGAACTAATGAAAACATGTTATTAAACAGTCATTTGACAAACTCAAAACTGTCAACTAATAGTTATTTAACCAACAAGTGTGTTAATGAAGGCGATTAATAATCGAAACTGTTTAAAGCACGAACGAGCGATAGCGAGTGAGTGCCTTTAATAGTTGAGATTATTAATCGCCCATTAACAAACGAGTTGATTACAAATGTTTTTCGTTGACCGCAATATCTTTTTTGTGGCGAAAAATTTGATTAATACAACTAACCTCCATGCAAAATATCATCAAAACGTCAAAATCACAAAAACAGATAATTAATGAAAAAAAGTGTATTAATCAAAAACAGTGTATTAATAGATCTATTAATCCATTCTTTTTTAAACAACAGTTAATTAATGAAAAAGAGTGTATTAATGACGTCTATTAATCCATCCTT
>OW679197.1:79405430-79563077 GCA_940337035.1 Agriotes lineatus | reverse complement strand
GGAAAACTGTTGAGGTAAAATACATTAAGCTTAATGGCAGCGGCCAATCGATTTTAAGCAGGACATACAAGGACTACTTTGAAAGATAACAGTCACTAGTTATATTATATATATTGTTAATGGAGATAATTATATCAATTATTATAGAGAAAATTTATTTTTATGTAGTATGAATAAAAATAATTTTTTTGTAATATATAATTTAATGAATAGACGTTTCGCCAATAGTATGAGCTTCTTCAGTATTTAAGTTACATTATAAAAGTTGAAAATTGCATAGCTGAAATAGGAAAAATCTAAATTTAGATAAGCGAACACATAAAATTAATCTTAACTTGCGTACTTGTATTATGGACGTCAAAACAATCCTAATAAAACTCTTATCATAAATTTTCTAGCTACTAAAATAAAACAGAACTTAAACCTGAGAAACAACATACATACAAGGCTTAATAAAAAAATCAACTTACTAATAAACAATAATCAAAAACTTTCCAAAACTGACAACCCAATAAACACCAAAAATTTAATTTCTCAAAAAAACCCTAATGTAATAGTTATTAAGGTACTAAGGGCATTATGAGTAAAATAAGAGCCCAAGATTGTTAGTGTACTAACCGAGGGCTTTGGCCCGAGGTGTGTACAACAATCGCGGGCTCTCAGCTCATAATGCCCGTGGTGCCTTCAAGGTTTTATGTCCTACCAATTTTCTTACCTAATTCATATTCATAATTCAATTCATATAATTACTATGATATAGTATCTAGTTAGCTGATCTAAGTTAGATTTGTGACATTAGCTGAGCTGTCATTAATTTTCATTGTGACAGTGGTGCATTATAAAGTTGTATCCATGGAAACAAATACTGTTAATTTTTCATAATAACCCTAGTGTTCTTATGAAGAAAATAATTGCCCTGGAGCGTTATTTTGTATCTAAGATACCTTAAAATAGAGTCATTAATTTCAATTAATGTACTGGTAGGACATAAAAATTATTTATGTCCTACCAATACATTAATTGAAATTAATGACTCTATTTTAAAGTATCTTAGATACAAAATAACGCTCCAGGGCAATTATTTTCATATATAATGTAACTAGTGGGTTCTTGATTATCAAATAATCATTTCTGTTTACACGAGATATATTGTTTGGCGATCACGCGAGTCCGAAGGACGAGCGTGATTGCCTAAAACAACATATCGAGTGGAAACAGAAATGATTTGATAATCAAGAAGACACGAGTTGCATTCGGCTAGATTATATCACGAGTCAATAAACAACGTTTGAATAATGTATTTTAAATATTAAAAGTACAGTTAATGTGGTTGTTATGACAATTGTACTGACAGCAGGTAACATGATGTTTGTGAAACCGTGTGATTATCACCTATTAATCAGGAAGGTATGTGATTGTCAGTTGCTATGTACATTATCAATAGTTAGTACATGCGTAACTATGCATTTTGCCGTTTTTCATTGGTTGGTGTTAGAGGGAGTGGTATAATCTTCATAAGAACACTAGGGTTATTTAACAGTATTTGTTTCCATGGATACAACTGTATTATGCACCACTGTCACAATGAAAATTAATGACAGCTCAGCTAATGTAACAAATCTAACTTAGATCAGCTAACTAGATCAATCTTAAATACTATATCATAGTAATTATATGAATTGAATATGAGTATGAATTAGGTAAGAAAATTGGTAGGACATAAACCCTTGAAGGCACTATGGGCATTATGAGCTAAGAGCCCGCGATTGTTGTACACACCTCGGGCCAAAGCCCTCGGTTAGTACACTAACAATCTTGGGCTCTTATTATACTCATAATGCTCTTGGTACCTTAATAACTATAAAAACTAACGAATTTATCTACAATATGACTAACGTAAACATTCCAGAAAATGTTAAAAATATTTTAAAATTAGGGCCAAAATTTAACCATTACAATCCAAGAAAATAACTTCCAATGGAAAATATAATTTCTAATGTAGAAAATGGCATCTCTACTTTACCACCTAATGAACAAAATTCTATACGTGCTAATATTGTTAATATCATAACTCATTTCAAAAATAATAGAAACAAACTTTTCAACAATTACAATTCAACAATGAGTTAATCAAAAATATAAATAAAACAAAAACTTTTTAAAAAACAATAACGACCTAATAATAACTTCTGCAGATAAAACTCAAAAAATTGTAATTATGACTAAAACCGATTACCATAATAAAATTAATGATTTGTTAGAGATGAGAACACTTACACACATGAAATTAAAGACCCTACATTAACCATTCAAAATAAAAATTACAAATTAGTTAAAAACTTACTTGAAAAGAATTATATAGATAATCTCACTTACAAAAACTTAATCTCACATAATGGTCTTCCACCAAAAATGTATAGGCTACCTAAACTTCATAACGATAATATTCATTTAAGACCTATTGTAGCTTCATATATGAACCCAACTTACAACCTTTCTAAATATTTGTCTAAAATTATATCCAATGTTACATCACTTAACAAATTCGGCATTGAAGACTCTTGTAAATTCAAAGAACATATTGTCAATTTAAAACTTAAGGCAAAACATAAACTTTTTTCACTTGACGCTGTTTCATTGTATAGGTACCAACATTCCATTTTGTTTTAAATACTACATATTTTACATACAATAAAAATATATACACTCACACATTTGGTTGTGCAATGGGCTCACCCATATCTTCTACTATCGCTAATCTGGTATTAGAAGATATTGAAACAAAAATTCTTAAACATAACTCCCATTATTCTCTTTATTTAAGATATGTAGATGACATCATAAGGGCTACTGACCCGGTAAACAAACTATGATTTCTTCAGCTTTTTAATAACGTACACCCTAGACTAGTGATGTGGGTCGGGTAAATACCCAATGGGTAGGGTATTTATAAATGGGTATTTACCTGGGTATTTACCCCTGCCTCGGGTAAATACCTAAAAACTTGGTATTTATCAAATTTTTAATATTTAGAAAGCTAAGCGAACTTTTACTTACATAATAATGTTATCTTAATAAATAAACTACATATAAATGCACTGGAATATTTTATGTAAAATAACAATTTAAATGGAACATTGAATAAGCATTCACCCAGGAAAATTAATCGTTTATCAGGAAAAAACATTGGCTGCTGAAGTTTATAGAAATAAACAGGGACTCAATAAATTGCGCCTGTCAGAATTTACAAAAAAAAAATGTGATGGCTCTGACTCCGAAGATTGGGATGATTTATATTGTTGGTACATTATTTTTCGACTCTATAATAAATATACTTATACACATATTAAGAAACAATCTTAATAAGAAAAAGAAAATCACAAAATTATATAAACAACGTTGTATACCGATGGAACAATAATTATGTATAACAGCATGAGATAGTATAAACAAAAGCACATAATACTTGAGTAAGAAAGAGATAGCCGTACTAAAAAGTTATTTTAATAAGCATATTTAGTTAACATATGCCTAAATTAAAATGAGCGTCAAGTCTACTCAAATATTTCTATGTTCATCTCGCTCTTACTCGAGCATTGAATTCTATTTTTTATTCATGCTATCTTATTGCTGTTATATACAGGTTGCCTAAAATTGTACAGAATTCTATGAGTTGGAAAAGGATCAAATATTATGTGTCATAACAGTAACCAAAATAGAAAATGCAATAATTACTTTGGTAACTAGGCAACAAGTAGGCACAATAGCTACTTGTTGCCTAGCTACCAAGTAATTATTACATTTACTATTTCGGTTACTCTTGTGGAAAATAGTATTTCATCCTTTTCCAATTCATGGAATTGCCATGTTCCATACAATTTTAGGCAACCTGTATAGTTATGTCCCCATCGGTATTTTGGGCAGTAAATGTCCCTCAGTGCATTTTTATAAAATTCGAATAGAGCACCTTCACTTGCCAATCAATTATACTGGTTAGACTAACTTTATAATATTTGTAAATCAGGCTATAAATACCCGTTCAAATACCCATTTTGGGTATTTACCCGGGTAAATACCCCGGGTATTTACCCTTAAAAATAAATACCCGGGTAATTTACATCACTACCCTAGACTTAAATTCGCACTTGAAAACGAAAATAATAATGCTTCAATAAACTTTTTGGATTTAACTTTACTCCGACAAACTAATGGTTCCGTAAAGACATTAAAACTAACAGATATTTAAATTTCAACTCCAACACTACCAATAAATATAAAAAAGTGTCATAAACAGTTTAGTTGACAGAGCTATAAAATTATCTTCCAAACAATTCCACGAAAAAAATTAGAAATCATCACCCATATTTTAACTATAAATGATTACCCTACTAATTTTATCAATAAACAAATTAAAAGCCGTATTAATAGTATTAATAACAAAAAAAAATTAACCATTCAATAATTTTGCAACGTAATTGTTTTGGCAATGATTTCAATATAACTGATACATCAACTCAAAATAAATACATATCTATAAATTATATTCCTGAACTATTTGAAAAAATTAAAAAAGAATTGAAAAAATATAATACTAATACCGTTTTTAAAAACTACAACACTTTTGACAAAATGTTTTTTACCAATTTTAAAGACAAAACTGAAATTAATATGCAATCCAATCTTGTTTATCGACTTAATTGCAACAATTGTATATCCACATACATTGGACAGACCAAACAATTACTAAAAACAGAATTAACCAACAAACATCAGTAATGTATTCCCCTCAAACAGAAAAACTGCTTTAATTTTAAAAAACGTTTGGTTTTGGAAATTATTGAAATAAAGGAAGCCCTACGGCTATAAATTATAAAACAGATATTGAAAACCTAAGCTCTATTTATCATAACCAATTTAATTAATATTAAATTATTACAAATAAATTATTTTTCTCATAGATTATGTTCTGCTATCATATATAAAAATAAAAATAAATTCTAACTTTGATTGACTTTGAAAATTCATAATTTTAAATAAATACGACCCTGTACATGTCAAATAACAGATTCAAATTTTACACTCTGCGCATCACTGATAACAAATAAGGAACAACCTTGCCTTCTCATATTTACGTTGCATGCCTTCAATACGTACTTGTTCTTTTCGTAAATTTTAATTATGGAGAATTATAATATTCCTTGGATTGTCTGTTTTTAAAGTGATAGTAACTATAAATGTCGTAATATAATTGATTCGACTTCCATAATACAAGTAAGTACGCAAGTTAAGGTTAATTTTATGTTCACTTATCTAAATTTAGATTTTTCCTATTTCAGCTATGCAATTTTCAACTTTTATAATGTAACTTAAATACTGAAGAAGCTAATACTATTAGCGAAACGTCTATTCCTTAAATTATATATTACGACAAAATGATTTTTATTCATACTACATAAAAATCATGCTTTTCTATAATAATTGATATAATTATCTCCATTAACAATTTTAACTATTCAAAATTAAATATCAATTACTTAATTTTTTTAAATAACAGTCACTAGTTATACGAGAATCGTTCTATTTCTGAGACTTTAGATGGTAAAACAATGAAATAAAATAGATGCACGTATCACATCTGATGGTCTACACATCCACAAAAAACTGGTGGATAACTTTACAGATCTAAAGCAACATATCTGAACAATTTATGTTTTCAAATTCATTTTTGAAATTCTAAATCAACGCTAACGACCTTGTTAAATTTATTCAAATGTATGTCCCTTCCTCAATCCTCCAAGAAATACAACTCGTTTCTTTGATGCGGAGTTAAACGCAACTTCAACAACTACATTGCGTGTTTTTATGTAAAGCTCAATCAAGTTTAATGAGCAAATTTACATACACAACACCAGCGAAACACATAATTTATCTAAACGTCAAACGGTCTACAAAATAGCAGCAAATAATTAAATATATAAATACAATCGAAACCGTTCCGGGGAGTTCTAAATTATTTCATTTCCTCCGGCATTTGTGGACCTTTTCAGTCCTCTGTAGAAATTCCTGTTACAAAAGCTTTGTTTATTTTTTGTCCCTATATGGGCAGCTTTGTTTCCTTTATATTACGCTTATGAAAATCCTATCTCTCTGGTACAAATGTACACTAACCACACTCCAATTTCATTTATAAATACCCAGGACTAACGGCACAATGGGTTGCGGCGGTAAAGGAACAGTCTTGTGTAAACAGAGCTTTAGTTCCTCTACCTGAAAACCAACTGCATTGTAAGGATCTTTAAAAAATATGCAAAAGTTGCAAATATTAACATCCATAAATATTAATTCCTCCAGAAAAGTACTCTCTATAATATTTTAACAAAAGGGGTATGACAAATCAACAATGTCTATTATGAGAAGTGTTACTTATGTAGAGTACCCTGCATTTTAACTATACAAACCGACGATCAAAACCAACTTCGGCACTTTCGGTTGGAAAATGTGCAAATCTGGTTGCTGGGCGATTAGTTGCCCAATTACCATCTTCATTTCGCACCCAATGGTGTCTTCCGAGCAATTACAGTTGCCAAGTTTCCCCTTAGTTTAGAAAAATGCGTTAACATCCCCTACGGTTCTCGGGTTCGGCTTTGGCGGCCCTCGGTTTAATTTTGCAGAGTTGTACACAAATTTCTGTAGTGGCTTGTTTAGGTAGGTCGTCCGATTACAGTTAGTTCTAAGGGCTGCTTCGCACCTCCGAGCCCGAAGTGTTTACTTTGACGACGCTGCTAATCGTCTCTCTTATTCCCTGCGCTTCCACCTTCATCCGAACTTATCCAGCCCAGAGCTACCGATTTGTAAGTTATATCCGCGGATTAGAACTGCGACTTACTAAATGCACTCGATTTGAATTTTTGTATGTTTTAGCACCTGAAGCGGCGATTAAGGAGCTATTGGAACCCTGTTGAATTTGTATTTTCCCATTACAACTGTCTTAAAGGCTAATGGGCTGAATGGCTTATCTTCTACATTTAAATATTAAATTGTCAATAAAAGGGCAACTTTATTTCAAAAGGAAGCAAACAGTTTAACGAACGAGAAAGAAAAGATAAAGCTCGTAAAGAAACTCGATTAGAAAATCAAAATGTTAGTACTGTAAATTTGCACTACATGAAATGACGTATTCTTCTACCTCACCATTTTCGTCTTCCTCTCAAATAGTTACCTTAATAGTCCAATTTAGCTTATAGGCTAACAATGTTGAGTCACCCTATGTATACATGGGGCACTTTTTTGCCGAATCAGAATGAGAAAATCTCTTACTTTTGGTAAAAAATTGCCGATTGACGCTACTAGTTTTCTTTTACGCACATTTGATAGGAAATCAAACGTCACTTTACTAACGTTATTGTGTTTGTTTGGACAAGCTCTAAGCATGCGGAGTGCCATGTACCTTTAGACACCGACTGCTATGGTCATACGGTCATAACCCTACTAGAATTTTACCGACAATAAGTAGTTATGAATACACATCGTAATAGCATAGAAACCACGGTTTTAAATCTCTTGCGAAAAATGGCTGTCTGTAGAGGCTTTATCTCCACTTTTTTTTTAAAATAGCTCACAACATTAGGTCAGGTTGTCAGGATGGTTAACCACTGAGCCACAGTGCCCGTATTTTTACACATGTGTATTGAATTTAACATAGCAGCCGCATAGTAACATAACGCCCACAATTAAAATGCCGTGTTACCATTTGCGTTCTTTAATGAAATGAACTATACGCGGTTGTAGGAAACTGTACTTTAGTTAGCTATAAGCCATTTGTATCAAAAATATTTTAAGGTAGAATTCGTAGGCAAAATGTAATATTAAAATTACAACAAGCGAATATTAGCCGGTGTTTAGAAACGTGCCTTTCTCTGGAAAGCTGGAGATATTTCAATCTCACGAATAGATTAGAGTAAATTTATGCAGGGTTTACTTCGTACGCCGAAAAATTAGGCAAAGGTATATGGCCAGAACGTGACCAGAAGTGCAACTGTTGCAACTCGATCGTAAAAATTTCGTGCCGGCGGGGGCAAATTCTTGTAGCAGCATTGTAAAACTTTATTAGCAATAATTTGCGAGGGATCGAGCTTGACAAATTTCATCGTGTGAAAGCTTCAAATTTGTCTTCATAGAAGTATTATAAACTGTCACGTCCGTATGTACGTGCCAAAAGTCCAAAAATTAGAACTGCTCTAATAGGCTTATTTGGAAATTTGTAAACGCCTACCGAGTTTTCTTGGTCAAACTGGACTTAGAATTTAGTTAGTTAATAAGAAGAAGTTAATAAGAAGAAGTTAATAAGTAAAGTTAAGAAGCAACGGTATTAAACTTAAGTGTTCTGTAAACGGCAGAAAAATAAATGCAAGTATTTGTACTTAAGTATTCTTATTAATCTCGCAACAGTAGCTTTAGTCTTCGTGTACAAGTGTATTTTAACTAAAAGTATTGCCAGTTACCCCGACTTTAGGCGTCCCGCGACAGCCGGGTTAGACCACTCAATGCTTAAGCATTACTAGGGTATTCAAGGATCGCAAGTTTGATTCACTCGGTGACGTTTATAAAAATTAAAAATGCGGATGAAAAACTTTATAAAACAATTATTGAGATTTAGTGGGGGCGAGTGTTACAGAAAGATCACTTTAGAAGTTACTAGCAGTCCAGTGAGACAAATTGTGTATGAATTAGTCGGCCTATTTCCACAGTTTATATTATTAAATCGCAACGTTTCGGAAGCTAATTCTGCTTCCGTCATCAGGCGTAGTCTTGAGAAGGACTGGTTTTTGCACTTGGAGTTACTTTTTAACTGCACAAGTATTGACACACTAAGTTTACAATTAAATGTCAAAACTTGACATTTGATTTTTAAATGACATCGAACCTGGAACCTTTCGATTTGTAAGTCGGATGCTTTACCACTGAGACACCGGGGGATCTGATATACGCTTCCCTTTTTGTGAGTAGTCTATTGCGCATGGTGCGTAGTATCGTTATTGCGCAGGTGTATTGCGTCTCAGTTCTTCGCTCATTATTGGCATCCAGATGGGTTTCATTTCTATACTGGCTTGGCTTATCGGTTCTTCTGCCAATGCTATGTAAGTGGCTTCTTTGAGCTTTCGTCGAGTTTTGTTCTCTTCCTTCGCCACTATTTGAATGTTGTCCCATTGGATTCTGTGGTCTTCATTCCAGACATGTTCGGCGATTTTGGATTTGTCTGTTTCGCCCTTTCGGATGTTGTTTTTGTGTTCCGAAGTTCTGACTCTTAGAGGTCGACTACTTTCGCCAATGTATGCTCTGCCGCATTCGCATGGTAGGTTGTATACACAATTTTTGGAACTTTGGTCTTCATTGTGTGGTTTGGTTTTGGTTAGTATGCCCCTGAGTGTTTTTGTGGATTTGAAGGTAGTGCGTATTTTGTATTTGTTGCCTGCTCTTCGTATTCTGTCCGAGGTACCTGGTATGTATGGTATTACCGCCGTATATTTAGGTTCTTCTTTGTTTTCGTTGGTTACCCTTTTCTTTCTGTTTAGGTTAGTTGTTATATCCGGGTAGCCATTTTCTTTAAGTGTCTGCGCGATAGTTTTTCTTTCTTTTCTCAGGTCCTCTTGGTCTGAGCATATCATCTCAGCTCTATCGTACAGGCATCTCACCACACCTAATTTCACACTTTTGTGATGATTGGAGCCGAAGTGTAGGTACCTACCCGTGTGTCCTTCTCAAGACTACGCCTGATGACGGAAGCAGAATTAGCTTCCGAAACGTTGCGATTTAATAATATAAACTGTGGAAATAGGCCGACTAATTCATACACAATGAGACCACAGTTACAAAATACTTTCAGATCAAGTGAGACAAATGTCTCAATAATAAAACAAAAAAGACCGCTTTGCAAATAGAACGCGTATTCACCACACGTACGTATATGACGTCATTGTTGGTAACAAACTACCAGTCGCATTCGCCTTGATAAAATTTGCCTAGAATCTAACCTAAAGGATAATTAAGATAATAATTAGTGTTAGAGACTGAAATTCGGTTCCTGACCTGACATGACCATTCCAAACATATAACTTTAATAACTTTTTTCTCTATCTCTTACGGTTTGGCTGCTGAAACAGCGTCCCAGAGAGACAAAACAGCGTCCCGGACAGACACGTCTATTAGATAAAGGATACTTTAATTACAGTTTAGAGTATTACAAAAACTATGTATTGGACAATCAATTAAAACAACTATTTTATGATACCAACACCAGACTGCTACTACTATTTAGATCAGTGTTCAAAGTGATCCAGGGTTCAGTTTACACTTCAACAATAATATCGTTTGGAAAAGAAATAAAACCCTAGCATATACAAGATCCCTTCCAATGGTTGGAAGTTCTTAGTCTCGGCAACATCCTAATAGGACTTTGACAATATGTTCACAGCAGTCGGTTTCCATGATTCCTAGCCCACGCATGCATAGCCCTTATACGCAACAAACAACAACAACAACACTTAAAATGTTTAGACAATTAACGCTAATTCTATCACAATCGGTTTTTCTGTTTAGTTAAGACAAATTTGATATTTATATAAATGCTACAGTAATCTTTGTAAACTCTCCTGATAATGATCTGTTGGCAATGTAAACAAGAAATAAAGTGTAGTTATTTACAAATATGTAAAGTTTGTGCCCATGCAAATAATATTTGAACATAAACAACATGTAAACTTTGTAACTCGCCTTCTTGCCAGAATAAACGTTTAGCCTTCACCGCGCGTGCACTAGGTGACTCACAGTGAAGCCCAGCGATGCGCATGGAGAACGTACCCCCAGCGCAGCCCCGTTTTTTTTTCCCAATAAGAAGATCGAACGGGTACATATAAGAACAACTTGAGCCTAGTGCTTATCCCGATACGACTCGTCAAGCCGATTCTCGGTGGCAAACAACCCCTGTTATTTTGTCGAGCCGACTTTCGGTGAGAAAATTAGCCTTAAACCCCGTTGTCGAGCCGATTTTCGGCGGCAGCAACGCCCCTGAAGCGATCTTTACTCGCCAATCCTAGAGAGAGAGGGGGAGACGTAACTGAAAACTCAACTTATAATAATGGTGAGGCACTAACACCCCATGAAGGAGCTTGGCCTGCAAGGCGACGTGGTGCAAATATCCCCAAGTCGACAGACCACAGACACCTGTAGACTACTATCCGCCCAAAAATTCCCGTAGAACGGGCCGATTGAACTTCTGGCTTAAGGACATCGATTAAACCGTACACCATATTTGTATTGAGATGCCACTGTACTCGGGAATTTTGGACGTACCAACCATACTACCAACTGAAGATGTCTAACGCGCAACCAAGCTTCGTGGGCTGCCTACCATACATGGTCCAGGTGCCGCTTATTCAAATGCAATCTTTATTTATATACCTTTGTTTGTACATACTTTGCTTGTCAATTTCACTTCTTTCAGTTCTTTGACATGTAATCTTTGTGAATAGGCCAATTTATTTTCATTCCTATCTAATTAATCAGGTAACTTCGAAATCCTAGCTTATGAGCTACACAGAAAAGATAATTACAACTAAAAAGGGGATTTAAAAGCCCTTTACATTACAAATATATTTGTAATTGATCTACGTTACGCCCAATTAATTATGTAATAGCTCCTTGTGCTGATATGCTATTCTTGATTATTTAATTGAAAATAGTTCCGATAGAACATATGCCCTTTTTTAAATTTATTTACTTTTTCTAGCTCCGGTAAAAGCAATCACTCTCAAATCCAGGTCAGGTTCATGCATTATCAAAAATTATTACATTTAAAAAATGTTTGGTAGTATTATGAAAATTATTTCAAATAAATGACAGTTCTCAATTGCCAATGTCAGATTAATCATATGAAAGATCAGCTGAATTCATATCTGTACAATACGTATTATTTTAAAATGTTGATAAAATTAAGTACTTATGTAAACATCTTATTCATTCGCTATTGAAATTGATTACTGTTTATTTGACATATACCTGATTACCTTCACTTAACTGAGTCAATCCAATACTCCTGTCCAGTCATGCAAATGCAACCAGCTTATTCAGGCGCCTCCGTTTGTAACCCCATCGAAGATCCCTGATACGCAATTATCTGTCCTGAAGAACCAATTCACCTAAATCCTCCACTTGCTCAATCGGGAACCCAAACTGTGACAATGGATAGAATACTGATGAAGACTTGCACAGCGTCCCCAAAACCAATCAGCTCTCCTAGATAGTAAATCCTTTGCGACTCGTACAAATGTAAATAGTACAGATGTATTCACCTCAACAGCAACTCCAACAAAGCTCATCCAAATGAAGCTGATACAGATGTATTTACCCAAAGGTAATTCCAGTTAAGATCATCCAAATCAATACAGTTGCATATGGATTCCCCTCAACAGTGATTCCAACGCAATCGAACCAATTATTTCAGGTCCAGATGTATCTACCTCGACAACTACTCAAAATGCAGCTCCACCAATCAACTCAGGTTCAGATGAATTCACCTCACCAATCCCATTATTCTTAATTCTTTTTAAGTAGTAGAATGGCATCTCTCTTCATGTTATAGTTTGCTTTAAAATTCTTTTATATTCCTTTATTTTATATTTAATTTTCTCCTATGCACCCTTTTACAATATTCCAATAATAAATTAACCTTTATAAAAGGTTTTGTTTTGTTAAATTTTCTTGATACAAAATTATTAGTTGTACATTTTAGTACCAAAAAATTCGTTGTTATTTTATATCAATATCATTCACCATAGTAATAAATATTTATACAAAATTTTTAAAACTATAGTATTTAACATTACAAGCCAGGTAAAACAGTTTTTACTGGCGATAGGATTGGGATGACTGGCGAGCCGTTAGGCGAGCCTGTCATATCCTTGAGCCAGTAAAAATGGTTACCTGGTGTGTTTTGTTGAATATTTTATTTGTTTCTCACTTGTAAATTCTAGAAATTTACTATTTATTCAAAATGTCAAACTGACAAGCAACTAAATTCATCAATATGACACATACTAAGGAAGACAATTCTGGCTTTGCACGCTATCATTTATCTATGAGCACGCTTGTAAAATATAACTGGCTAGCCAGTAAATTTTTTACTGGCTAGCCAGTTAAGAAACATTTTCAAGGTGAATACAGTGACTTGATAAATTGATGTTTACAAGTGAGGAACAAATAAACACATTTTAATTTGAGATTTTTTATAAGCGACTTTTCAAATATTAACTCAGCTTAGAAGTTTCACATTAATTTAAACTATCTTATATTTTGTCCTAGTTAGTATTTAACTTTTAATTATGAACTGCTTTCTGATGACATCAAACAACCATCCATATAACTTCAAAGATCATATTTTTAATTGATATGTTAGAACCTTTTCTGAATATTAAATGCATAACTGGATTTTAATTTAATCTGTACTTTATTAAATAAATTTTGAATAGTTATGCTGTTCTTTTTTTAATTAAATTCATTTTTTACGTTTTAATAATTAGGTATTAGAGTCAAAGAAATAGTTATTTCTTGCAGTTAGTATAGAATAGTAGTAAGCTCATACTAAAATATGAAAATTGAAGCAGCGAGCGTTGGGCCGCTTTTGTTTCCAGTTGGCCAGCAGTAAGTTCGAACCTCACATCTTACGCTCTCCGGTCATCATAGCAACACCTTTGGTGGTCGTTACCCCTGTGAAAGTAAATCCTTCCTTATCAACGGGTTAGGCTATGCTCTCAGCTTATATTAAGAAGAAGCAAATTTAAGCAAGTACCTTCATCATAAAGATGAACAATTTAAGTTATACAGAGATATCGAAACAGACTGAAGAGCACATGATCACCTAATATTGACAACCAATTCAAGACTGTTGTAAACCAAGTTTAGAAAACTAAATCTGGCAGTATCAGTGGTATGCCATACTTTAACAAATTAACATATAATAGGAAGCATATTTTCATTGAAACCATTCAACGCTCTGAAAAGTACTACTGTCGCAAAAGAAATAAAGTGTGATAAATTGGAAAATTAGCTATACAACGTGGGAATTCAAAACTCAGCATGAACGTCGATGCTTAGATGTATCAAATCGGTGCTTGCAGGTAACGTTAGAACATTACAATGTTAAATCCCTAAATCTCACTGGTCCCATGGTTTTGAATCATTGATGACGTCTGTGTAGTTGATTAAAAAACAAGAGTAATTATGAAAATAATCAGTAGAAATATACACTAAAATTGAAGATGTTCACACCTTGTAACGAAGGATGGCGAAGGGCGGCCTTTCCCTGTTGGCGTTTTTCCAGCTGGTAAATATCAGCCTAGGTTGGCTAACTCGTCGTGAGGGTCGGGATTCTAGCAAAGCTGAAATTGATACTAAGGGAATGGGCGCCAGGTCCTCGACGCAGACAAATCCTTGGATCGGACCTCTCCAGGGTTGATACATACCCAGCTAACACCAATAATACTAAAGCGATCTAGTAACGAGGTTTATTTACCACTTGGTTCTATAGTGCTAACTCAAATCACAACATAACAAACTCATATCAATACACGCCAACGATACATATAAACAATTCAACCAATATCACAAATGCGAGACATGACCATATAAATCTGCAACACAATATATAAAGCTCAAAATGATTACATAAGCTCTGTGAAGCAGAGGGCGGCCCAAGACGGGACTTGGGGGTGCGAACAGCGCAAGTGTAAAGAGATGCCAACGATCAACCCCGAGAGCTGGCTTGCTAAGTCGATTTTACAGCAATTAAAATTTGGACGGGGCGGTACATGCAGTTTATAAGATCTCACAAGAGGTGCTATGACCTATACGAAATTCATATTAGGTTCTGTGACATATCAAGCAATTCACTTGCGTTCAGTCCTAACCCGAATGAAAAAGTTAATGCTCCCGTGGGCGGTCACGTAGCCGCAGCCCAACTTGACAGACGGGTAAATTGCAAAACAAAATTCCAGATTAAAATACTACGATGGTACAGCTGAGCAGTAAATTAATGCAATCTAAAATGGCTGCCGAAACAACCGGTAAGTACTCTAATCAATTAAACCCATAGTTATGCAGATAAGCACAAATCATAAAACAAAATCTATCATACCAAAGCTATAGGTCGCACACAAAGATACATAGTTATAACACTACCAAAACTTTCCAGGTGCAAAGCAATAGGTGCCGTGCGGGTGAACGTAGCAGTTTGCCGAGCAGCACGGCCAGGTGCGAGCCATGGTGAAGCCTCTCAATAGGCGGCGGAAGATCCTAGTTCCAGGGGCATCGATAGCCGGGGGAGCAAACAGCCAAAACAGGGTTAGCACATCACGCCCGTGCACAGCATGGGCCCCAATGTCAGGAATGGTCCCACGCAGTAAAAGAACTCCAGAAAGTAATGTAAACCCAGGTGGTAAAATAAAGGGACCTCGGTAGGCGAGCGGCGATTGCCGTTGCAGCCGAGGTCACAGTGAAAATCCTGATCGCTCGATCCGGAGCGGTTGAGAGTTCAACTCCCGGTACGGACTGTCTAGATTTTCACTTAATTACGGCTTAGGTTTAAGTGACGCCCGCGCCCCCTGAAGTAATGCGTGAGCGGTTCCGAGAGGCAACGGTAGTCAGTAGGGGAAAATAAAAAAAAAGGTGGTACGTAAAAAAGGATTCCAGGTGGTTACATAATAGAAAAGGCTAAATATACAAATTTCCAGGTAGATTACGGAGCTAAAGGGAGGAAACCGTAGACAACAAACCTTGAGTAGCCAAACGTGCAGTCCAGAACGCAGAGCGGGGCCCCCAATCAAATCCGCCAGAGGCGTGTGAACGTCGGTAATATAACACAAACTACCATTACATTCAGAGGGGTTACGATGCCTCACAAATCCTTCCGAAATTGAGTTAGCTATATCCAAAGCTGACGAAGCAAAGTCCCCATGAAGAGCGACCAACTTACACGAAACAAAACTGGCATGGAATTGCCGAAAATTTGCCAAAAACAGTCTAATTCAACTTATCAAAAGTTTCAAAATTTGAACATGGACCATTAGAGTGTGGTTTAAATTGATAAGGATAACTATAGCTTGCTTAAAAATTGTTGAAGATGTTGATAGGGTTGCCTAACCAGTTAGGTAGAAATGTACTGGATATTTAGGAATAAATGGGAATAGTGGTCTCCAATTAATTATTTGAAATATTGCATGCGAAACTACAAAATGAGCGTAACGACTTTTTGATAAATAATAGCTCCCCTTCTATAATTTTCAGTGAGTTAGTTGATTAACCACAGTGCTTTAAGCTTTCTTATTTGTATGCGTCATTTTAATGTCATTATAAGTAGAGCTTGAGGTATCTTCTATTTAATATATTCCCAACCCTTGTACTCATTGCTTAAGCATGTCCCCCTAGTAGTATCAACGGCAGTACGACTTTTCAGAGCATAAGGCTAATTTTTGTTACCGAATTTATTTAGTTGATACTTTGTTCTTCAACTATCGCTTCTTTTTTTCAATTCAGCTTATCTTTAGTACAATTTTGACGCATAATGGTTCGAGCATTTATATTTTCTCATATGTTCTTCTTCCTTCCTGTTCTCATTGTTCAAGTCACCACTTTATAGACTAGATTCTTACAAGTGTTTTTAAAAGTTCTACTCTCAGTATAAAAATGTTACGTTAAGGCTAAGAAGATTGTATTTTGTGTTTTTCCTAACATAATGTTCTTATGTATAATTATGCTGATATTAATGATAGACAGCGTCGACAAATAAGCTACCAAACTATTAAATATTAACACAAAGTCTCATGATATAATTACTGTTGATGTTACATATAAGATGTACAGCCAAGTTTTTAAATGTGTAAATACATAGTTTTCTAATGGACGAAATCAATGTATCCCAGCCATTCTACAAGGGGCAATAAACTTGAGTTACCACCAAAAGTTTCTAGTTTGTTCAGGAAAAACCTGCCCGTTGGAATGAAACTGCATACCATATATAAAATATGAGCATAGTATTGAACAAATACTACAGTTCTTACCTGGTATTTGAACTGCACAGCAACATAAATCTAAAAATAATTTTCTATTATACAATAGACGCTACGCTAACGCTCTGAAGTCACGAATTACGATTCAGGACATTCGAATCGTACGAGCACATGTAGAGCTGTACGAACTTCCGCTTTAATCAAATTGCGCAGAAAAATAGTTAATGTTGCCGGCTGATGAGGTTCCATCAAAAAGTTCCTGAGAGCGAATTACATGGCTAAAGGATCAGCGAACACCAACTTTCTACCAAAGAATAACGTATTCCAGCGTTTACATAAATTTTCTATAGGAGCCCTATTTCTTTTGATAGAACATTTATAACAGTAAAAGGATCGTTTCATTGATATCCAGCCGATAAAAAGTTTCAACGGCGAAATTCCAGGGCTTTCACCGACTCGCGTGTAACAAAACCAACAAAAAGGCAGCAACATTAGCACGATGTCACCAAGAACTAGCTGGCCTTGTTAGGGCAATAAGTCACCTAGTGGGTGCTTTGTAGCTCGCAGTGTGCATTGATCTACACAATAGCCGCCAATCCCGATCAGACCGCCGACAAATATATCACCGACAGGCTTTCTAAGAGACCAACTACTCACTGCACCCAAGAATTACTTCCTATTGCAGTTTATAACCGGATGGGGCTCTTGGATAATTGCACTTCTTTTTGCTCAACTCCTTCGACTTTCTGTCAGCGATTAATCCACAAGCCGGACTGAACGCCGATTAGTCGCTGATAACCGATCAGAAAATTCGAGGGATCTTCTGATGCAATTACAAACCAGTTAAAAATGACTAATCGAGACACTAATCGTTAATCGGTAACAGTCCGGAGGATGCTGCCAGTAAAAACGGCATCGTCAGTTTTTATGTTGGGGCGAAACACAATGAGTGACCAAGATCGAAGTAACGACTTAAGTTGACCTTCCGGATAATGAGGAGGTCACTGATTTAATGCTACACATGTCCCGGACTCTGGGTATCTTATCTCTCGCGTTTTTACGATCCCTGGTCATAAAACAGAATCCCTAGGTGGCCGTGCAGCAGCAAATGGCCGTCGTGGCCAGCACATGTAGAATTTCTACGAGTTTGCATGCCCCGGAATTAATCACCTCTAAGTGCTCGTACTTTGGGTAATTGGTCTTGAATTGCTGAATACAAAGTACCTAATTGGCACTGTGCGAACGGAATTGCACTGCAAAAACACATTTATGAGCTCTGTGGCAAGGAAGAGACATTCCTATGCTGTACGTTCGTTGAACACTGCACAATGGCGCTTTGTGCTGAAGCTGTGCATTCATGCACTTAACTTATTGCTAGCTATGTCAGGACTTTGGCCACTCTACGCATTCGGACTCAGGTGGAACTTCACTGAATTGTCGAGAACAGACGCTTTGGGAGCTACTCAAGAACGTATATGATCAAAGGCTCGAGCATGTATGATTCTATTACCACTGTTTGTTAAGGGTCAGCTAGTAACTTTTGGGAAGGGATAATCAAATTAAGCGAACGGTTCTAGCGACGGTTACCCGCACTTCCAGACTTGAATTTGGTATTGGCAGTCGTCTATTCTGGGTTTCCTGCTTAAATATCCATTATCGATAATCAAATATGGCTCTATAAATTAATGAGATTGGACAACACAATTCAAACTAGCAATTTTACTGAGATGCCCATTTCAATCATATCGAAATCTGACTGGTCTTAACAAGGTGTTCAGCAGCCACTCCAGCAAGAATGTCGCTACTATACAACTATTTATAAGCCGGAATAACCAAAAGGGATAATTTATCACCTAGCTTGTTTACAAGGGGTGGAAAATGTGTTTACAGAATTAGCTGGGGAAACAAGGCAATCAATATCAATAGCGGAAACGCTGAAACACATGCGTTTGGTTAAAGATAGCCTTTTCTCAAATAATTTTAATGAAAATATATTCTAATTTGGAACTCTAAGCGATGTAATTACAAAATTTAGGAAGGGGGCATTTAACGACAGCCACTATAAAATAATATTCGCTTAAGAAAGAAAATGGTAATAATTCTCATTTATGAGTTTTAGGTGAGATTTTGCTCACATTTCAATTAAATTTGGTTCTGCTGGATGTTCAAACATTTATCAAAATTCCTAGACTTAGTTGCTCTACTTTTTCTGTTTTGGAAAGAGAGGAAGGTAGTTGGTTTGTTTCCCTGCTAAAATATATACAGATTTTGAGTATAGTTTCCGCCACCCTGTAAATGATAAACGTTTGCCTATATTACTATAGGCAACCATGTGCTGACTTGCACAACGTATGCTAATCATCGTTTCGTTTTTACTTGTAACAGTTAAGTTGTCAAACATTACTAGGTTACCAGGTGTTTGTTAATATTTTTTTGAGCTGAGTATGTAAAAAACTGTATATAAAAGAGTGAGTTCCATCAATAAATTCAGTACCTACTAGTTTTGAACGATTACTAAGTGTATGCTCTCCAAGCCATAATCACTTGTTCTCTGAGGCTGCTATATTAACATTGCCACGAATAAAGTCACTGATAGTGGTAATCCAGTTGGATACAGTTGAAACTGAAACATCCAGTTGATGATATATATTCGTAACTCCTTTTCGAAGGATTATTCTTACTCTAATTAACCTATTTAAAACAAAATACAGCGATATAAGCTATACCTATGTTACGAGTTTAATGTTGAATTATTTTGTTCGAAAGTTGACAGGATTTAACACCTTTAACATACTCAAATTGCAAAAAGGAGGTTTGAATGCTACTATAAAGGTTGAAGGAATTTTTAGCTAGAGTGCGACACTTCAATAACAGTTCTTTATTAAACAACATCCAACAAGTGTAGTGCTACAGGGAGCAACTTTTAAACTGACTGCTCTGAGTTCTTTGGAAACTTTTAAAGTGCAGCATTAAAGCTTGAAAAATATTAACAAAAATAGTCTATTGTTCGTTCACTCGTTCGAGTTGCTGCCAAGGTAGAAAATCGTCCGGGTACGACAGATTTATATTAATATTCGAGAGCAAAAGTAAGAAACGACGAAGTTCCGTAATATACAGTAAGTCGTCGCTCTTGGTTTTGAGTACACAGTAGAGTATCTGTAATTTAATTGATTTGATATAAGCAAAGCAACAATACTTGCAGTCCATCTACCCATATAAGCCTCTCTAACATTTTTCCAGATATTCCGGTTTTACGCCACTTGATACCAATTTAGTCCTTTTACTTTTTTGGGATCGTCGCTTTACCGCATCTGCGGCCTTCCGACCCTTTGGCTGTTATTCCATGGTATCCATCGTATTAGCTTATCACTACATTTGCCTCGATTCCTTGCCACGTGGCCAGCCCAGTTCCATATCCGCGTTGCAATATGAGTCGAGTCCGTCAAAATATTACCGTATTTTTTTAAAATATCACATAACAAAATGGCATTTATTTTTTCAAACTGGCATATAAAATGGCACTTATTTCAAAATAAAGCATAAAAAATGGTAAGCATTTATTTCAAAAAAGTGAAATTTTAGAAAAAATGTCACCAGTAATATTAAAAATCTCACAACACAAATACAAAAGACAAAGTAATCTGATAAAAACGATGGGCACAAGGCAAATAAGTGGAACGTGGGTATCCGAGGTGCATTGAAGGGAAGTGGGAGAGCGCGGGGTTGTTGTTGACGAGTGGACGTAACGGGATACTTACCTGAGCGTTGAGGCGCGCGACGAGCGGTTACCCCCGCCACGGGTCATCGACCTTAGTACCTGGCACTTACCAAAACTTCTGCATGTCTATTTTGATATTTGTAAGCCCTTTTGTTGTGAATTAGCCACATAATATTGATTTTGATTGAAATATAGCATTAAAATGTGGCATTTATTCAAAATATAGCATTTATCACGAAAAAGCGCATTTTATAGCATTTATGGCACCAACAAATGTGGTTCATTCCACTCGTTACTACGTGAAACGCCTAAATACGAATCTGGCCCTAAAGGGGCCTACAGTAAAAAACATGGCAAAATGGCATTTGACGGACTCTAGATATAAGTGATGACGTCTTTGATCTCCGTCCTTTCTCTGTTCCAACCATTCGTTTTAACGATATGGCGAGTATTCTTCTCTCTATTGCCCTTTGGTTAATCCTTAATTTGTTTAGTAAACGTCCAAATCCTGCGCCGTAAGCTGTCACTCGCGTGACATAGAAAGCTTAATATTGAAAATGAACAGAGACTACTCACTTATTTCTCTAAAATGAAATTTGTACATGAGTAACCTAATTGTACAAGAAAAATACAATTGCACATCGCTTATGAGCATGCATGCAAGCTGCCAGGAAATTCGTAATCGTTCAATTATTTCGAGCTCTTGATTCGCTTTAACTGTCGTTATGATCTGTACTAGATATTTGCGTTTGCTTACTTTGTCAATCTTGTTCGCTTCAAGCATGATACTTCGATCGTAGTTATCGTTATCTGTCATCATGTATTTCGTATTATGGAAATTAATTTCCAGGACAACGCGGGTGGTGGGCCATTGTGACTATGTCGTCAGCGAACATCAGATGATCCAGTCTTTCACTGTTGATATTGATACCTCTGTTTAATTTTTTCGTATTACTGATCGCTTGTTTCTTTTAGAGCTTTGCTTAGAAAATTTCAGTAATTTGCATTAAATATGTTTTTCTTGAAACGGCAGTAAAATGTGTCATTATACTGCTGGATTGATGATGCTAAACTGTCACTTCATTGCCATGGCAGATAATATCTGCCGAGATAGAGTAATTTTCTTCGAATTTTGTTATAAACGTTTGAAGAAAAAAATGCTATATGTTATTCGGAGCAAAAGTATCTTTATGTGGCTCGGCTGTAATTATCTGCCTCGCAAGCTCGGCAGATAAACCGTCCAGCCACGCCACATAAAGTATAACTTTTGCTCCTAATAACATAATATAGTATTATCTGTTCTCGCAATTGAATAAAGTAGTTAATGTTTCCAAGACGTCTATGCATATACATTACAGATGATACACGAATTTAGTCAAATCTGAATTTACTAGTCAAAACTAGTTCCAACAAAGAACTTCCGTCAATACTAGTTTTAACTAGTTAAAACTAGAATTACCTCACTTTTGTTAATTAGAACCAAACCTAACCTAACCTAACTCAACCCAACCTAACCAAATCTAACCTAACATAACCAGTTTTCGCCAGTTAGTATTAGTTTTTATTGACAATATGTAGGTTGTTCTAGTGTTGACTAGTTAAAACAAGTATTGACGAAAGTGCTGTGTTGAAACTAGTTTTGACATGTAAATTCGGTAATTATATAAAACTAGCAGTCCAGTGAGACAAATGTCTCATTTAATAAAACAAAAAAGACCGTTTTGCAAATAGAATGCGTATTCACCACACGTACGTATATGACGTCATTGTTGGTAGCAAACTACCAGTCGCATTCGCCTTGATAAAATTTGCCTAGAATCTAACCTAAAGGATAATTAAGATAATAATTAGTGTTAGAGACTGACATTCGGTTCCTGACCTGACATGACCATTCAAAACATATAACTTTAATAACTTTTTTCTCTATCTCTTACGGTTTGGCTGCTGAAACAGCGTCCCAGACGGACAAGTCTATTAGATCAAGGATTAAAATTTTATATTCTTTTATGGATGAATTTTTTTTTCACTTTTACGTTTTAGAAAAAGTCTTATAGGTAATTAGGTGATTTTGGGTTTTTTCTAGGGCAATTTATCTCTCAAAAATGCTACAAGAAATGAAATTATTAGCACTTAATAGTAAAATAATCAAACTTACTATAAACATTTTTGAGGATGGTGGAGAACATTTTTAAATCAAATTTTCTCCTTGTTCTTCCATAAGAAATTTTTATTTTATTAAATAATAAATAATAAATTTATGTGCCAACGGTATAATTCCTTTGAAGAATTTTTGAAATAGAAATCGGCTTAGTAAAAATTAAAAATCAATCAAAAATCTAACGAACTTTTGAAAAACAAAACAATTGAAAAACATGTTTGTTCTTACTCCTCAAAATTCTAAAATTTTGAATTTAAATGATTGGATATTTTGGCCATATCGCGATTATTATTACTTCCAAAAAATTCCTTTCTATCTGGAAATTTTTGAAGATGCTAAAAAATAAACGACCACACTAAACGGATATGTAAAGGTGAAAATAATCCAAATACGTATAGCTCAAGTCCTCTTAGGGGTCTGTAACCCAGGTGCCTTGATTTCATATAAAACACACTGTATGCATCACAGCTTGTCCATAAAAACAAATTTAGTCCCGTTAAGCGCGCACGTTGAGGATTAGCTTAATTTTTGCCAAATATCCGGAGGCGTCCCCGATTAACCCCCTCTAAATGCAGTGTCATGTAATCTCTTACAATTCTAAGTAATCTGAAATTCATGAAACCGTGATCAAATAATCTTCAGGTTCTCCAATATTAAGTTGTCACCCCCGTTTCCCCTCGGGCTAATCTTCGTTTAACAGGTAGATTTCGTCTGCTTCGTGACGGTAAAGCATTGGTCAGCCATGAAGTATCCTGGATACCAGAGTCTACGTGTCGAGCCTGCCGTTTAGTGGGATTAATATATATTTCAAGAATGTGTAGGATGCGGGGACGAAAGGGATGTTGACTTAACTAGCGAGCAAACACGTACGACTACATGGATGGGATAAACGTTAGGAGAGAATCGTGCAAACTTGTCTATCCCGATAGCGTCGAAGTTCGAGTTTTGAGAGAGTAAATAAGACGCTCCCACGCGGGTAGTTTTATTTTCATGGCGCGCAGCGACGCCTTCGTGCATTCACTGGCGCCAGGACGCCGCTAGTCGGATTTGGGCGATAAGAGATTTACTTTCCTTAGTTGACTTACTTTGATCCTGAAAATTTACCCCCTCTTTGCTTTGATGTCCTCAATCGAGTTCCGAATGGAAATTCGCCGAATAACAAGCCAGGAGGAAGCTCCGACGTTCAGAAATAGCCCTTTCGGAAACGGTCGACTTAAACCTAAAAATTACGAAAACAAGTCGATTTAAATGGGGTTGAGTAAACAAATGTGACATGAGGAAACCCTTCTCGAAGACCTACTATCTGCTTGATAGGCCACGCGACGCTGTCATATAAAATTACCGGTTTATTGCAATAAAACGAGGACGTAATATCTTATTTAGTTATCTGATGGCGCAGTTGTGTAACGATTGTGCAGCGGACACTATTGATTAAACAAACCGAAAGCCTTTGAAATTAATTGGAACTAATTTTGTCTGGAAACGTTGGATGAAGCACCTTTGGAGTGAAGCGCATTCGGACGAATAAATCAATCACGCTTTTAACCAGACTGAAGCTGTATAAATCATGGTTTATAGAATTGACAGGGCTGCGGTGAACGTCGGTCTGCATCGCGGCGCGTCGCGGCGCCGGCTGAACTCGTCAAACCCTCGATCCGGCGCGCCCGTTGAGACATCTTTTTGTAACTACCGACTATGTCTCTTGACATTACGTTTTCATATTTACTTCGGTACGTTTAGTTGGTCTTTTTACGACTGTTCCTCTTCGGATGCGCCAGCATTTAATCTCACTTTGCCTTACGCTACTTCAACTTGACGTTATCCGCTATAGAAAACGACCACACCATAACCTATTCTAAAATCCCCGGAACGATACGGCAAACAAAACTAAATTTCTAAATGCATCCTTTCGAAGAATACCCTGTCGCGCCGCTCTTAAATATTACAGCTAATCTACGCCATTTTCTATTCATGAAGCTTAATCGCTGCAGGAAAGGACAAATTCTAACATAGATAAGCGCCATTAAATCGTTGAAACCTCCAGAACCTTTTAGATACATTTCCATATAAGCGGCACTTTCACAATTTTCATAACATAAACAGGTATAAGGTCTATAAAAACGCCATGTACAGTTCACAATATATTTTAATACTGGGTGAGGTTATTTTTCATCACATGAATAGCATGATCAAAGGATATAACCTTATCAGCGGTCGTTTAATAACACTAAAGCCTGATATCAAACCTATTTCAATGAATTTTGTTGGGGCGTATACCCCTACCTATGAGTGTAAGAATAAAGAAATCGACGAATTATATCAACGGCTTGACACTGCCTTAACAATACCATAACAAAGTGTTACAATATTTATTGGCGACCTTAACGTGCAAATCGAGATAACAAATTAAAATCATTATTTGAGATCCTCTAGTGGACTTTACGGTATTGTAGAACGATTGTTTGAATTTGCTGTCGATAACTCTCTTAACATAAGAGACATCATCGTTAAATATGCATGTATAAATGGGTTTGTCCGGAGCCCAACTAAATTCCAAAGAGAAAGATAGCTAATAAATTTATAACATGGGCATCATGAAACAGACACTTTCACAAGATTATTTTGCTCCAAGAAGCAGTTCCTCTGCAACAACAAGAAGAAATGAGAAGAGATATTAAAGAATGAATATATCGTGAAACGGGCGTAATATCAAGCGTTGAGAGGTTCAACCCGAACGGAGCTGCGAGCTGATGGCCAACGGGGTGGCCTCCTGGAGAACGCGTACAGACGGGAGTTGAATTTCGACCTGGACGTGGCGGGAGAGGGGATGAGCAACAGTGCATAATGTCGGGCTTTAATATGTTCAACCTAGACGTGGCCAACAAGTAGGTTCGAACGTTGTGGGTGCTGCAGGTGCGTAGTGGCAGACGGACGTGGGGTTCGATCTGTACAGGGCTGCTGAGCAGGTGATGCTTGTTTCAGCCGAAGCCACTAAAATACTCTGGGCGAACTCCTGGAGGTTTGGCCACCAAGTAGGCTGTCAGGCTCTTAGGCGAACAAAAATAATTCGGCTGTTGAAATTGAGTTTTGGCCGTTATTTTCAACGGTCGGTGTCGCAGTGGGGGTCAAATTGCTATGTTTTATAAATTTAGGTATACGTTTTTCCAGGAGTCAGCCGGAATTGTTTGATCTGCGTCATTTTGTAGCTGACCTATATACTCGCATTTTGACAGCATGTAAAGTTCATAAATATCTATTACTTTCGAGTTTACCTGTTAGTCATTTATAGACAGCGTTGCGTCATTCGACCGTTCTATGTGCTTTGAAAGTTAGGCCTTTAATGGCTCGTTTCCAGCCGTTAGCTGCCGTTTGTATGTAGACAGGGCCATCTTCGTTTCAGGGGGCGGAGAGTTTAAAATCTGTATAAATTAGTTGTTCTGATTACAATGTAGACATCGCAACGCCATCCCCAACAACTGTCGGTGACGTTTGCGTGGGTGTGGACAACTTAATTAAATTCATATCAAAGCTATGAAGAGACAAACAGCAAGATACCGCTGGATTTCAATAAAAGTAAGACAATAGTGAAGTAAGAAGAATTTTACATAGTATTGATACCGATAAGAGAGTAAATAAAGATATTTAATGTGCGTGTAGAAGAGACAAAAACAGCACGAAGATATGTACTGAACTAGAAAAACCATGTTAACCATAACTAATCAGAGACCTCGACAGAAAGATTAGCCTGCTTACACGTCAACAGGTGATTTAAATAGATAAGGCTTTACCGGTGTGGATTTTTTAGGAGAACCTCCATAAAAATACTGACAACCCCAATCCCCTAAACAATAATAATACAAATATGTGCTATCTATTCTTAGTGTAGTAATGGATATAGCTATCCAAACGCTGAAAACAAGTAGCAAGGCAACAGCCAAAAATATGGTGTGCAGAGAAGTAATCTAAAGATTGGACGAAACCAACCTTCATATCCATACAAAAAAAGGTTCTACAAAATAATGCGATATATATAGACTATTTCCACTAATTTCTCGTTCTAGTAAGATCTTGCTTGGACTAATAGCCTTCCTTCCTTGATAATCAGATAACGGAGTTTTACAAGGTAAAAGAGTCAAGAATGAGTGGTAAGCTTCAAACAGATTCTAGACAAAAACAAATGAAATAGCATGCAACTATAATTATGCTTTGTCAACTATCGCAAGCTATTTGACCTGGTACAATGAACCGCCTTCGATACATCTTTACAGGAATGGGTGTACCTGCACTGACCAGATATGTGCATCGGAAAATTCGTACAATCGTTGGTCTTCCCTGTACGTTTGAGCAATGTTAACCAGCGACCGGAGGAATATGGTGCTGTCGTAGATTGCTCCAGATCGGCCCAATAGGCCTCTCTTACAGGAATTGACATAACAACTGTCAGCGACGATATCGTATGCCAAGATATTACGTCATTTCAGTCAGATTACAAGTGGAGAACTTATTAACAGAAGGAAAAGTGGACGAAAAATCGGAGAGCTCCTTCATCAACCTGTCAGGCCATTTTTTATTTTTCTTTAATTCCTATAGCTACATAACCATTTGGAGCAGTTTTGGTACAAAATTGGCGAGTCCGCCTGTGTATCGGGCACGTTTCGGTTATATTTTATCTTTTAATACGGCAGCTTTTCGCAGCAAACAAAATTCCTAACCCGCTCGTGGCTTTTGGTTTCATTTGTCCTCTATGCAGTCGCATTTGCAGCTGGCTGTCACATCGCGGGTAACAATGCTCGTTTCTAATATTTTCCAGAAACACAATCAATGGGAGCGAGTGAGATACCTTTCTCGAATTTTTAAATCTTTGTCACACCGAGACGGCCGTGTCGTCATCGTGCGAAGTTAATGCGTTCCTATCTGGCAGAGCGAGCGTCTAAGCGCGAAGCTCCGTTTTAGCGTTGGTTTTTACGATTAGTCAGTCTCGAGTCGGTGTTCATAAGGGCGACGCTGCGAGCGTCTTGGCTCCGACGGTCGCCGGTGGCTTCGGGCACTGCGGCCGATATTTCGTGCTGTTACAGTTTCTTTGTGACTTCCTTAATTGTGTTCTTTGAGTCGGTTCTGGACTAGCTGTGAGAGTGGGCTGTTGTTATTTGCGGGGTGCTGGTGGTGTCCGTGTTGTTGGCTTAAGCCACTCGTTAATTACGGAGGCTCGTTAGCCTATTTTATCCGTCGTTCTGGGCGGGATTCTCCCGAGTGAGCTAGTTATCGGTAACGCTGATGTTTGCAATTGCCAAGGGGGCAAACCACCAATTTCGTCCCGCGAGTCATGCAAGGGATCTCTTGGACACCGCTATTTCCACCGACATCATTTCAACAGAAGTAAAGCGTCAACCGCCAACGCCACGTTTTGAGCCTGACCCACTAAATAAGGTAGCATACGCTGTGTTGTATCTAACCATTGTCTAACGAACTTGTTTGCCGCAAGCATGCTTTGCATTACAATTAAAGCTCGCATATCTGCCGTCCAATGCCTCATTCAAACTTGGTACATTCACGTACAAAACCATTGTGTAACAAACTTGTTTGCCGCAAGCAGGCTTTGCATTTCCGTTAAAGCTCGCATATCTGCCGTCCGATACTTCATTCAAACTTGGTACATTCACGTACAAATTTAGCATTTCCGTAATCAACTTGTTTTGTCGCCAGCTGACATTTAAACCTAATCGAATTTGACTTATTTTCCGCCGCCGTTTAATCGAGGCGAAGTACACTCACTTACAAAATTTAACCTTCGTTGTACGAGCCAACGCTTGGGGGGCTTTATCCGCTTTAGTTGTGCGTATTAGTTATTAGTTAAGGCGTCTCCCAGCTGGGTCTCATACCTTTTTTCATTTACCCTTTTATAATTTGCTAGATTGTTGTACATGCCGACCACGTCGGCGCAGCTGTAAAGTTTCGGCCATGTGATGTGACCTAATAGATATGCTAACTATGACTGGCTTAGGATTTTTTTTTGTTCTTGTGCATGTTTGTTTACAGGTTGACGTAGTCACTGTGTCAAGATCGATGTAAGGTGAGGCCCGAGCCTGGGAAATAAGCGTTGCAGGTAGGTTGGCGCGCTTGTCGCTGCGCTGCTGTCTCCAGAGTTAGTATTTGAGTATTTTTGCCCCGTTTGACTTTCAAGGTTCGGTTAAGCGTGGGTTTTCTCTATTGAACATTCTGGAGCCCATTTATTTTGTAACACCCTATACATATCGACACGCTTGCCCTGTGGTGTCTCGTTTTTAGGACCACGCCCAACTTCCTGAGCGTATTTGAGCCGCGGCCTTTAGCCTGTTTTGTAGCGATTTCCAGGGTAAGTGTGCACGTTTCGCGGACTTTTTTAAGTATTTGACAGTCACTCATCCGTGAGTGTCGTTAAATCAGTTTGATACTGTAACAAACCAGATGATTAGCCCAAATAATAACTCTAATAGGCGATATAGCCCGCGAAGCTATCCGCAGAGGGATCCAGAATTTGGTACAACTAAGCAATAATAATTCATAATAGTCTTCTTCTTCGGAAGTATTCATCGGACCCTCTTAGTACTAGCATATAAATTCGATGAGTCCTGTCTAAACTGACGTTCTTCAGACATCGTACTAAATAGCATTATCGTGTTTATCCAACAATCATTGAAACAGATAACAGGTTAATTGTATCTGTTACTGTAATTGTGTTAGTAGTCAGCTGGCAAAAGTAAATTATCCATATTTCATCATCTATGGATTTGCCATTTAAAACTAAATTTGAATTTTAGTTAGTTTTAACATCGGCTTCATATTATTGCAGTCAATATATGTAAGTTTTTCTTAGAGCCCTTGCATTATTAAAGCAAACGCTCATGTGATATTAATCGAAAATATGTTCAGGTAATTTTCAAATTGCGTCTGTTCTTCGCTGAATGTAACACCAAGAATTAAGAGCAAAGTTAATCTGAAACCTCAATATAATTATTTTCTCCCTTTGACGTCGCAACTATAAAATATTCACTCAAACAACCCTAACCACTATTCAAACACCCTTCTCTCACACGTTTGATTATTTCGGATTCCTTTGTGATCCAAACCAATCAATACAACTCTCCTACGGTTTTCTATCAAGAAGCTAAAGTCCAAACCCCGACTAACACAACAGAAGATGAACTCCAGCTGTTCGCTGATTTTTATACGAATTTCCTTAGCAAAGAATTGAGGGAAATTAATGTTTATACTAAAAACATTATTTTTATAAGCACTGTAAAAGGAAATAATGATGTGCCCGTGCCACTGAAAAACCAATACTCTCGCATTGATGTATTCCAGCAAAAATAACTATGCAGAGCGCAATAAAAGATACAAGTAACGTCGTAGTCTAGAACTGGGTTTCCGAATAAACTAACAAACTACTGACTTCAGGGATTCGCCAGATAGGATTTGCGCCTGTTATTTACTGTTAACAACAGCGCAAGTCGCTACTAAACATTATAGCACTGCATACTGTTGGTACTTCTGAATTTTATTGGAACAAATTATGCGAATAGGTTAATTTAAATAAAATATTAAATTGTGGACGAAACGCAACGTTGCTCCTTTGATGAGCCTTACTTTTCAGGGAACCTAACTATTATATAATCCTTTTCACTGTATTCTTTACATTTATCGTTTTTGATGAACATTTTTTGTATTCCTTATTATCTTGTTATCTTGGCCCTAATTATTATTATTATTATTATTAATCTACTTTAATGGTCGGTTCCTTCCCAACCCAAAGTCAAAGAATTGATAACATACTTCCCAATGGCACACAGTAACCCATATACCGATTTGTTTTCAGTTTTTCATGCAAAATATATGATATTTCACATCCATTCCGACCATTGTGCTTTTCAAAATAGTTATTTATGTATCAAGAAAAAAAGTGCGCGGCATGACCATTCCAAGTGCCATAAACACATGTTTTTTCCCGTGTTAGATGCAATATTTTTTCTACGATCGTAACAGAAGTATACAAATTTTTAGGCCGAGGACACAGTGAATACTCGAGCGTTCGGGAAAGAGTTCGACTCCTGGTTCGGGGGCTCCCCGGTTTCACTCAGTAAATGCATGACAGTTTAAGTGCTTTAAGTACTGCGAACGCGATTCAAGGGGGGGACGGTAGACTAGCCGAGGGAAGGAAATAATATATGTATTCTAGATCATTGACACACAAATTTACGATAAAGCATGAAAAATAGTATATTATTATACGAGTTTCATAAGAGGACCCATTGTATCATATGTGGGTTTGGGGCAAGACGAGCGCAGCGAGGAGTGCTTCAATGCAACAAGTGCTACAATGCCTCTTATTAAACGAATATAATATACTATTTTATCTACTTTCAATTGCCGATTTTATAGAAATTCTAAATTAATGATACTAAAAATATTTCATTGCAATCTAGAGATTTTCTAGGGTAATGATGGCGATATTGTCAAATGACATTTGACACTCGCCATCTACTTAACAATCAATTTCGCTGTTCTGACATTTAAATTAGCTTAAATTTGGTGCAAGCTTTTTGGTTCGTGTGCTGTTCAAATAGTGCTTTACCTAAAACAATAATTGTGTTTAATTAATACGTAAAAAAGTAGCTTCAGTTAAAGTTATATTTGATTAGAATAAACTTAATAAATACAGTTCAGAGATTGTGGTTATGTATTCAACATCTAACGCTTGTCGTGTTATGAGCATGTGAAAGCAAATTGCCATTTTTAGTAGGTTCCAAGTTCCTTTAATTCAAATATAGCGATGCTGTAGTTTGAAATTAGGTCACGTTACGTGCCTGTATGTGGAGCAAGATGCCTATTGCCATTTTGGCCAGTCTTTGATGTAGTTTTAAAATGTCAATTTAACACTTTGTTCGTGTTGGGTTTCATGCTCCTTGAATTTCAAAATTCAGCAAGTCTTACGAAGCTATTTCTTGAAAATTATCTGCCTTAATGTAACAATCTAAGATCGCAGACGTTAGCTGGGGCTTGAACAAAGACATCATCCCTTTTTACGCCATGGTCTTTCCGCGTCTTGGTGAAAACCGAATCCAATACGCCCATGCCTGAGAGATTCTGTTCTGTGGACGACGAAGGTGATGCCCCAGATCGTCGCAAAAAGCCATAGAAGCCGCTAGAGAGGGTGATACCACGTGGAGAACACAAGTCAGGTTTGCTTCCACTATCATATTCCTGTATAACGTCTAGATCGGCTATTAAGACCGCAGAAGTCATCAAGGCCCCATGGTGCTCGCTCCGTTCCAATTATCAAGAACGCAGAAAGACACTATGCGTTTCTTTTAAATCCAGAACTCACAGGAGCACATAAATTTGATAACTTGTTTACCAAAGTCAATTTAATGAATTCCAAATTAGTATCTCTTGCATCCATTGGCTGGTTATTTATGACTTTTGCTTACTTGATGATTTGTACCTAATCAAATAGTGTTTTTTACTTATCGATTGAGTTATTTTGTGTTTCATGATTTGATATAACGCTTTTTTTTATTGCTAATATAGTAGACGGGTCTTATTTATTTGATAACTCACCATAGCGGCCAGCAAAAGCTTGTTTTATGAAGCGATAAGGTAATTTAATTATAAATGCGCTTCGTTCTCAAGAGGCATCTGTGATACGCGTTTCGTAACACGTTGTACGCTGAGGTTTAGGTTTAGCTTGTTTGTAAGCGCCTAATGAGGCTGCAACTAAGTGAGGTTAATTTCCTTGTTTAATTCCAGCGCATTCTCAATCAATTCTTTTTTGCTAACAGAATGCTTATGTAAGAAAGATAGGCATAACAAAACATTATTTTAGTAGGTTTGACGACGATTTTAATTCTGACATAAATAGCATTATAACGTCAAATTCGACAGAAATTTGAACTTTTCACATTTCAAAAATTACGGAACGAATTAGATTATTTATTTATTAAGTGAATAGAAGTTGTCAAACTTTTAACTCGTTCTTGACATTTATTTAAAAAGTTAAAGAAAAATGGACGAGCCTGTTAAACTGAAATTTTGTATATTTGTGTCTCTTTGTTTTACAATTAGTTTATTTGTTTATTCGCCCATCGGCATTAGTAATTTATCCTCTGGGTTACTGACTATAACTGAATATTACTCTATTAATTTTTCATAAATTACGGACCTATTTCGTCGAAATTCAAATTGTTCTTTCTCAATATTTGTTTTGACATCTACATAGTTTTTCCAGTATAATCTTTGTAACTAGTTTATATATTGTACTCAGCAGCGTGAAGGTAGGTGAGAGGTAAGACCCTCCGATTCCAAGCCTAAAAATCTGTGTTCAAACCGCAGTAACTCTAACTGCCTTTACTACGATTCTCCAATCCGTCTTAATGCCTAAAACCTCCTCAAAGAAGAGGAGAGGCCCTGCAGTGAGTATGTAAAAACAAGGTTAATAACAACGACGACGACTCAGTAGTGTACTACCCCTAAAATGTTGTGCAGAGATAAATGAAATTTTTCGGTTAGTGTTGAGGCTACTTGTTTGTAGAGCCAAAGATGTTGAGTAGGAGTCAATATTTTAATCTAGTCTAATTTACAATCATTTAAATCGCCCTTTAACGACTAAAAAACATATTCTTCTTCATCTATCCGTTCTCTACCCTAAGGACATAGAACTCCTTCAAATTCCTCCATCTTGTTGAATCTTGTGCGACATTGTCCCAATTGAGACCCACTGTAGGCTTTTTATGTATCATCCACCTAGCGCATCTGGGGACGCCATACACTTCTACGTTGACTCCATGGTTTCCATCTGATGATCTTATTACTCCAACTTTTCCTGACCTCTTGCAACATGCCCCGCCCACTCCCACTTCAGTGCCGCCACTCTTACAATTACGCCCTATGCTCTCGTTCTTTCCATTCAGTTGCCTTGTGGTTTCTCTTTTTCATTCACTTGACTTGTGGTTTTTAGGTTTATTTATTATAGATTTAGTAAAGACTCAAATTTAAGCTCCGTATGTAGTTAAGGGAAGTATGAACTGATTGGATATTCAGATTTTTTAGTTTGAGTTTTATGGGTAATTCCATTGAAGTATGTCTTTAATAATACCAAAAGCAGCCCAAGTGAGCCTCAGTCTCGAGCGTACTTCTAGCTCTTGGTTTTCTTTCCCATTGTTATGGTGTGTCCTAAGAAAGTGTATTGTGTAACCCCCTCTCTATGTTTTCGTTGTCTATTATAATATTACCCGTTTCGTCAATTTGGTTGGACATGTATTTTGTCTTGTTAGAATTTATCACGGACGTTAGTACTTCTTTGTTATCTGCCATAATCACAATGTCGTCTGTAAACATTAAATGGTGAAGTTTTCCCCCCAATATGTTTATACCTCTTCCATTACAGTTTATTTGCTTCAGGGCATCTTCTAAAGTCGTCGAAATAGCTTTGGAGACATGTTGTCCCCCTGTCTTACTCTTTTTCCTACTTTTACTTTGTTTGTTTTACTGTGGAGTCTGAATTGCAGGGTGGCTTGGTCATAAATGCGCATGATGATGTTGATGAATCTACTATCAATTCTTGCGTCTTTTAATGCTTGTAGAATAGCCGATGGTGTCGAAAGGCTTTCTATACTCGATGAATGCCATACATAAGAGAATATTATATGTATTGTACTGTCTGGAGATGCTCCATTGTATTGTATCCGTTCCTAAATCCTGCTTATTCTGTATGCTGGTAAAAATTCAGTTTGTTTGTTAGGCGGCTTATGATTATTCTGGAAAACAATTTGTAGATCTGAGAGAAAAGGCTAATTGGCAAGTAGGTTTTCCAAGTCTTGTGCATCGCCCTTTTTATAGATCAATACTACTATAGTATTACTCCAATCCAAAGGTATATCCTCGTGTAAGCATTTTTTTAATAGGGCAACTAGTTCTACCATGAAGGCCTCTCCTGCTTCTTTGATCATTTCTGTATCTATTCCATAGTCCCCGGTGGCTTTTCCATTCTTCATGGCTTTTAAGGCAGATTTTAACTCCTCTATTGTGATTGAAGGTATCTCCTCTGAGTTTACATTTGTAATAGTTCTTTGGCGCTCCGTTTCTGTTAAATCGCTTTCTACGTTTGTGTCATATAGCGTTTTGAAGAACTTTTCGCACACTTTTATGATTTCGGTGGTGCTTTCAAGATTGGCCTCTGCTATCCTTGAGTTTTAAGTATTCCTTTTTTTTTGGTTTCGTATTCCTTCTGCATACTTCCCGAGCGAGTTTAACATTATAGTACTACCTGATATCATCCTTTGGCATTTTTCTTTCAGTTTGTTGACATCTGAATATTCTACGGTGTTTCTTTTGCCTTTTTTCGATTTGCGTTCTTATGTGAAAATTAACTATACGCGGTTGTACGAATAGAATGTAGTTTAGTTTGCCATAAGCAATTTGTAACGCACATATTTTGAAGGTAGAATTTCATAGGCAAATTTGTCATATAATAAAAGTTATAACGGGCGGCTGCAAGCCGGTATTTAGAACGTGCTTTTCTCTGGGAAGATGGAAGCATTTGAATCTCACGGAAGCACACATACTAGAATATGCATCTAAGCAATACTGCTTTTTCATATATTATACTTTGCTACACACTGCGCTATAAAGTTATTCATAATTCCCACGTACAATACAACTAATAATAAATTCTCAAAAACTAGTGGATCCGAAACAGTTTTCTACCATCTCTGCAGACCAACTTCCTCTAGTAAGGGTTCCCTCTTTTGCAGCACTGAGATATTAATTTTAACTGAACTTCTACCGGGTTCCATTTTTTTCCCATAATAATTTGATTTCGCTTCCATCTTAGATGATTTTCTATGAGCCATACGTTTACTGGGTACACTTTTCCAAGTGTTTACTATTGTGTATGCTATATAACTAAGTTCTTTTAAGTCGTCGTATGAACTGCATATCGTCTGTCCTTTTAAATAGTCGCGGAATGCGTATTGTCAATTCTTCTTATCGTTGTTTATGATGTATCGTAGTTATAGATATTTACCTTAGTTATCAGTTGTGACTTTTAAATTTCCAAATATTTTTACTATCAGCTATTTTAATTCGTGGCACTAACTAGTGGTTTTGTTGATTTATTTTTATTGAGAATTTTCTTTGGTTGTTAAATAGTTCGTATTGCAAAATGATAATTGTAACATTTCGTATCTATAGCAGGTAATTATGAATAATCAGTTGTAGGTAGCACATATCAATATACGGTCGTTGGTTCCTAAGTTTCTTGATCTGAGTAACTATGTTCTTGAGTCAGATTTTAATATATTTACTATAAGTGGAACTTGGCTGAATCAGCAATGCTGCTTTACATATTGACGGTTATAATTTGGTACGTAAGGATCGGACAGGCCGGGTTGGAGATGTATGTATGTTTATCAAAAGTATTTTTAAATATAATGTAATAAAAATTAACGATTCCATTGAACAATTGTGGCTTAGTGTCTCTTTCAAAGAATTAAAACTTACCATTGGTGTGGTATACCGATCGCCATCTCTCTAGTACAAAACATTTACCGATGAATTTAAGCAGAGTTGCACTTATTGTTTGTCAATATGTGATGAAATATTATGCCTAGGAGACATGAATATTGACATGTCTAAGAGAAACAATTTAGATAGTATTTATTTCAACAATTTGTTAGAGACTCTTGATCTTTATCAAACTATCGAAGCGCCCACAAGGTTAGCTGACAATACAACAACACTAATTGACTTAATCATTACGTCAGATAAAAATTTAGTAACACAGTCTGGCACATATACTTTGAATTTATCTGATCATAAACCTATTTTCTGTTACATTAGCAACAAAAAAGTTATTAGTCCAACAATATTCAGAACAATTAGATGCTTCAAAAATTTCGATCAAAATATGTTTTATCAAGAACTTTTACAATTGCTATTACATTATTTGTTGCAAAAAAAGGATGTTAATGAGAATGTTGCATTTTTAAATGAACAATTACTTTGCCTTTTTGATAAGCATGCTCCTGTCAAAACAATTAAAATTACATAAAAGAAAGCACCTTGGATTACTAGTAACGTAAGATTAATGATAAAACTTAGGGATAAAGCTAAAGCTCAATATTTAAAGAACAAGACAAATGGCAAGTCGGAGTATTACAAGTCCTTAAGGAATCTAACTACGCGGGCTATAAAAAGTGAGAAAAAAGCTTATTAAATTTAAATTTTCTAATTCGGATTCTAAGGCTATGTGGAATGAACTAAAGTCATTAAACATCTCAGCAAATAAGAAAAATGAACTACCTGCCCACCTATGTAAACCAAATGAAATTAATAACTATTTTCTAGATAGTATAACAGGAATTCATAACAATAATGATAATACTTTAAACTATTATAGAAATAATACCTTTTCAGATACTATCGTACCAATGGAATTTACTCTTGTAGATTGTGACATTATTACTGATACACTATTTAAAATAAAAAGCAATTCTAAGGGTTCTGACGAATTAACTATACAAATGATAAAATTTTGTTGTCCACATTTAGTTCCATTTATAACTCACATCATTAACACTTTGTTATATGAAAATATCTTTCAAACACTTGAGACCTATTAGTATTCTACCTACACTATTCAAGATCCTAGAAAAGATAGTTTCACTTCAGTTAAAGGAGCATTTAACTCAAAACAACATCATTCCTACTAACCAGTCTGGATTTCGGGCGAGACGTAACTGTGCAATAGCTTTATTAAATGTAAGCGATGATTTGCTCGAAGCTGCGGACCAAGGCAAAGTATCAGTGTTAATATTATCAGATTTCAGCAAGGCATTTGACACTGTGAATCATTCAATTCTTCTGTCTATTTTGCACTATGTTGGTCTCTCATATGGCGTAATAGACTTTTTCAAAAGTTATCTTGAAAATCGAACACAAAGTGTTGTACTGCCTTGTTGTACATCAAATCCGATACTTGTACCAGATGGGGTGCCGCAGGGATCCGTGCTTGGCGCGTTACTTTTTTTTTAGTGTATACATCTTTATTTCACAAATACATAAAAACATGTAAATTTCATATGTACGCTGATGATACACAGCTTTGCCATTCATTTACTATATCTGACTATCAGCATGCATTTTTAAACATTAACTCAGATCTTCAAGAAATTGCTATAGTATCTAAAAAACTTTCACTTTTAATTAATCCTGCAAAATCTATTGTCGGTAATGCTAAAAATTGCCAAGAATTAAAGGAAGTTGTTAAGTTACAGATAGATGGAGTTACTAGACCGGTTATGGAACAAGCACGAAACCTTGGACTGAGTGTAGATAACACGTTTAGATACAAAACCCAAATTATGAATAATATTAAGAAAGCTTATATGAACCTTAAACTTATTTACCCTCATAGAACTTACTTTTCAAAAGAAATTAAAATGCAACTATGTGATTCCTTAGTTTTGTCTAATTTTACCTTTTGCGCCGAAGTTTACGGTTCATGCTTAACTAAAGATAATATAAATCAAATTCAGAGAGTGCAAAATTCGTGTCTGCGACTGGCATATGCCATTACAAAATATGATCATATTTCTCATAAATTGCAAGATGCAGGCTTTTTATACCACAGAATTGTTCTGTATAAGAGACCAGAGTACCTTTATAATAAAATTACTTACCGCACAGATATTCATAACATGAACAGCAGGTATAAAGGAACAATAACACCACCAGCTCATAAAACTCCACTAGATGAACGCTCCTTTACGTACCAAATAGCAAAGGTATATAATAATCTTCCTATATTCTTGAAGAGTATGTCTGCAAATGCCTTTAAAAGAAAACTTAAGATCGAGTTGTTACGCCAACAATAATTTATTTATACATTTATATTTATGTTACTTTTACAACTGTGATACGATGTGTTACATGCTATTATGATTTCTACATAGCCACAACCAACTGTCGTCGAATTGTATTAGTTTTTAGTGTATAGTTTTAAGAATTATATAAATTTAAGAATAAATCTTTATTATGCAAGGTTCGGGTGGTAGATCAAGAAGCGGCATATCGCTGCAATTGAACCTGGGGCTTGGGGTTTCCCTATAAATTAATTGAAATTACGTGTTTTTTCTTTTGTTGCAATTTTTAATTATATGGGAAATAAAGCTGATTATTATTATTATTATTATTATTATTATATCTCACACGCTACTGTATTCCAGTCGAGACAGCGATCATTTTCGAAACTCTGGTTCAGAATTTGTTAAACTTCAATCTTTGTATTTAGCATGTATAAATTACTTAAATTGCTTTAAATTTAAATTGCTGCAACCCATAATATTAAATCTCTTATTTTTAATTATTTACCACTCTTCTAACTACCATTATTTCTTTGTGTATAAATATAATATCTATTCGATATGCATACTGTTTATCTTTTTCTGTATTATATCTTCAACAACTTCCATTAAAGTTTTCTGTTATTCAATTCTTCACATATTTACAACTTATAACTGGATAGCTTCTGGATAAAAACCGCATTCTTCCATGTTCCTTCATTTCTGCCATTGCATATCTCTTCAGCGAAATCACTCCTAGAAATACCTAGTATTTCAGCAAGCATAGCTAGGATTAGGCCTATTCTTGCCAGTGCCTCTACAATCCACCTTAAAAGACTGTCTTTTTTTAAACCTATGTTTACGATTACATACTTTTCTAACAAAAACATGTTCCTTTTACTATACGTTCCAACAGGTGAATACATATGCAACCTTAAAAATAAATAAGTAAGTAAGACTTCAAACGATCGAACTTAATTTAAACGACAACCCCTTGAGCTGTCTCTTTTAACAGAATTTAACAAAACTACATTTTAGCCTAGCTCCTTTAGATCACCACATGTTATAATTTTTAAAGTCAAGCTGCGATAATTACCGTTTAGTCGATTGGTTAATCGCATCCAATAGCACATGGTTTACATGGCCAATATAAATCACGTTACAATAGCCTGGTCCGCTGAATTCACCCAGCAATATACAATCGGCATAATGAAACCTGTTTTGCATGTAATTACCAATACAACCCCAGTTTACATGTGCGTATCAGAAGCCTATTACAGTTCAAAGATAATGCTATGAAACTAGCTATATCTCTCGCAAGTGTGTGCGTGCGTACACAATGACTTGGAACTCTCCCTTTCTAGCTCATTAGATCACATCACTTCACATTCCCTGAGAAATTAACTTTCCACTAAAAGTCTATAGGTATACGTAAAATTATAGAGTTTCATAACTGCTTATTTCCGTGGGCGTGGTTGGAGATCTCCACATTTCCAGCTGATTTATTTGGAAATTACCAATAATTTTCCATGAAAGCTTGACACACTCCGATAATTTACTTTAAAGCGTCTATTTAAAAGGTAACTGAGATATTTCCTACAATAAAAATGTCTGATTTTATATCAAAAGCGCTTGGCCCACCACAAAATTTAATGCTGTCGACTTTCATACACGTGCGAGCATTCTGAAGGAATTTATTTACAAATCGGCTATTGATCGTCAAAACCTCTTTGTTAGCTAACTGTCCTGATAACAAGACGTACTGCTACTGACATAGGTATCTTATTGGAAATTCCTCGCGAATAGCACGAATTTGAAGATATTAGACTTTCCGCCAACTAAAATTGATATTTGAGTTACATGTACCCAGCCTGACAAGCTAATCGATACGCGAACTTCAATTTAAGGGAATTGTGTCAAAGCAATGACGAGTATCATAGAAAATTACGAACATATCGCCGCTATATAGATTTCGTGGAAAGGTAAACACAATTTCCAAAGCCTTTCATCGCTCAGGAAGCGTTGTGCTTACGAAAATTGTTTTTCGGCACTCGAGAATTATGCCTTCTACAGCAGAGCCTGTGATAAAAGCGCGCTTAAAATGCGCAAAGAAGCCGAGCAATTTTTAATTTGCCGGTAAAGGATTTATTAAAGCAATATTTTCAAATTAAATTTCGCGCAACAAAATCGAGCATATATTTCAGTTTAATTAACACGCAAGATTCAATATAAAACGCAGTGGGGCATTTTAATTACGGACAAAAGCGTCCATACAGATTTCCAGCGTGCCTGTTGAGCAGAAAGCGCCAAAATGGAATAATTTGGAAATTTCAAAGCGACACGACGCGACGGCTAAATTTTTTATACGTAAATCTCATGAGCGCTGAAAGCTGACAGCTTAACAAAACAAGATCACCCAGGAAGCATAAACGGCTAAGATACTTTCATATAAACTTAATAATAAAAACATACTTTGACAAAATTACAAATATTTGAACTAAAGCTAAACCAAAACCGCACGATCGAAAAAATAGAATTAGAATAGGCCGTGGTAATGCTCCAGAGCCGGTAGCGGAGACACGTTCGGAACGTCAAAGTCAACAGATACTCCCAGTCCATATCTAACCTTTAAAAAATCATGCTCGGTTTTGTTCGATGTAAAAGGGCTTTTCAATAAAAGTGAGTACTTACCTAATAATTATAATTCTATTTAAACATAACTGTTAACCTCATTTTTTATGTTTAACGTCTTTGACTTTAATAATTTCACTAAGACCTACTCTAATTCTGTTTTTTGTTTCTCTAGCCCAGTTAGTAGAATCACAGACCGTCGTCGGATTTTTTTTTGTATTGCGAAAAGAAAAATTCCTCATTTTGGGATATAATTCAATAAATCTGGGAGTCTGACAAACCATAAAGATGTGGATAAAACAGTGCACGAATACATCGATGTAAATACTTCAAAAACAAAGCACTTCTATCCATTTTCCTTATTCTGTGCATTCCAATATCTTGATGTGACAAAAATTATAAGAAAAATCATCTATGATGTCTTTGTTATGCATCGAGATATATCAATGGTCGATGGGCACATAAATAAAACTGCAACTAAAACAAACACGTAACTGACTCCATAAATATACTGTTTGAGGCTTTCGCAGTAACTCGAATTATTCTTGTTAACATAGAATTTCGGCTTAGACCGCGTAGTCTTTGGTCTTAATGTGCCTTGCATCTTGTAAACTTGAGCAAGGATCCACGCGATAGCCATGCTCTTTGGTTGCTCGTGTAGTTTGAGTACCTTGAGGACTAGGTTACTTAGACAGATTTGGCCTTGTTGCTGTTTGTACACCCCTATTGACTAATGTTTCGCAAGACCTTACAGCTTGCATAATCAAGGTGAAAGTCGCACTAAGAACTGATGGTCGGTGTGGAGCTATTTATAGTCCTCTGTGCCAGCTGCTAGGAGCGACGTAACGCTGATTGGTCGTTCAAGTGCAGCGTAATCCGTGGGGCGTGGCCCTATGACGCACAGTGGTTGTAATGCTTTAAATCGTATATCACAGGAGTCAGAGTTCTACTAAGCTTAAAGCCATCTTCCCTGTTCATATTATTTGGATGTTTTTAGTGGAAGTAGTGAGGTATTCTAGCAAGTAATATGGCTTGCTCAAATTCTAAGGTGTGCCAATTTCTAAATGTATGCGCAGCTACGGCTGATTTTGTGATGCGTTTGTATTTGCAATCGCCTTTATGTAGCTGAAGTCTTACACCAATGCAACTACCATTCCGTTCAATGTAACTCGAGCCCCATGAACAAGGAATGTGATATACGCTAGCGGTTTTTAAACTTGGTATTTCGTTTTTTACTGATCTTAAGCCGTTACCCAAAGTTTCATTGGTCGTGAACACAATTTTAATGTTGCATCGTCTCAGGACACGTTCTATCTTATCAGTCGAGCCTTTAACTAAGGTAGAAATGCTAAGCCTCCCAGAGGTGGGAATTTTGTTATCATTTTGTGTCATAGTCTTGTCTAGCGCTTTTAATATTGGGGTAGTGGTTAAATAACCAATCAGCGTTACGTCGCTCCGAGCGGCTGGCTCAGAGGACTATAAATAGCTCCACACCGACCTTTGTTTCTTAGTGCAAGATAGGCTACTTCAACTATCAGTTTAAGATGAGCTTCGGCAACTTCGGAAGCTGTTTGCTTTATTTTGACCTTAATCTATAGACTATAGAATGTACTTTAACGTGCAGTACCACAATAAAGCTTTACCAATCAAAATATATTTAGTGCAAATGTCCCCACCTTTTTAAGCAAAACTAGCTACAAGTGCCATTAGTTATTAGTTTTATTGCTTCAATCGTAGCTAATAGGGAAAACTGAACTACATAGTTACAAATTAATTAGAATCTGAAACCCCTACTTCAAATTATCCTTAATATAGTATTGTACATATAAATTCCTCTTTTGCTAGAATCCTACAATTATGAATTCGGTTATCCCTGCATTATTATTATTAATCCATCATAAATTATTTGAAAAAATGTCTAGAGCTAACTGGAGCTTAATATTTAGACTAGAGATCGATATACACGTACGTACGGGAGAGCTGCTATATATTAATCAATGTTTTTGCTGCTACTTACATAATCGATGCTAATGTTGGGTAGTTATACATTTTGTATTTACCTGAAAAATAAACATTATTAATAATATTAATGTCGTTTTATATACAGTAATAGTACTCGACCATATTATTAGAGAGTAAACTAGAGAAATACTAGAGATCAAATGTCAAACAGAAGTTAATGCAAAACAGGGCAAAGATCTTATCCTGAACCCATTAAGAAAATTATATATTATCTACAGTAAAGCCAAGTAATAAGATACTTATTCCTAGTTAGTCAGTGCAAATGAAACCACAATATATTTTAAACAACTGCCAAGGATAGTTCGATATATAATAGGAATATAATAGCTGAAAATAAATGAACTTTGAAATATGTAAAATTATTTTAGATATGAAAACATAATAAAAGCAACAACATTACGAAATTACATTGCTAAAATAATTCATTACTGTTCATTGGTTTTCCATAAAAATACGAAAAGTGAAGAAAATGCCTTAGAAACATTTGCAATGTGCTGAGATCATACGCATTTCATATTTAGGATTTTAGCAACGTTTACGAAGGATCACATGAATGATTAACAAGTTATTTGACGTTCAATCCATCAAAATTAAATTCTAGGACGGCAAGCGATTTTTATTATTTATAGGTTTTTCCCTACTAACTACTAATCTTCAGAATTGAGTTTAAGATTTCAATCTTACGGCTATTCTGCAGTACGAAATTTGTTGATTGATAAGTATTTCGTATTAGCACTGATTAACCACAGCATGTTAATGTGTGTTTTCCTGTTTGAAGAGGTCTTCCGCATTGTGCAAGTAAACATGATGTTATAAAGTGTGGAAATTTCTAAAAATATTCCACTTATAATCTGACCCGGATCTAATTTGATTTCCTCACGTGTTATACGTTCTTGCCGCTAATTTATTTTATCTGTACTTCAACAAGCTTTAGACAATAGCTATCTTTTGAAAAATCACGTTTGCGAACTGGGTAATCTTTTCCGCATGAAACATTTATGGCCTACTTGCCATCTCTGCGTAAGCATGTTTAGAAATTATACCTACTCCTGTGTAAGCCGTGGTATTCTTTTAGCAGTGTTTTGTTCTCCTATATGGTAGATTCTCTTATTTGTATCTGGGTAACCTACTCCACAGACAATAAATGTCCTCGACTTTATCTATGTATTTCGAGTGTGAGCTGAATATATTTGTGGTTATAAACTAATTCCTTCGTTTATTCAATTCATTTAAACCCTATATCTAGCTGTAAGTTAACAAAATGGCGCCAAAACAATAACTTTTTTTTATCAAGGTAGTTGAAAACATACATATACGATACGAGGTATATAAAGCAGTCCATAACGCCCTACGACATAAAGAGCGAGCGTAATGATAACGCCCGCTCATTATGCCGGCTCGGCTGGGCGTTATCGACTCGTAAAGCAGTTTTCAAGTTTTTCAAGTAATTTGCGTATTCAAAGTGGAAAATAAAACGGTATATTCACCACGGGCATTACTTGATGTTCATAGCCCTCGGGCGACTTATAAACCCTCGGTCCAGAGGCCTGTAAACTTGTCGCCTTCGAAAGGACATGTAAATCTTCATAATGCCCTCGGTACATACCTGCTTTCGCCTGCTAAATGACGTCAGGGGGCGTAATAGATATTTATGCATTAAGGGAGATATGAATGTTTTTCCCTATGGTCGACGTGGTTACAGACCGAGAACCTATGGCCCGAGGTTTGTAAGTCAACCGAAGAAAACAAACATGAATATCTCTCGTGGTGCATACAATATTTTATTTACTAGCATATAAGTAAAAATACGAGTAGTATGAAATTTCAAAATGTCATAACTGTCATATGTCACATTTAAAATAAGAATCTGTAAGTAACATCAAGGATTGCCTGAATGTACGGTTGCTAAGGCGTTGTTTGTAGTTGCATGGTTACCATGAGAGTAGAACAGTGGTCAGGATAGCGGCCATTTTGTGTTGGGACATGGCGGCCATCTTGTTTAATCGGATCAATTAAAAGTCAATTAAACCGCGAATTAAACCGCGAATCAGATGCTCTAATTAATGTCGCGGATTGACCTAATTATTTTTGATGTGTGCTACTGATTAAATTACGCATTAGCTTCCGATTAAATTACGCATTAGATTTTTTATTTTCTTCCGGAATTACGCGGCGGCCATTTTTAATTTTCGCGGGAATATTTGAAATTTGAATCTTTTCCGATTTTTTTTTCTAAGTTCCATTATTTGAATTTTAAACTTCCCGGGTGTCAGCAGCCATCTTGGTTTTCTGCGCGCGCACTTCTAGCGGAAATATTTGAATTTCAAACTGTTAAATCTATCTCGCTCTTCTGCCCCCTTGGTTGTCTCTCTCGTGCATTCACAGAAGGACTATTTATATTTAAAAAAAGCTATTTGCGTCGGGCCCAAGTGGGATTCGAACCCTAGTTGCCTGGCCAGTATCCCCTACACCTAACCCCTAGACTAGCGAGGTGTCTTAGAAATTTAAGATTTGAGCAGTGTGCCATTCCGGTTGAGTGCCGCTATGCTGTCATATTATAAAATTATTTATTTCCTGAAAATTATAATTAATAACAGATGAACTGCATTGTGCATAATTTAGAACCATAGTAATATTTTTAAAAAGCGTCTTCGTAAGTGTTTTATTTTATCAATAACTTGTTTTTTGTAGCGGGCTGTAAATTTTAATCGACAAAAAATGCATTGTTACCGGGGGATTGCGTCTGCTGGGCCTTTGTAGCTTATTGTGTTTAAAGCTTGATATAATTTAAAAAAAAAAACCGATATTACGATTGGATGTGCCATCATTACTTATATAATTTGTGCCTGCTATATGGCTGGATTATCGAGATTCTCATTGAACTTTCTCTTTTGTTCTGCAGAGAAACCTTGTCTGACGTCATGACCTCGGTGCATTTTCAAACAAAGAACCAGATTCTAGAAATTCATCGAGTTACAAATTTGAGTTTAATATATTCCTGACATAGGGCTTTTAACCGTTGCATAGAATTGGAAAGTTTTATTTAACGTGCCTAAACAGGATTGTTTAGAAGACTGTAATTATAATTAGCATCGTAATGGAATGCACCAAGATTTAAATCAGCATGCATTGTTCGTCTGGATCGAGCAGTACGTACTCCAACGGTTTCTAGTCTTGCTTGGTTGACAGACGACAGAATGCACGGTTACCGGTCAGCGCAGCCAACGGCTTGGCGCTAAAATCCCTGTGACACAAAATCTAGTGGGATAAGCTTGCCTGGTTAATAAAGCACTCTAGTTCATATGATTTTTGTCGCTTTTAAAAATAAATAGACATTATTTTTTTCGTGCTTGAGTTTTATAATTACGCTGAGCCCTTTGTGGCTTGATTACGTCATTCCGAAGTCTGCTAGTTTAAAAATTAAATGGGGGATAAGAGGTAAAGATCGTAAATATAAAAACGAGTGACAAATTTGATTTTAATATATTCCTGAAATACTAAGTATGAAAAAGTCTCATATAGGTAAAAAAGCCGGGTTGTGTTGCTCTCAGCTACAGTGTTTCGGCTACTTTTCAAGTCGTAAATATAAAAACGAGCTACAAATTTGATTTTAATATAGTTTTGAAATACTAAGTATGAAAAGATCTCATATAATATTATTAAATTATTTATAAAACCACGGCTATTATCCATTTTTCATATTTGAAATGCTAGAATATGTTTAATTTTACGGTTCTATGTGTAATTACAAAAGACATTATAGCACCGATGCGAACTTCCTATTTTGTCATCCTCAAATGGCCTAACCGGTCGTTGCCTGTCGGTCACAATTATATATATCAGCAATAACATGAACAAGAAGATATACGTATTGCTTGAGTAAGAAAGAGATAAACATATAATCCGTTCACGACCTTTTTGGGACAGAGTTGGCTATTATTTTTTCTTTTCATGTTGGACTAACTGATTCGGTGATGTAGCGGATGCAACTTTTTTTCTGTCAGTGTCTGTTCGACATTTTCTTGCCACCACATTGCCAAACTTATTATTTTAATATTCGTAAGAAAATAAATGCTTTATCAAGTGTGTAAAAGTAATTTTAATTTCCGTCAAAGGAAAAATCAAAATGCCCAATATAATTTTGTTACAACAAAAAATTTCCATTAAACGATGCTAGTTGCAGTTTAAAAAGGACAGACCAGATCTAAACGAACACGAGTTGATGTCGAGACTAGAGAGAGATCCGGCAACAATGTACCTATTCAGAAAATATAACCTTAAACTGAAAACAACCTAACCTAACAGAAAAAGTGTCAGTTTGCATTAGGGAGTTTAGTTGCCGCTTATATTAGCAAGTATTGGAGAAGGCTTGACTAATTTTAATTATGACATTTGTCAACTAAACATAAAATAAATTTGAATAAAAGCACGCAAAATTACGAAAATACGTAGAAAATTTATAAAAATCGGCATCTTGTCACATTAAATTCTGCAAAAACGACAAAAAATATTTTTATACAACTTTCATTGAAAAAATAGTAAAATTTTACGAAAATACGTCTGTGTTGACGACCAATGAAAATAAACTTGAATAAAAATACGCAAAAATTACGAAAAGACGTATGTGTTGATCCCCAAAGTAACAAAAATTTGAATAAAAACGCACAATTTCGTTGAAAATCTTTACAAAGCGACTTTATAGTACCGAAAAATTGATGTAAAAAAGTTTTAAGAGTTATTTCTAAGCATAATTTTGCAAACGTTTAACAAATAAACCGTAATTTTTTAAAGTACATCACACAATTATGAAATCGTAGTTCAATTTATATGAATTTCGATACTTTGTATGTGAAAAATAGCTTCAATTACTAATATTTGAATAGAAACATGCAATTTCCAAGGCATTTCGTTTAAAATTTTAGAAAATCGACAGCATCTCGCATGAAAATTTATAAAAATCGGCATCTAGGCACATTAAATTCTGCAAAAACGACAAAAAACAATATTTTTATACAACTTTCATTGAAAAATAGTAAAATTTTACGAAAATACGTTTGTGTTGACGACAAATGAAAATAAATCTGAATAGAAACACGCAAAAATTACGAAAAGACGTATGTGTTGACCCCCAAAGTAACAAAAATTTGAATAAAATCACGCAATCATACAGCATCTCACATAAATTTTCGCAAACATCGACATCATGTCACATAAATTATACAAAAACTGTCATCACGTCACTTGAAATTATACAAAATACGATATTTTTATTCAACACACGATGAAAATTGAACAAAAATCACGCAATCACACATCATATCACATAAATTTACACAAAAATCGACATCATGTCACATAAATTATACAAAAACTGACATAATATCACTTGAAATTATACAAAAAACGATATTTTATTCAACACACGATGAAAATTGAACAAAAATCACGCAATTACAAGCCATCCCACATACATTTTCACAAAAATCGACATCATGTTACATAAACTATGCATAATTTTGCAAATGTTTTACACTTTTTATAAAATGCATCGCTCAAAATTAAAAGAAATAGCAATTTCGTTGAAAAATTTGCAAATGTTTTACACTTTTTTATAAAATGTATCGCACAAAATTAAAAGAAATCACAATTTTCTAAATTATATCACGCCATTATGAAATCGTAGATTGATTTTTTGAAATTTTACACTTTGTAACTGTAAAATAACTTCAAATACTAATATTTTAGCTTTAGATTTTGTAATTATTGCAGATTCGTGAAAAACAAAAGCAGAGTAGAAATAAAAAACACAAACACTTTTGTAATAAACAAATATATTGTTCTTATTTCGTATAATACTTAATAATATAAATATAAATGTACAACAGAATGTCTTATTTTCTAAAAATTCGCTAGCAATTTACAAAACTGTAGTTTGAGGTGCACGACATTTCAAATTAAAAAGGCTGTAAGTAATAAAATCAGAATTTCATTGTGTAATTTTAAAGTTTAAGATGCACCCAATCTAGAATTCCCTTCGTTTTTGGTGTTGATGACATCTGCCTTAGAGGCGTTTTTCTAACGGCCCTTTTTTGGAGGCGTTTCCTTATCGGCGTTCTTCTGACTGAACCTTTTTGATGTGGACTTGGATGAGTAGCTGGTGTTTTTAATTTATATTCTAAATCGGAATCGCAGTTATCAGTTTCAATTTCGGTGTTTCCTGTAGTACCAGTCGGGGTTGGCTTCTTTTGCTGTTTAGGTTTAGCTAGCAGCACATTAGCAACGTTAAGCTCTTTGATGTAATCAGCAAACTGTAGGCGTCCGGGTGGATTAATAGTTTTTCGAGGCCGCAGAGTGTCGTGAATTAAATCGACTATGTTAGACGCCGGTAAAATTTCACCCTTTATAGTAACGGTACCCTTGTGATCCCAGCTCACATCGCTTGAGGTACTCAAAATGCGTAGGAAAACTTCAGCTTTTTTCTTAAAAGTTTTGGGAAGTGTAGATAAAATAACGGCATTTGATAGGCTGTCACTGGTTGTTTCAATAGGTATTTTGATTGGCTGCCGCGCCTGGTTTGTGAAATGAAGGAATCGCTGTAAAACCTGATTGTACTGGATCCATTTATCGTGATCAGTTAATTTGGACTTTAAAACTTTTTGCATTTCGTCATCAAGCTGTGATAATATATTTTTCTCCGCATCATCGCCAGACTTAAGACGTCGGACAAATTCAGGCGATACAATCAACATCTTCCGCTCTTTGTCCATTTTAGTCGAAAAGGAGCTCAGTCGTTTGTTCTGGTAGAGCCGTCGTGAATAAACTAGCTTAAAATCAAGACTTTTATAATAAATATATAAAAAATATGACAGGTACGGGAATCGAACCCGTATTCTCTCTCGAGATCAGAGTTTGAATCTGACGCCTTAACCATTCGGCCAACCTGCCTCACTATATAAACGAGCACTCTCTGCATAATTAAGAAAACATATAGTTTAAAAGTCTTCTATTTGCAATTTCATACAATATTTCATATAAATTAAGCCATGTACAAATTTCTAAATCGGTTTTGATATATATTTTCTCGAAAGACTTGACCCTCAGCTGCCGTTTTATTATTTGTCGTGATGCGTCATCGCTGAATTTTACAAGTGCCATCCTGTCTGAGATGTGACGCACGCAGTGTTTCCATACCTTTTTATTTTAAAATTCTATAAAATCAGAGGTCCAAACTGCTGCCGCATCAGGTAACAGAGTACAATGGTTTAAAACGTGTTAGTGCGGCAGCAGTCGGGAATCTGGTTTTATAGAATTTTAAAATAAAAAGGGATGGAGACAATATATTTATTATAAAAGTCTTGATTTTAAGCTTGTATAATTTCAAGTGACGTGATGACAGTTTTTGTATAATTTATGTGACATGATGTCAATATTTGCGAAAATTTATGTGAGATGCTGTATGATTGCGTGATTTTATTCAAATTTGTGTTACTTTGGGGGTCAACACATACGTCTTTTCGTAATTTTTGCGTGTTTCTATTCAAATTTATTTTCATTTGTCGTCAACACAAACGTATTTTCGTAAAATTTTACTATTTTTCAATGAAAGTTGTATAAAAATATTGTTTTTTGTCGTTTTTGCAGAATTTAATGTGCCTAGATGCCGATTTTTATAAATTTTCATGCGAGATGCTGTCGATTTTCTAAAATTTTAAACGAAATGCTTTGGAAATTGCATGTTTCTATTCAAATATTAGTAATTGAAGCTATTTTTCACATACAAAGTATCGAAATTCATATAAATTGAACTACGATTTCATAATTGTGTGATGTACTTTAAAAAATTACGGTTTATTTGTTAAACGTTTGCAAAATTATGCTTAGAAATAACTCTTAAAACTTTTTTACATCAATTTTTCGGTACTATAAAGTCGCTTTGTAAAGATTTTCAACGAAATTGTGCGTTTTTATTCAAATTTTTGTTACTTTGGGGATCAACACATACGTCTTTTCGTAATTTTTGCGTATTTTTATTCAAATTTATTTTCATTGGTCGTCAACACAGACGTATTTTCGTAAAATTTTACTATTTTTTCAATGAAAGTTGTATAAAAATATTTTTTGTCGTTTTTGCAGAATTTAATGTGACAAGATGCCGATTTTTATAAATTTTCTACGTATTTTCGTAATTTTGCGTGCTTTTATTCAAATTTATTTTATGTTTAGTTGACAAATGTCATAATTAAAATTAGTCAAGCCTTCTCCAATACTTGCTAATATAAGCGGCAACTAAACTCCCTAATGCAAACTGACACTTTTTCTGTTAGGTTAGGTTGTTTTCAGTTTAAGGTTATATTTTCTGAATAGGTACATTGTTGCCGGATCTCTCTCTAGTCTCGACATCAACTCGTGTTCGTTTAGATCTGGTCTGTCCTTTTTAAACTGCAACTAGCATCGTTTAATGGAAATTTTTTGTTGTAACAAAATTATATTGGGCATTTTGATTTTTCCTTTGACGGAAATTAAAATTACTTTTACACACTTGATAAAGCATTTATTTTCTTACGAATATTAAAATAATAAGTTTGGCAATGTGGTGGCAAGAAAATGTCGAACAGACACTGACAGAAAAAAAGTTGCATCCGCTACATCACCGAATCAGTTAGTCCAACATGAAAAGAAAAAATAATAGCCAACTCTGTCCCAAAAAGGTCGTGAACGGATTATATGTTTATCTCTTTCTTACTCAAGCAATACGTATATCTTCTTGTTCATGTTATTGCTGATATATATAATTGTGACCGACAGGCAACGACCGGTTAGGCCATTTGAGGATGACAAAATAGGAAGTTCGCATCGGTGCTATAATGTCTTTTGTAATTACACATAGAACCGTAAAATTAAACATATTCTAGCATTTCAAATATGAAAAATGGATAATAGCCGTGGTTTTATAAATAATTTAATAATATTATGAGATCTTTTCATACTTAGTATTTCAAAACTATATTAAAATCAAATTTGTAGCTCGTTTTTATATTTACGACTTGAAAAGTAGCCGAAACACTGTAGCTGAGAGCAACACAACCCGGCTTTTTTACCTATATGAGACTTTTTCATACTTAGTATTTCAGGAATATATTAAAATCAAATTTGTCTCTCGTTTTTATACTTACGATCTGGCTTTACCTCTTATCCCCCATTTAATTTTTAAACTAGCAGACTTCGGAATGACGTAATCAAGCCACAAAGGGCTCAGCGTAATTATAAAACTCAAGCACGAAAAAAATAATGTCTATTTATTTTTAAAAGCGACAAAAATCATATGAACTAGAGTGCTTTATTAACCAGGCAAGCTTATCCCACTAGATTTTGTGTCACAGGGATTTTAGCGCCAAGCCGTTGGCTGCGCTGACCGGTAACCGTGCATTCTGTCGTCTGTCAACCAAGCAAGACTAGAAACCGTTGGAGTACGTACTGCTCGATCCAGACGAACAATGCATGCTGATTTAAATCTTGGTGCATTCCATTACGATGCTAATTATAATTACAGTCTTCTAAACAATCCTGTTTAGGCACGTTAAATAAAACTTTCCAATTCTATGCAACGGTTAAAAGCCCTATGTCAGGAATATATTAAACTCAAATTTGTAACTCGATGAATTTCTAGAATCTGGTTCTTTGTTTGAAAATGCACCGAGGTCATGACGTCAGACAAGGTTTCTCTGCAGAACAAAAGAGAAAGTTCAATGAGAATCTCGATAATCCAGCCATATAGCAGGCACAAATTATATAAGTAATGATGGCACATCCAATCGTAATATCGGTTTTTTTTTAAAATTATATCAAGCTTTAAACACAATAAGCTACAAAGGTCCAGCAGACGCAATCCCCCGGTAACAATGCATTTTTTGTCGATTAAAATTTACAGCCCGCTACAAAAAACAAGTTATTGATAAAATAAAACACTTACGAAGACGCCTTTTAAAAATATTACTATGGTTCTAAATTATGCACAATGCAGTTCATCTGTTATTAATTATAATTTTCAGGAAATAAATAATTTTATAATATGACAGCATAGCGGCACTCAACCGGAATGGCACACTGCTCAAATCTTACATTTCTAAGACACCTCGCTAGTCTAGGGGTTAGGTGTAGGGGATACTGGCCAGGCAACTAGGGTTCGAATCCCACTTGGGCCCGACGCAAATAGCTTTTTTTAAATATAAATAGTCCTTCTGTGAATGCACGAGAGAGACAACCAAGGGGGCAGAAGAGCGAGATAGATTTAACAGTTTGAAATTCAAATATTTCCGCTAGAAGTGCGCGCGCAGAAAACCAAGATGGCTGCTGACACCCGGGAAGTTTAAAATTCAAATAATGGAACTTAGAAAAAAAAATCGGAAAAAATTCAAATTTCAAATATTCCCGCGAAAATTAAAAATGGCCGCCGCGTAATTCCGGAAGAAAATAAAAAATCTAATGCGTAATTTAATCGGAAGCTAATGCGTAATTTAATCAGTAGCACACATCAAAAATAATTAGGTCAATCCGCGACATTAATTAGAGCATCTGATTCGCGGTTTAATTCGCGGTTTAATTGACTTTTAATTGATCCGATTAAACAAGATGGCCGCCATGTCCCAACACAAAATGGCCGCTATCCTGACCACTGTTCTACTCATGAGATTGAGGGAGAAATAACTTGAAAAAGCCCTTGGGAGTTATGAGTAGTTTTTCATATTTTGTATCTATGATGAAAATGAACAATACTCGTATCATGTTGCTAGTAAATACAAGAATTTTATTTTCCACTGATCGATTATTTGTTGTTTATATCTGTGATACGAGGTATATAAAACAGTCCATAACGCCCTTGTGCGTTATAGATTGCTCTGCACGCTTTTCCAGTTATGTGCGTCTTCAAAGTAGAAAATAAAACGTTGTATGCACCACGAGCAACACTTAATGTTCATAGCCCTTGGGCGACTAATAAACCCTCCGGCCAGAGGTCATCAGACTTGTAAACTTGTCGCCCTCGAAAGGGCATAAACATCTTCAGAATAAATAAATAGTACCGCCCGCTGACGTCATTTTAGTTACTATTTAAAGAAACGTATTAATGAAAACCGTACCGAGTTAGAAAGGTACTATTCAGCTAAAATCATTGTAAGAATTGCCCTGTTTTCATTTCACAATGTTTATATAATCTCAATCTGTCTTTTTAAAATTTCAATCATACATTTAGTTTTGTATGCACCTGAGGCGAAAAACAGCGTCTTCGGCTCTTATAGTGATATAGCCCTCTGTGCTTCGCTCCTCGTGCTATAACTTTCACGCCGAGGGCCAAAAACGCCTGTTTTACGCCCTTGATGCATAAACAGCTAATTAAATATCTAGTATGAGCGTCAGTGTCAGATTACTTGACAACGGACATTATAATAGTGATGCCCTTGGATTAATTATCTATCTATTTGATTAGGAATGCTTCTCCTTTTTTTTCATGTTCCGTCTCCGCTAAGGAGTATGCAAATCATCACAGCAATTTGTACTCTTGATGTTCCTGCTCTAAAGAATTGGTTGAAATTACGTTTATACCATTCTCTAAGACTACGCAGCCATGACATCCTTCTTCCGACACTACGTTTTCCCTTTATTTTTCCCTGAATGATAAGTTGTAGCAACTAGTAGCGTTCTCCCCCTACCACATGTCCCAAGAGATTCTCAGAATTCCCCTATATGTCCACATCTCCAGTGCATCTAATTTCTTCATAGAATGTTTGTTCCATGTCCATGCTTCCATTCCATATAAGTGTTGAGTAAACATAACATTTTACCAACCGTAGTTTAGTGTTAGGAATTTCGAAACAATTTTTACTTTCCTTTACAATAAAGTATTATAGATTCGCCCCAACAATTCGAAATTGAGTTTTCAACAGATCTTCAGGTTTTAGAGCCCGCGATCCCAAAAGAACATGTTTTTGCTTTGTCTGTCTGTCTGTGTGTGAATAGAATATTCCAAAAACGAAAAGAGGTATGACGTTGAAATTTCATATATAACTTTTGTGTACTATCTAGATGCGACCGCAAGCTTTTCGCAAGAAAATTGCATAACCGGAAGTATGGCGTTTACTCTTGATTTTTCAGTTTTTTCGATTTTCTCAAAAACGGCTCTAAGGATTTTTTCGAACGTTACATTTTTAATGTGTATTATTGTGAGATTTTCCCGTTGAATGCCTCTAAAATAGTTTTTTTTTGTTTTTTATAACGTAGTCGGGAAGCTACAAACAAAATTTTGACTAATTATAAGATCACTCTAAAAGGAAGTTGTGTGCGTGTATCACACCAGATTTTTTCAACACTACGTATTTATCAGTTTTAGTTTCTGGAAAAACTGTACGTTAGTTGTCTGTGTATATCGCTTAGACGCTGCTTTAAACGCCTATTAAAGTAATCAATATTTAATATATAGGGTGTCTCAAAAATTATTCCCGTTAATAAACAGTTCACTCCTTAAACTATTAACAATTATGTTTCCAATAACAAATTGTACCGCGTTTACTAACACTTTCCGATTATAGTAGACTTTCAACAGCATACAGAGATAATACTCACACAGGAATTATTTATGAATTTAACACAGTAAATTGAGAATATGCTGGCAGCATTGTGGCGATGAACATGTACTCCTGAATATTCCAGAAGTTATGCTCTGCCAAATGTTATTCATTCATCCAGGAACTTATCCAATAAGTGATGGTGAATTTAGATATCCTTCTGGAGCCTGTTAATCTCATTCAACAAGATAAATACATAGACTAAGTAAAAATAAATATACATTAGGCAATTAACATTTAGTTCAGTTTTAATTAAATTGTAATTAAATTTAATGTAATTCAAGCTATTTTCAATGAGATTCAATATAATAAAACATACTGTGAAGAAAATATTTCACCCCTTCTCCGAATTACAAAATTCTGCCTTTCAAAACGCCTTCTCAATCGTTCGATGTAGGTAGCCGGTTGTGAATCTGTTTCTTTTGCAATATTTGTTACTTAGTCCTTAATCCGAGTTCGTATTCTTCAAATGCGTACTCTTTTGCTACTCTTTATTCGGTCACTCTATTAGTATGCGGTGTTGGTTCTGTTGTAATTTATGTTCTAAAAATTCGGAAAAACCTAACTCTGGCATTACTACTTTTCTGTATAGCTATATTTCGCTATATAACTCCTTTAATTTTTTTCTATAAAGGTCCCTCAACTGAATTAAATAATCTTCATACTGCGAATACTCGCTGATTAGTACAGCGATCCAGTTGGCCGCTTCTTTCAGAATTACTAAACTCGGATTCGATCTTATTTGCGGGTGGTCCTTCGCAGTACGAACCACTGCTACATTTGTATACTTATATTGCTCTCTTTCTAGCTTATTACTTCGTTTAGACTATTAACGTGATCGCGTGGTCTTATCTTAGTTCAGCCGGTTATTTATACCTAACTGTGGACTTCGTCCCCGCAGAATAAGATCGAATCCAAGTTTACATATCTGTATTTATCTACATATACCTCTATCAGGACTGCCTATTGTCTTATTCTATGCATTAACTGATCTGGTATTAGACCGCCGTTCTGTCCCTTTCTTTGTATATCATTTCCATATGTATGTATTTGAAATTTACGAACGCTAAAATTATATTGCAGTTTTCATTTGATCCTAAAATGGCAATGCAGTCGATAACAGCAAGCACTATTATTGCTTGCTCTTTTTACAATTATTAGTAAGAACTCTTACTTTATTTGTATTGTCTAATGAGTCCATCCAGGACTGCTTCTTCGAACACTATGAGATAATGGTGGCTGTTTCTTTTGGTCCTATTTGTACTTAGAACATACATAACGTTTAACTAGTAGCTTATACAGGGTCTTCTCTTATTTTTTAAATTATTTTCCTAGTTTTCTATTTTTCTTCTTGATGTAGCTGCTATCCAACGGACGTAGGGATCTCATTTATTGCCATTTATTTGGTTGCTTGGAACTCCACATTAGAGCTTACGCACTTTGATTTAGTTTAAATTCACGCGGAGCGTTTAGTAATGTACCAATGTTTTTCTTCAGTTTTTCTTATAGTGTTCTAGTATCTTTCCTGGCACGCTTAGCAGTGTTATCCTTCCATAACTACTACAGTATTATCTATCGCTTGAGTGGATGCAGAAGATTGATTATTTTTGGTGTTTTGCTTTCAGTTAATCTTCTTGAATATTTGATCATCCCTGTTGCTACTAAGGTGGTTTGGTTAAGGTGTTCGTTAGCAATTACACACACGAATAACTACACCACTTTTAATATTCTTTATTTAACGCAACGGATTACAGACATAAAATTAAATGTGCGGATTTGCTACTATACTATTACAAGTGTGGATCGAATAGGTATTGTTAATCAGCATACATGTGAGCGTTTGTGGATCTGACACTTAGCTCCTGAAACATCCAAAGTGAATGCTTCAGTAAGTATGAGATTAATTTTAAACGCATTGAGGAATTGACTATTTGCGTGTCTGTTTAACCAAAGTGGTTTAACAGGCGAAGACCTGATGTGCAATGATCTCGTTCAACCCCATCGCTCTGGTTTATATACCCATGTTACGCAATTTACACAATATACAAAAAGGATTTTCTATTCTAGTCACAACAATGGTACAACACTTTTACTTGGGACGCAACGGTTGAAGGTTTTATGAGTTTATGACACCACTTGAAATTCACTAGATTTTTACAGCTGCAGTTTTGTATTGTGACTTCACTTTCGCTTCTGATTTAGAAAAGTGTATTTTAAGAAACCCTTTTAGTTCGAGGGACGTTGAATAATTTCTCTCCGTTGAATTCCGCGCACAAATCACCTTTTTAACTGCGTGCATCCGTTTGCTAGAAAGTTTTCTAATGGTACTTAAGCTAACTGCTTGCATTTCACAAATATTTATTGCGGACTGGCACTGTTTATTTTATAGGCGAGCTTCCTTTCTTTGGAATTCTTACGCTAACTGTTGACAACGAGTTATTGCGATTTATGGCTCCACTACATGACCCCCTTACCAGTGGTTAAGCCACGAGATTATGCTGCCCGGAAGTAATCCGGGAAATGTACTCGCCGTACACTTCTGGTGGTTGTCGTCTGCTTGTTTGTATCGGCGTCTTTGTGCGCCGCGGTGCTGGTTGCAGCTTGTTCCTGCTCTGGCTCAGCTGCAAGATATGCGGGTTTGAGCCTATCTATCGTAACCGTCACTGGCTTGCCGCGGATTTCGACGCTAAAGGTTTTTGCTGCTCTGGAGATCACCGAGAATGGGCCATTGTAAGCAGCTTGCAGCGGCTTGCGCGTGGCATCGTTTCTCACGAACACATGTGTGGAAGTCGCGAGATCTTTGAAGACGAATGCTTTGCGCTGGCCATAATGCTGAGCTGCAGTCGGGCGTACCTTGTCAAAATGCTCTCTGAGCTGGTTTACGAAATCGGCTGCATGTACGTCTTTCGTAGTAGTAAAAAATTCCCCTGGTAGTCGAATGTTCTCGCCGTAGACCATCTCGGCTGAGGTAGCGTTGAGATCTTCCTTAATGGCTGTGCGAATGCCCAGGAGAACTGCTGGCAGGTGTTCTGTCCACCTGGTGTCTGTGTGGCACTCGATTGCGGCTTTTAGCTGGCGGTGAAATCGTTCTATCATGCCGTTAGCTGCCGGATGGTATGCTGTCGTGTGCATGTGCTGCGATCCCAAAAGGTTGGCTAATTCCTTGAACAGATTGGAGGTGAACTGCCGGCCGCGGTCCGTTGTGATCCGCAGAGGCACCCCAAATCTAGCTATCCAGCCGTTGAAGAAGGCTCTGGCCACCGTTTCAGCCGTGATGTCAGGGATTGGTATGGCCTCAGGCCATCGGGAGTAGCGATCGATGCATGTCAGGCAGTACGTATTGCCTAGCGATGAAAAAAGTGGCCCAACAAGGTCGAGATGCACGTGCTCGAACCTGGAGGAGGGCGTGGAGAAGTTTCTCACTGGTGCTGCTACGTGCCTGGTAATCTTCGAGCGCTGACATGGGATGCACGTCTTGCTCCAAAGGCTGCAGTCCTTGCGTATGGAAGGCCATACAAACCTGGAGAAGACGAGCTGCGTCGTGGCTCGAATTCCGGGATGAGAGAGGTTGTGGAGGGCGTCGAACACCGGGCGTCGGAACTGTTGTGTGATGATGGGGCGAAGTGTCCCTGTAGTTGCATCACAGTAGACGTCCGCATCCTGATCCGGGAAGTAGACCTTCTTCAAGTCTAGCACGGCCTCAGGGTGTAGGAATGTCTTCAGCTCGGCATCCGATTCTTGCGCTTTTTCCAGCGCTTTGTAATTAACTGGGCTGCCTGGAAAAGCTGCTGAACAACCTGCAACAGACACACGTGATAATGTATCCGCGGGAATGTTGTCGCTTCCAGCGACATGGCGAATATCCGTCGTAAACTGTCCAATGAAGTCTAGGTGACGGAATTGTCTGGGCGAGGCGCGTTCTGGCTTTTGTTGGAACGCGTATATTAATGGCTTGTGGTCAGTGTAGAGCGTGAACTTTCGGCCTTCTACAAAGTAGCGGAAGCGCTTCACAGCCGAATAAGCTGCCAGTAGCTCCCGATCGTAGGCGCTGTATTTCTTCTGGGCAGCGTTTAGCTTTTTGGAGAAAAACGCTAAGGGCTGCCATGCTGTTGTAGCACAGCTCCCATGGCGACATCAGATGCATCAACCATTACTGATGTTGGAACTGCAGGTGCTGAATGTGCCAGGAGGGTAGCGTTTGCTAGGATTGTTTTGGAGCGTGAGAAAGCTTCTTCCGACTCTGGGTTCCATTGGATTTCCGTTTTTGGCTATACCTTGGGTCCTTGCAGGTGTTTAGTCATCGGAGCCAAGACTTCTGCTGCGTTAGGAAGGAACCTTCTGTAGAAGTTCAGCATTCCTAAGAAACGGCGCAGCTCTTTAATTGTCTTGGGCTTGGACACTTGCTTAATAGCCTCGATGCGGTCTTCTGGGGGTTTAATTCCTTCTTGTGAAATGGAGTACCTAAGGAAGTTGACACTGGGCTTGCCAAGGTTGCATTTTGCCGAGTTGATCAGTACTCCATACTCGCTGAGCCTGCTGAAGAGTTGGCTGAGGTGCTCCAGGTGCTGTTCCTCTGATGTGGAAGCTACCAGTAGGTCGTCAATGAATGCGTAGCAAAAGTCGAGTCCTCTGGTAACCTCATCTATAAAACGCTGGAACGTCTGGGCAGCATTCTTTAAACCAAAACTCATGAAAGGAAATTCATACATTCCGAATGGAGTTGTAATTGCTGTTTTGCAAATATCGTCGCTGTGAACTGGGATTTGGTTGAAGGCTCTTACCAGATCGATTGTTGAGAAAACCTTGCAACCAAAAAGATTGTGCGCGAAATCCTCGATATGTGGCACAGGATAACAATCCGCCAGAGTTCTCGCGTTTAGCGCTCTATAATCTCCGCAAGGACGCCATCCATTGTCTTTCTTGGGCGCTAGATGAAGGGCTGCAGACCAATTACTTTTGGATGGACGAGCTATTCCTTGATCGAGCATAAACTGGAACTTTTTCTTAGCTGCATGTAACCTATCCGGTGGGAGTCTTCTAGGCCTGCACGTGACAGGAGGTCCAGCTGACGTAATTATTCGATGTGTAGTGGCGTGTTTTATTTTCTTAGGCAGAACTGACGGACGCGCGATGTCCGGGAACTTCGCTAGAAGCTTATGGAAAGCCGAGTCGCCGGAAATTGTTTTTATTTGTGGCGATACACACTCCCGCACTACACCGATTGCTTTCAGCTGGGTTACATTGTCTATTAGGCGCTTGTTTCTAATATCAACAAGTAAACCGAAGTGGCTGAGAAAGTCTGCGCCAATTATCGGCTTGTCGATGTCTGCGACGACAAATCTCCACGAAAATGTTCGCCTCAGCTTAAAATCTAAGTTTAACACTATATGTCCATATGTACTAATTACCGAGTTGTTTACCGCGCTAAGTTCGTATTCGGTACGCGCACGCGGTCCTTTTATAAATGTTCTCGGCAATACACACAAATCCGCCCCTGTGTCAATCAGGAAAAGCCATTTAGTTGACATATCCGTAAGAAATAAGCGGCGATTGTTAGACAAGGAGTCATGTGCCGCTTTTACGAACTCCCCTGGTCGTTTTTTTGGTAGTGGCACGGCTAAGTGCATTTCGTTGCATTGTCTTTAAATCGGCGGTGGTACCAACAGATTCGCGACGAAGATTGCGACCTGGAACGGTACCGTTGTTTGCTGTTGCTACGCGGCTGTTTTTCCCGGCTCATCCGTGCAACTTTCTGGGATAATTCAGCAACTTGCTTGCACAGCTGATTGATTTTCTCGTCGTCGCCGCGAGAAACAGTGGATGCCACCTGGAACGTCCTGGGGGTGATTTCAGCAATTTTGTCTGCCAAGGTGGACACAGCTTGGAGATTGCTGCTTGCTTGCGTCATCAGGATAGCCTGCATGCTATCTGGAAGTCGCCCGATCCATAATGTACGTATGAAGTTCTCTGGTACCTCGCCGTCTGCTAAATTCGTGAGATGTCTCAAAAATTGGGACGGTGTGCGATCGCCTATTTCCTCGTGCTCTAGAAGTTGTTTTATCTTCTGCTCGCGAGATGTGGATAGGCGCTTAATTAGAGCCTGTTTGAGCGTCTCGTACATCTCTTGACGTGGCGGGTTCGTGAGGATGTCTTCGACTTCTTGCGCATATTTATTGTCTAGATTAGCACTTACGTAATAATATTTGGTGGTATCTCGCGTAATGTTGTAGGAACCACAGTGCAGGTTTCGTTGGCCAAAATGGAGGTACTTTTATGTTAGTTCTGTCGATTGAACTGGTTGTTGATTCGTTGTTGGTAGTGACAGATATGTTGCCTTCTGTTGCCATCGTGAAATGTCGTAGCGGACTTCACTTAATTTTACTTCACTATTTACCGATTACCCGGTCGCGAACGCGAGTTTTTAATCGTCTAATTTATGCTGTTTCCGCGTAGTTCGTAGTCGAGAATCACCAATTTAAAATGAATTCGAGGTACATAACACTGAGGACTGATTTGTTTATTTTACGATGTTCTTAGTCCGGGGTCACCAATAAGGTGGTTTGGTTAAGGTGTTCGTTAGAAATTACACACACGAATAACTACACCACTTTTAATATTCTTTATTTAACGCAACGGATTACAGACATAAAATTAAATGTGCGGATTTGCTACTATACTATTACAAGTGTGGATCGAATAGTTATTGTTAATCAGCATACATGTGAGCGTTTGTGGATCTGACACTTAGCTCCTGAAACATCCAAAGTGAATGCTTCAGTAAGTATGAGATTAATTTTAAACGCATTGAGGAATTGACTATTTGCGTGTCTGTTTAACCAAAGTGGTTTAACAGGCGCAGACCTGATGTGCAATGATCTCGTTCAACCCCATCGCTCTGGTTTATATACCCATGTTACACAATATACAAAAAGGATTTTCTATTCTAGTCACAACAATGGTACAACACTTTCACTTGGGACGCAACGGTTGAAGGTTTTATGAGTTTATGACACCACTTGAAATTCACTAGATTTTTACAGCTGCAGTTTTGTATTGTGACTTCACTTTCGCTTCTGATTTAGAAAAGTGTATTTTAAGAAACCCTTTTAGTTCGAGGGACGTTGAATAATTTCTCTCCGTTGAATTCCGCGTACAAATCACCTTTTTAACTGCGTGCATCCGTTTGCTAGAAAGTTTTCTAATGGTACTTAAGCTAACTGCTTGCATTTCACAAATATTTATTGCGGACTGGCACTGTTTATTTTATAGGCGAGCTTCCTTTCTTTGGAATTCTTACGCTAACTGTTGACAACGAGTTATTGCGATTTATGGCTCCACTACACTACACTGTCGCTTAATCAAGGCCTGCTGATTTTCCGGTTTTCAGATTTTGTTTTTTTTCTCTCCTCTTTTTATCATTTAAGTTAGATCTTCAACTAGTAATATATTGCTTGTATCGCACTGTCACGGTTCTCTCCTACCTTCAGGCCTGCTTTCGCTACCTTTTTTCAATGATCGATATTCGGCCTTAATTGACGATATTATGATGCTATAGAATATCGATGACTAGAAAATAGTATAACTTTTTATTTTTTTCTTGCAGTCTTTCTGAATAGTCGTTAATGACTGAATTCGAATTGTTATTCTTTTCATTCAGTTTGCAGTTTAGTCTAGCACAGGTTCTGTACACAGATTTTGCTTTGTATATTTCTTAATTTTCATACCTCAAATATTCAATATGGTTGTACATATGTACATGTCTTTTCTTCTTCTTGTAATCTTGGGTTTCATCTAAATACGTGAAAGACTATGTGAATACAGTAATTAACAATCCTAACAATATTGGTTTGAGTTTGTAAACGTGAAAATCAGTTTCCTATTGTGGAACGGTTATTGTAAGTTATTTCATTAACGACTACTACATGAAATCACCAAAACTTCAGATTAAAAATCAATTCGCATTAAATAATGCAGCTAAATGGTATGGAAAATGTACACTGAAAGAAGAGGAAACTAGATGCCAATGATTAAATAGTTGACCTTCATAGAATTCTGAATATAAAATTATAATTGGCCTCCATTATATTTGCACAAAAAGCGAACTGTTGCATAAGAGGCTTATGAAACAATGGAATGATAAATACTTAGCCGTATCGAAAATGTAAGCCGTTGTTCTCAATTCACCAAGTCAATGGTCTTGATATTACTCCGATTTTTAGAATCCGATATAATTCTGTGCCAACAAGGGCGGCCATTAAATATCTGCCGGATGAGGAGTTTCAACAAGCTCGTATAAATAGCACTAAAGATCAATTACTGATTTAAGACAAACTGCCCACAATTAAATTGGTGCTTTATGTCAGGAAACAAAGATTTACCCGGGAACCTTTCGTTGGTTCTATTTATTCCCGGTTTCATTTAATCTCGAGTCGGGCTGATGGCGGCATTGGCAGAAACAGAAACGTTGTAATTTTCACAATCGCCCGTATGCGATGGGAGCACATGCCCAATTCCCACGTTAAATTATGTACGATTTAACGAAATTGGTCAAATTATACAATTTGTCATTCAAGGAACACGCAAAACCATCGATTCGCGTTGCAGCCGAGTTAATAACGTCTAAGACTAGCAAACTCATCATTTCTTAATTAAAAGCTTAGGTTTTGACGCTGCCTGTTAATTATAATGATAAAAGGAACTTATCATTTATAAATGACTGGCGAGACAATCTGGCGATTACAATATGTAATTAAAACTTCTAATAAAAGCGGTAACGATCGACGGCGAAGCCCTCCACCAGCACTTGAAATCGAAGAGATGCGCTTTCGGAAGTAAAACCCAAGCAATTTCTAGTTTAAATAGTTTTAAAAGTGGCGCAGTTTCAGGTTTAAGAGCGTCTAAATTGGAATTGTGTTGCTGAAACTATTTAGATGAAAAAACAGCAAAACTGCACTCGAACTTGTCTTTTATTACGACTTGCTATATTGAGTTTTATACCTACAATTTTAAGCGGTTTTAACGTTTACTGTTTGGGAATGCAATTATGTTATAAGCTTTAAAATAGTTGTGCAGTACCAATAATATTAACAGCTATACTCTGTTCAGGTCTTTTTTTATGAAGGTTGGCCACGGAAATTTCCACAATTTAGCTTGTGTGAAATTCCTTTGTTGTATTTAAACGTTACTGTTTCCAAATGCGTTTAGGCCAGTAAATATGACAAAACACCTTCAAATGCAAAGTTTCCATATTTAAACGGATCAGAAAATAGAACTAATTTTATATGTATATGTATCCACTAACCCTGGAAAATCTATACGAAGAAACAAATTCAAGACATATCAAAATAATAGGTAGTAGGGGACACTAAGCAAATCGGTTGAGAATCGACTGGGTGTCTTTGAGAGAAAAGTACTGAGAGGAATATTTGGCCCCATCCAAGAAGACCAAGCATGGAGAAACAGATACAACTACGAACTATATGAAATATATGAAGATGTCGACATAGTAAAAATAATAAAACTAGGAAGATTGAGATGGGCAGGACATGTTATGAGGATGAACGACGAAAGGCCTACAAAACGAGCATTAACAGCAAAACCTGATGGAACTAGAGGAAGAGGTAGACCAAGGCTATGATGGATGGATGGAGTAGAAAAAGACCTCAGAAGTATAGGAGTTAACAACTGGAAGAATCAAGCCCAAGATAGAGACAGATGGCGGAGAGTCCTTGAGGAGGCCAAGACCCACCCAGGGTTGTAGTGCCAACGATAATGATGATGATGACTTTAACGCAAAAATTGGAAAGGAACCAATACTCAGACCCTCTATAGTGATACATAGAAAACACCAAATAACAAATGAAAATGGAAGAAAGCTGGTTGGATTTGCAGCAGGGAAAGATAGCAGAATAGCAAACACCTACTCTCAACGAAAAGTACACAAAGGCACCTGGGATTCGCCGGATAAAAAAACGATAAATCAAGTGGACCATATAATAATACAGAGTAAGTTCAGTAAAATGATAAAAGACATTAAGAGGGATAGAAGCAAACTCAAGCCATTACTTGATAACAGCAAAATGGGCAGAAATACACAGCGGGGTGCAGAAAATCAATAAAAAGGACAGAATAAGAATATGACAAAGAAAAATTATCGCAAAGACGGACAATACGCAGAAACTGTAACAGAAAAAATAAGACAAAAGGCTACAAAAGAAGAGGCTCTCAACAAATGTCAATTGCCTTCAAGAACAAGAGAGGAGAAAGAATAAGCGATGGAAATTAAATCGTGGGGGGATGGAGAGACTAATTCCAATAACCGTTACAGCACAAAGGGGAAGAAGAAGCAGAAAAAATAGAATATACGCAACTAGAGCCTCAAAAATATATGCAAGAGTCAGCTGGTAGTGCAGATCCCCCCACAAAGGAAGAAATAAAAAAGACAATAAAAACCTGGAGCATAGGAAAGCCCCAGGATAAAATGGAATACAAAATTTACTAATAAGAAACGGACCTTAATAAAATAAATATGACATCAGGAAAAATGCTGAAGAAATGGTCGGAAGCGGCAATAACCCCGATCCACAAAAAAGTGGAAAGAACAAGTTAAAACAACTACAAAGGCATAGCACTACGGGATATAGTGTACAAAGTGTTACCTACAAATTTAAGAGACCAAATACAAGAACACGCAGAAAAGGAAATAGTCAAATATCAGACAGGATTCCAAAAACATCCCTCAGTTACCGACCAACATTTTATATTAAAAGAAATACAGGGTGGTTACTGGGAATACAACAAAGTAATGCATACAATTTTCATTGGCTGCACCAAAGCTTATGACCTATTGACGAGGGATGAAATATTCAGAGCTATGGAAAAGTTAAAAATACCCAGAAAACTAACAAAACTAGTACAAATGACACAAGAAACATGCAACATACTCAAATGGAGAGAAAAGATGTCCGAAAACTTGACAGTAAACAAAGGAGTCAGACAGAGGACCCACTATCGACACTCCTATTCAATATCACACAATACATAATAAGGAAAAGCGGAATAAACAGAAAAGGAAGCACACTCAACGCAGAACACCAGTATATAGCACATGCGGACGACCTAGTGTTAATCGCAAATAACAAAGAAGATCTAAAAAGGCTATTAAAACCTTAGAGGAACACGCAAGACAGGAGGGATTACAGATTAACAAACAGAAATAACAAAAATAGAAAGAGTAAGAACAATCACATATTTAGGCGTACAAGTAACAGAAGATGGAAGAGAGGAGAAAGAGCTAAAAGTGAGGCTAATGAAAGGAGGCAAGATGACAGGGGCATTAAGCCGCATTATAAACTCCAAGTTAGTATCACGAAAAGCAAAAATACAACTGTACAAAACGGTTCTAAGAATCATAATTACCAGTGTGGGAAAAGTAAATTCTGATACGGATCTATGGAGGATGAAAAATGGCAGGTCAATAGAGGAAAAGAACGAACAAGAAACTCCAAGAACTATACAACGGGCCAATAATAGTGCAGTACATAAAACAACAGCGGATTCTGATGGCTAGGCCACATTCAGCGACTGAATAACAGCAGAATAGTGAAAAATATACTAAAAAGCAATCCAATAGAAACTAAGGCGAAAGACAAGCCCGGAAGTAGGTTAAAGAACGAAGTATTGCGAGACCTGAAGGATATAGAAGTAGTAACAGTAAATGTTGGAGGTTATACAGGTTATACAACACAATAACGGTTCTGTTCATGTGCAACTTAATAACAACACAAGGCAGACTTTCATGAAAAAAAAGTGTGAACCTATAATCCATTCACAATGTTTCCTCCTCCCAGGAGGCTGTTATAGGTTTTTATGTGGTTGCAGGCAGGAATTGCGATAGGTGAAACTGTGCAACTCTGATTTAAATAAATATATCTTTCCGTAAAATTTTAATAGAAACAGTTCACTTTTCTATAAATATGTCAAAAAATTTTTTTTATATAAATGTTGTTATCATTGTTTAAACAATATAAATAATTATTATTTTAAATTGTCTAAAATATTATTCATACTAAATTTTCAATAAAAACTCTTCACTTTCTTGTAAATATTACGAAAAGACATTTAAAAAATCTATTTTTTCCGTAAATGTTGCTATTATTGTTTAAACAATATAAATACATGTTAACCACGAGTGCGGGAGACATTGTTGATAATAAATTTTTAATAAAAACAATTAATATTTTCACAAATATTACGAAAAAAAAGTTTAAAAATAGTTTTTCCCATAAATTCAGTTTTTATTGTTTAAACAATATAAAAAATTATTTCCTGAAATTGAAATGTTTCTGATTATGAATAATATTAAAAAACACACATTTTTAACAAAAATGATCAAAATCGGAGCTGTTGCTGAGAATTAAGAAGTTAAAACCTTCATTGACTCGACTAAATGTTTTCAACACAAGGGCTAGAATAACTATGTAACAGTTTTATTGATATCTAAATAAATTGATTGAAAAATTATAAATACATTTCTTCTAATGTAAATTTTATATTTACATTAAAACATTCCATAAAATACAGTGGAATTAATGAATTAGCAATTGTATACGAATTATCATTTAAAATGGATCTAATAATGCCAAAGACTCAAATTGCTTATATCTTGCATTTCTATTTCTAATTATGACACCATCTACGGAGTTAATAATCAGCACTAGGGCGCTTATCGCTTGATAAACAGTCCAACGGCGCTTATCAGCTAATCAGTTCGGGATTGGTTGATTTTCAAAAAATGCATGATTCTCATTGGAAGATATCACTCATGTGACAGTTGTGTGTAATAATCGTGAGAATACCCCTTACGCATATTTGATTTCAAATTTTCCATAGCAACGGCGAGTGTTTCTGTTAGCTGAAGCTTTATTGGTTTTTCTGGGACATCCTGTATACCGGGCGACACTGAGAACAGGGCCAAGCTTACATCTCCTTTATTTATGAATCGATTTGGATAAAATTTGATACGTGGATACTAGACATAATTTCTGATTGACCGATAGATATAGTTGAAACGATCAACTTCCGGTTTCACCGGAAGTACCATTAACTTTGATTTTTTAAATGGATCACCCTATACATTTAGGTTTTTTGGGATGTACAGCTCAAATTACATACGATACTTTTGCTAAATTTTCATTTTTCTAAACAAAAAAATCTGTTTTTCAAATTTTGTTTTATCATAGAAATCCGTGATTGGAAAAAATGACTCTAGTAACCCATAACAATATATTTTTTAAAATGTCATTTAAAAAAGTAAGCTTCAGCACTTCAGTACTGCCAACTGATTCAGGCTATCCAGGACCTGCTGCAATTCAGTTAAAAAAAAACACTCTGTATCTACCCGACTAAATCAACACGAAATAGGAAATAGCATCAATCCCCTCTAAACAACAGAAAATCGCGTTGACCCGATGGCTTCACAAATGAACTTGTGAAGTACGGAGACGAAGACCTACATGTTCAGCTTATAACTCTATTTAACCGAATTTTAAAAATTGGAAACATACCGCTACAGTGGAAGAAGAGCACCTAGCTACCTATTTTTAAGACACCCTGAAAATATTCACCAGCATTCTAGTATTCCAAATTAGCAAATTAAAGGACCACAAATAAAATTTAAAATAACTTTACCAAAACATAATTAAATTATATGAAATTTTCAAATCTAATTTATTAATGTTTTCTACTACCATTGTCAATTTTTAAAGTAGTATATCTCGGTAAAATAAATTTTTCACAGCTTTCACTAAAGAATTTTCAAAAAATTAATGACTATCCTCGAGGAGGTGGCACCATAATAATTCCTTCGTGAATGAGATTCTCAAAGAGAAGTGGTTAAGACTTTGAACATCAACAAATCTGTAGCAGAGAGAGCTGCTGTGGAGCATAGCGATACTGGTAGCTTCAAAACAAGAGCAGGGAATCTCTTCATTTTATTAGAATGGATTACATTATTATAAAATTATTTTGAGGTGTATTGGTGATTCCTTAATTTTGTCCAGAAGTGTACATCGAGATAAATGAGCAGCAAGAATAATATTGGCATTACAACTTGTACTGAAATCCGTTGAAAACGACAAACCGGTGTTTATACGCTTCATCGACCATTAAAATGCCTTTGATAGAATTAAACTATGCGACGTTACGGAAATTCTTAAAGAGCACAACATAACATCAGAGATCATTCAAGTGATTGAACAAATAAATAAGAGCACAAAAACACAGACGCTGATGAATAATTGCTTTACAGAAGAGGAATCCAATAAAGCGACTCGTTACGTCCTTTTCTATTTAATGTAGTAATGGCCAGAATCACAGAAAAAATGAAGACTGCAGCCAGATGGTACAAAAAAGACACGAGCGAATTAAAAACAACAAAGATAGAGACGAATTTTATCAAATCGATAGCAGCGCATCAGGTTCATTCTTCTCATTAATAGTTATTTATGCAACAAGTGCTAAAAGTTGATGTTTATGCACGAGACATGAAAATTATTAAAGGAAGCCGAAGGCTGAGTAACATGTCGAGTGCAATTACACTTTTAGCACGAGTTACATACAATATTTTTTCTACGACCTTAAATTTTCTGTTATTAACCCATAAATGTCGATTTAACAAAGGTTTGCATTTATGACAGTTATAATTTATGTCATAATAAAGAGATGGCCTTGACGCGCAGGTGAATGTTTGTGGAGCCAGTACTGTCAAAGTCAGTTATCAAAGGTAATTGTAATAGTACACATCTGACTTTATTGATTACATAACGCTTTAATTATTTAAAAAACACTTTACCTCTAACGCAAGAAGAAACTAGAATAACTTTACAAACTCACTTCCAGTTCGAAATAGTAGTTTTATAACCTCACTTCACTTTATAACACATGTGCTAAAAGTAAACAGCTGATCTCATTTTAAACACGCTGAATTATAAAACGTCACTTTTAGTGAAAAAAGCTAGCGCTAAAAGGCCTACTTTTAGTGGTGGTCGTAGAAAAAATTATTTTTAATGTTGTTAGTTGTGACATAATTCTTATTTTAATATTATGCTTCGTTATCTTAATTTTCTGTGTATAATGCGAATGTTACTATGGCTGATTTCAATAATAGTATATTATGTTATTAGGAGCAAAAGTTATATTTTATGTGGCGTGGCTGGACGGTTTATCTGCCGAGCTTGAGAGGCAGATAAGTACAGCCGAGCCACATAAATATACTTTTGCTCCGAATAACATATAGCATTTTTTCTTCAAACGTTTATAACAAAATCCGAAGAAAATTACTATATCTCGTCAGCGGCAGATAAAGTCGTCAGCGGCAGATAATAACTTTATCTGCCGCTGGTCAGCGGCAGATAATATTATCTGCCGCATAGCAATCAAGTGACAGTTTAGCATCATCAATCCAGCAGGATAATGACACATTTTACTGCCGTTTGAAGAAAAATCAATTTTTCAAGCGGTAGTAAAATGTGACATTACACTGCTGAATTGATAATGCTAAACTGGGTCATTTCATTACCATTGCATCTAAAGACTTTTTTCTACGACCACTACTAAAAGTAAGCCTAGCTTGTTTCACTAAAAGTGACGTTTTATAATTTAGCTTGTTTAAAGAGATCAGCTGTTTACTTTTAGCGCATGTGTGGTATACAGTGAAGTGAGGTTATAAACCACAATATCGAACTGGAAGTTAAGTTGTAAAGTTATTCTAGTTACTTCTTGCAAGATAAAGCGGTTTTTAATCAACTAAAGCGTTATGTAATGAATACAGTCAGATGTGTAGTATTAACAATTACCTTTGATAACTGATTTGACATGTTATGAAACTCAGCCTTCGGCTTCGTTTCATACTTTTAACCCTCAACTTTTAGCAATTGTTGCATAAATAGCTATTTCTCAGTTGGTTAGTAGCAGAGAAAGTTATTATCTCCGCTGAGGAGTAGAGATAAAGTAAACCAGCTAAATCATTTGAAATTTCTAACATAACGACCTTTGCTACTTCAGACGGGTATACTGGTCAGTTTCTAATTCTCGCATATTGAAGGCTGCAATGAATAAATACGATTTACTCAAGAAACTTGTATATAATTGCAAAATATACTTACAAATTCTCTCTCAATAAATCGGGTTGACAGACGAATTCAATTATAGATTTTTTTCCGATTTTGTTCACTACTTTGTTTATAGTGAAATCGTAGTAACGCTCTTCAGAGCCAGCTACATTTATCAGTCTATCCACTCTTCTACCTTAAGATAATTCCTGGATCCTTAACATTTCTTAAATAATTTGTTATCAACGTTTAAAGAAAAAATATGTCATTCGGAGTAAAAGAATCTTTATGTGGCTCGGCTGGTCCGACCACGCCACATAAAGTATACATTTTGCTCCTATTAACAGAATATGCTATTATAATTTTAAGCTCGAACGTGTCTTATTTGCAACAATATATTTTCTTACTATGTTGTAAAACGTAAGTAGAAATATAGATACATAAAATAAAGCAAAATTGTCACTGCATATTTATGTTTATTTATTTGTAGAGGGCAGATTTTCAGGTGCGACGGGGGGGGGGGGACTGAGTAATTTTTTATATGAAAAAAGGCGGTACACCAAATGAGTTTGGAAACCTATGCTTTAGAAGTTACGGATAAGAAATACAAAAATGTTATTAAAATCTACTACATCGAAATAACTAACGGGTGTTCATAAACAGTCGTCATCCCAGTAGGTTTTGACTTCAGAAACGTATGTCTATTAAAATTGAGAAAAAATGCGCTATGGCAGTACTCAATGACGTTTCATTGTATTGCACGAATTAATCAAAGACATAACATTTTGTTTTTCAAAGCAACTGGGATGACGACTGTTTATGAACACCCGTTAGAATCGCAAAACATGTCTAAAACAGTAACCATAGAAACTAGACGTAAAATTAAAGAAATATTTTAGCGTGGCGAAATACCCAATAAAATATCGTGAATTGCCGTATGGCGTTGGAAATTTTCCATTAATGTTAATTACTAATGATGGAAATACAATGTACTTAGCACAGTTATTGGATACAAAATTCGAGTTATTTCCATATAAACGTTTTCGATTAACGTTCAAACGGCAAATTTAAAATCGATAGAAATTAATGGCGATCCTCTGTAATTAAATCATTATTTAATAAATTATAGATAACTAAACATGCACATATATACAGTAGTCTGCAGTGTAATACTAAATTATTGATGAAACATTAAATCAAACACTAAAACCGCTGCACCTTTGCAATAATCAATTTTGCCGTTGATATATACAGGGGATCTCACAATTACCAATAAGTCTTCGGGTAATAATGTTCATTTGTGTATTTTAATTATAGAACTAAAAAGATAATTTTCCTCCGCAGTATGCTTCCCTTCAACGAGGCTATTAATGTTACCGTTTTCAATTCAATATTAATTAGCACTATTATTTAAAAATCTGAACACTGCCTTTAATTGTGATGCAAAGCCCAGCGATTCATTTTGAAAGAAATGTTAAAACAGAGATTGTAAAAAGTAAACATGGCAATGATGATTTATGGCAACATTAAAAATCTTTTAATGTTTCTTTTAATATTTATGATGTTTGTTGTACGCTCAAGTGAAATTATAGACTGCGAGTTTTTGCTTTCTATAAAGTTGTATTTGCATTTTTGTTCCATTTTTATGCTGTTTTCGCATTTAATTCGTTTTTTTAATTTTGAATAAAACAACAATTTACTAATATAATCTGTTAACCATGGTGAACCTTGGTGAATATAAGGACTTGATATGGATTTTTGGAGACTAAAGTGGAAATTATAACAAAGCTGCTACGATTTGTGTTGATTTATGCTGATTGGTACCCCAATAGGCGACATCCGAATCATTGAGTGTTACGAGCTTAAATCCTAGACTATGAGAAATAGGATATATTCGCTTTAACAATGCGGACCGAGGTCGACAACGAAGAGATCACAATTTAGTAGATACTATCCTAAACAGTGTAACAGAAGAACCAGATACTAGACTAGTGTACATAATATCGCTAGAAAGTTAGATATACCAAAATCAACGGTGCACAGAATTTTACAAGATGAAAAACTGTATCCTTTTCACAATAGTAGTTTGTATACCTAAACACTGAAGTTTAGCTTTTTATCACGAATGTGGATAAAAAGGAACTTCAGTGCCGAGGACTACATTATGTTTTATTTGAAATCGAGAAATCGTGAAATTACAACATTTTAACCAACATTTGTAGGTTATGTTAACGTTTAGCTGTCGCCTCGCCACCTACAAAAAAGTCGTAAAACAATGGATTACTTTAATGCCGATTTCTCGTATTTTTTCTACGATCGTGTCAAAATGACAACTTTTTGCACAGCTTCTAGTGTCAAAAGTGACGTTTGTAGCACTCTTATTACAGCCAGTCTTATAAAGGCCACTAATCTGACGTTAACTTTAATTCGCTGTTAAAATAAACAAAAGCGCATCAAAATTTGTTTACTAATGAATGAAATGCCATAAGCACTAACGTTTTGATGCGCTTTTGTTTGTTTTAACAGCGAATTAAAGTTAACGTCAGATTAGCGACCTTTATAAGACCGGCAGTTAATATTAGCGCCCGAATTAGGTCTTTTTAGCACGTTGCCATTGGTGGTGTGTTTCAATACTATATTAAAACACGCTTTGCCGTAAATTTGAATGTCAACATAACCTAAAATATCTAACATAATGTGACCGAAAAAGTGTCACCGAACTAAGTTTTTAAATTTCTTTTACGATCGTAGAAATAATAGCGTATGATACACGTGTATAAGTGCCATTAAAGCACAAGTGACGGTTAAATCACTTCGGTTTGCGTCGTGCTTTTAAACTCGTCGCACGTGCTTTAAAGGCGTACTTATAGACTAGTATCATAATATACTATTAACGACGATTACGAGGTACTTTAATGCCGATTTCAAATAAAAGTATTTATTAGAAGCAAACCGCGAAAACGAATTAACTATTGCGATTGGCTGTTCAAATGCACCGGGAAGCATATAAGAATTATTTACAGACCTAGAGGAATAGAGGAATAAATACTTACACCTGATTGGTTACTTATATTTCCAATTTCCCACCACTTAAACAGGAACAAGTTGCATCGCTGAACCTGTCAATTTACACATCGCGTTGCTTCCAAGTGTGTTTTAAGTAAAGAAATATATCTCTTTGAATTTACAAATGCGTTAGTTAAAGAAAATGAAAAAGACAATACAATAAAAATATGTAGTTCAATAAAAAATACTATTGGAGTTGAACCAACTACTTTGACAAGAAGAAGCGTACAAGCGACAAGAGGAAGTAACTCTGGCACGCCAGCTGTAACAGAAAAAATAACCAAGAGAAGGAAGATAAATCTAAAATCAAATATTAATTTAAATCAACAAACGCAAAAATCACATGGTACCAATCACTAGTATATTTTATTATTTTCAGTTTCACTTCCTTGTAATTTCCCGTCACTTTTTACATTGTTGTATTTTATTTTTACAGTACGATACTATTGTAATAATATATTATTATGATACACATAGGTCACTTATTAAATAAAAATAAAAATAAATAAATTTGGTAGATTAATACAATCAAATTTAGAAAAATTTTGAATAAGGTTGTTGGTTAAGTTGAATTGAGTAATAGAAATTAAATTTGAGACAATTTATAATTAATTTTGTTAAGTTATAGCAATTGAGTATTCAATCAGGGTGGTGAAAGTTAATATGAAAGATAAGATAATGTTATCATGTGACAAATATGCTTACTACTAGAATATAGCATGTAGTAGGTAAAACTCACAACATTTAATTTTAAAAAAGAGTGCATTAATAATTGTAACTAACATAATTTTAAAATTTGTTTAAGAGAGTGATAATAATAAGAAACTCATAAAATGTAGACATATTTTTGGAAAAACTAATTTTGATTTAATAAAAACTGGAAATTTTGCCTTTATTTGTATAAATAATTTCGTTGAATACAAATAACAAGGTTTTTAACAAATCTGCGAGGTAAAATTAAGTGAAGATGCAAGTAAGAAGAATAAAATAATATTTAATTAGAATTGGATAATTTACTACATACAAGGAATAAGTTATACTAATTACTGGATTTGGTGATTATACGGAGGACGGGTCAATCATTTGAATGGAGTTGCCAGTGTAGCTGATTGATTTGGGTTGGTTACTACAAGGTAGGAGCTGAGGACAATGGGAAATTAGTTTGGATACCATCTGTTAGTGGAAACTTACCAGGAAGCTGTTAGATTGACGGTCGCGTACAGGAGTGTAAGGAGCGAAACTGTATCTGCAGGAGCCCAGGGTTTTGACGTGTTGGAGTTGGGTTGCGTGGTTGGAGGAGCATCGAGGTTAGGCTGTCAATGAGCTTAGCTGTGAACGTCAGGAACAGTAGTGTTTAATGAGAATATCAGTGTAATAAAAGGAAATCAGGTTGGTTTTTAATTAGTCCTATAGAAGCATATTGAATAAATGACAATTAAACACTTGAAATAAATATAACACAGTACTTACTTTAGTGAATTGAGTCTCTGATTTGTGAGTAGAAAGAATATTTGTCATTTTGATTTGATTATTGTTTGATAATTGTTTAAAGTCAAACTAACATTTAGTAGCAGTCAATAGTTGAAAATTCATATCAAATTAGAATATCAAAGAACAGATAACTAGATTAACGACCCACACCCTATTAAGAGTCTCAAATTGCATTACATAATATTAAAGTAAATAAATATAGGATTTAAATGTAGAGTGGTGTTACAATTCCATATTTATGGTCGCCCAACGTGGTGCTTTCTTGTCATTCCAATATTTTAAATTCTCCACAGTCCATCTATGAAAAAACATTGCTTCGGTGAGTATTGAAGTTATCTCTTGACATAAAGTGAAACACAACTGATACATGGTGAAAAGCAACCGGAAAACCCTGTAATAAATATTAATCTATGTAGAGTTAGTTAATTGCAGCGCCGTATTAATAATAAAGCAGAAGAAGAGATCGCTTCTAGCGTAGCATTTCTAGGGGCGGCAAATTTTGGGTAAACACGACAATTGCCTTAGAAAATTATTCTTATGGCCTATGGGTAGTTTGATAATTCCAATGGACAGCGAGAACGGACTGCCACCGATGCGGATTACCACCAGTGTTGCCAGTTACCTATAGGTAAATGTTCCTTTTCTAGGAAAATTTCAAGTCATTTAAGGGCTAAGAAACATTTTCCATATTCTAGGGAATTTTGATAAAATCCTAAAAAATTACAAAAGTCGATAGCTGATCGCTCAGCCTTCGATTCAGAAACTGCACAATAGTTCCAGTTAAACAGGTTGAAGAAAGTTATTTATGTACCAAAGGCATTATGAAGATGTTTGTGCCATAAGGCTATAGATATTAAGATATACCCGTGGTGCATACAGCGTTTGATTTTCCAATTTCAATACGAAAATAAATTGAAAATCTTGAAGAGCAGTCCAAAACGCCCTGGCAGTAAAAAGCGGGCGTACAATAACGCAAAAAAATATGGAAAAAACACTGTACCGACATAAATACAGGTTAGGGGAAAATTGGGGAATCTAAAGAAAAATTTTTAGTTGCCCAAGGAAATCACAAAATAAAAAATTGCAAACGTTGATGAATTGCCACCGAGTTGGTTTACTACCAACCTTAAAAACGTTGTGAAAAATATATGAAATGCCACCGAACTAAAATATAGCCGGTGTGGATTTACATCCAACTGAAACAACCGCCGACTAAACTACTACCGACTGGAAACATCTACGACTGCATCCGATAGTAAATGCTGCAATACCTCTTGCGTGAACAACCACGAATTTCTTTCGTTATTAACAATTTAATAGTAATTACAGTATGTTTACGAACTCATTTTTTAAATTTATATATTTATTATGTTAAATGTGTCCTAATATCTTTCATTTTTAGGTTTCGGTTTAAAAATAACTACCCTAATTTTTTTTTTATTTTAAGTTTTATGTTTGCTCGAATGTCTTTGTTTTTCAATAAAATGCTAAATATTAGTGAGGGATACAAAATGTGTGTACTTGGGGCAGCAAAAAATATTCCTGCTTCTAGCGCCAACTTCCATTAATCCGGCACTGAGCAATTGAAAAATACTAAAGCATTATTTATTTATTAATCTGTAGAAGAACATTCGGATGGGAAGTTCTAAATATTAAAATCTTTGAGATTTTTTGAGCATACAAGAATACACAAGAAAATAGTAACTAAGAATGGCACATTCCAATATCAAGTGACTTAGAATATTTCCACAACATAAAGTATTTTTGGCGAATTTTACCTATTTGATAGGTACAAAAAGAAATGAAAATATGTGTATAACAATAGGTATAATTTATTTATTTCGTTTATATTATTTTTGTTGTATGATATACAGCCTGTTCAAAATTAAGTGTGCACTATTGCTATCTCGGTTGCTATTATAGCTACAAAGTTGGTTAAATTAGTAAAATAGTAGCATATTTCGTTCCGATTAAAATGGCGCAAACAAAAAAACAATTGAGCTTCGGGTTTTTGACATATGTCAAAAAATGCATTTTTAAAAAATGGAGCCCCCTGTATATTTTGACGTCAATCGATAGCCAATCTTCTTCTGAACAAAAAGCTTCTTATACCCTACTATCCTAAAGTTAATAATAATGGAGATATACGCCCGTTCAGAATTAAATGTGTACTATTGCTAACTTGCTTATTATGGGAGCTACAACGTATTTAATTTTGACCAGGCGTATATCTCCATTGTTATTAACTTTAAGATAGTAGAGTATAAGAAGTTTTTTGTTCAGAAGAAGATTGTCTATCGATTGACGTCAAAATATACAGGGCGTTCCATTAAAAAAAAATGCATTTTTTGACATATGTCAAAAACCCGAAGCTCAATTGTTTTTTTTTGTTTGCGCCATTTTAATCGGAACGAAATATGCTACTATTTTACTAATTTAACCAACTTCGTAGCTATAATAGCAACCGAGATAGCAATAGTGCACACTTAATTATGAACAGGCTGTATATCTCACAATGTGATTCTGGACAACTTTTAATAACTTTTTTCGATAAAATTAGACCAACTGTGATTTTTAAACATTTCGTATTTATTTGAGATTACAGTAGGCTACGGGTTTGAATTATATTTTAATGCGCAAATGACCCCTTTAATGGATAAAATAATTCACCAAAATTTGATATCAATCAGAACATGAATAAAAATATAGGTAGTGGTGTGAAGGTGAAAAGTGAAACACACTGTGCAGACTGATTGCGATTTTATGTCTATATCTCTTCTTTCAAATCTGTTTTTCAATATCGACATGCATTGTAAAACAAACACGTAATAATACAAGGATAATGAATAATTTCCAAAAACGTTTTAGCAGCTTGGTCACTTTTGGTATTTGTTGTTGGTGACAATGTTAACTTTCAATTCGAAGATACAATTTTACATACACTCTTTTCACAATCTGGTAATCCAATCCCTGTCCAGTTACAATTGTAAATTGGAGAAAATTATAACTTGAAACTCGAAATATCAAACTAAACAAATACAATTAATGACAATTTTAAAAATAACCTGATTTTACTTTAAAGTAATAACTTTTTTTATATGTTATTTAAAAATTTCAATATACTCTATTAACATTATTTCGTAACACAGGTCTTTAAGAATTCCATAATTTTAAGATAAACTATGGTATCAACATTCCCTAGTTCCTATAATTTCGATATCGCTACAAGCAAATGGATGGACGTAACAAGTAACAATTGGTTACTAAAATAATTCCATGAGCTATTGCAATGCAAATTACGCAACACAATCTAATACTGACATCATCTACAGCTACAGCGGCGTATAAAATCAGGCAACTAAATCTAATACAGCACAAGGTCAGAAGCCGTTAACCAACAGCAGGATATCATTCGTTGCCATTGCCCTAGGTCCGTAAGGAATGCTTATATGCCACCGAGGACATCCAAATATTGTGAAAAATATGTTGTGTACTGATGAGGTTACATTTACACGGAATGAAATTATTAATTCTCATAAAATCGTCATGCTGTACGCGAAAGAAGAAAGTTTCGATTTTCAGTAAATGTGTCGGCTGATCTAGTGGGCACCAGATTGGTTGGATCTTTTATACTTCTAGCTCATTTAATTCCTAGAGACTAAAGTAAAAATGATACCGTAACTATGGTAAATTTATGTACACACGAGGTTAGTAGGTTAGGTTTTGTTTGTCCTTTGACACACACTGACGTAAAACTTAACCTGCAAATCTTGAATTTGACATATACTGACAATATACTTTAGTACTGCCAACTGATTCAGGCTATCCATGACCTGCTGCAATTCAGTTTTTAATAAATTGTAACTGTCAGTTTCCAAATTGACAAATTTCAAATTTTTGAAATGTTTGATGATAATGTTCCCTAAAGTGCAAAAAATAGCGTATATACCTCGGGACTAAATTCCTTGAGTGGTTGTTGCCCTCGGTCTTCGCCCTCGAGGCAATAAACTCCATTCGCGGTATTAAATGGTGCACTTTAGTCCCTCATGATATAATATACTATAATCTGGCAGAGGACATTTTGAAAATATTTTATACCGTATTCTAATACTACGTGTATTTGTTTTACTGTTTATATTTTAATCTGGTTGCAAAGTTGTTTCTCAAAAACTAGAATATTAGTTAATGTAATAAATCATAGTGATGCCGCTGAGACGAGACAATTCTCGATCTCATCTCGTCTCGTCCTGAAATTCGAGATCGAGATTGAAATTTTTAAACTATACTCCATTTACTTGACATCTGCACTGTCAGTGTCAAATTTTAAAAAAATTTCTTGATTATACCTCAAAAATAATGTGTTTTTTATTAGACCGTACAGCACTTTAATTGTTAAAATGTGAAAAATAGCAGTGGTGCCAACATAATGTCAGTTTGACAGTGCAGATGTCAAGTAAATGGAGTATACATATACAAGATTATAACCTATAACAAGTTTTCATGGTGTAATACTGGCATCGGACTAATTTGACCATAAATTTGCAAACAGTACTCTTACTTAGTTAGAGCCTACTTATTAACACAAAATGCTATGCTATTGCTGTTGATTTTGTTAATTCTGTTACTTTGTTATTGCTATTGGTATTGTTGCTATTTTTGTGTGTGTTGTTAAGTCTGTTTTGAAACGCGCCATACGCCGCTGATGTATTGTGCCACTTAGCTTAAATAAGGTTAACAATTTAATGTCAATATGATAGATGTCAAAAGTGTTACCAATACAAAACTTGGAAATTACTAGATTCTAACATTAGTTCCGATTTTCACTACCCTTCAATCTAGAATCTGTAAGCTATACATTTCTATTTTTGCTACCTATGAAGAAACTTAATTCGTAGAATGTTTCTCTTTACGAATCTGGTATCTCCATTAAATGTCCAAGAGAGTTGCCTGAAGCTTTAGTGGTATTTCTGAGGAATCCTGTATATAAATAGCTGTACTCTTAAGTTTGTTTTTACGCTCTCTTCTTTGTTGCCAATGATACTTATAATAGGCGCTTTCCTTTCATCCATGGGAGCAGCTCGGAGCGGCTCCAAACTCTCGCGCACCTCGTTCCTTTCACAAGGGCGTTTAACCTCGGAGTCGCTCTGGGCTTATTTCCCCTTTCCTCTCAAGGACCAGCTCGTTGGTCGGGGCGCGAAGCCACAGCCAGCCAGCATGCCATACTTTTAATTTTTAAAAGGCGCGAAGGCGAAATCATTTGAGGTTAGGTGCAACTTCTCCCTGGTTTTAGGTGCTATGCTAAATTTTTTCAAGAAAAAATGTCATCATTGAAATAAAGCCTCATCTTTGCGCATGAACAGAACTTTTAGCTATAGGAATGTTAATTTTTTTGTAATTGTTAGGATTTTGAATTTATTAAATTTTATATAACTAAGTTATTAATTAAACATTTTATTAAACGCTTACCATTCCTACATCTAAATTTGTTTCATTTTCTAAAGCAGTTGCTATTAGGAAAAAAAAGACTGATAGAAGAAGACAATTCACTTGTGATATTGTAGTAAAATAGTGGGTGCATAGATTTAATTTTTCAGTATACTATAAGTTCTTAAAGTGTTGGAATATTTTTGGTTATAATAAAAAATTAAAATGAATTTCAGCGAGTTTTTGTTACTGTTCAGCACCAAACAAAAATTTCTCAAAATAACGTTTTAAGGTTATGTGACTGTTTAAAACTTTTGGCGCGCGCTAGATGTGCGCCATGCCGCTAAATCGCGTTCCATTCACGAGCAGCACCGAGCGACTCGAGCTTCTAGCCGTCGGGGTTTGATGCACGCGAAAGGAAAGCAGCTAATAACGTGTATGTGTAGGCTTTCTATAACTTTATGTAAGTGCAGTAGGAATTGCTCCGTTGTTTCGGTCTACTTTATCAAATGCCTTGATAAAATCAATAAAGATCATATAGAGGGTGTAACCGTTCATGTGTACAAAAATGTACTACTGTATTCTTTATCCCAATTTTTTTTATTATTATTATTGGTGCAGTGGCTACCTCGGTGGATGAGTGGTCTTGTTGTCTGTTTAGCAGCCAGGTGGACATGGGTTCAAATCTGGCCGTAGTCGAGAATTTTCTCGGAGCGGCAGTGGATTTGAATCCATTAGTTAAGTTAGATGTAAGTTGTTGTGTGTGTGGTATGTTTGCGTGCGAGGGAGCGTAATGTAAGTCGCGTGCGGCGCATTACCTCCGTTGCACTTCCCGCGAGGTATGAATGGTCCTCGACTCCGAAAGGTAAAAGAGGCTATAGATTATGAATGAATGAATTATTATTGGTTCAGCCAGATCAGCAATTTATCGCTATGCATGGCTTTTTGTTAAATAGTTATGTACCTAGTGAATATAATCGCTATTGGAATACATGCCGCACTAGCACTTAAGTATTTATGATACACTTCACTGTTGTGCAGTATGTTTATTGAGTTTTATTCACTTTCCCTGCTTAGATAAATGTCCTGTGGGAGTTTGCGTTTCAGTATTGTATGGACATGTCTGTTGCCCGTGTGGAAGTTTCTGGCACCTTCACATTGGGAGATGCTGTGGAAATATTTTTTGGAGATAGTCCTAATATATCCTCGATGGTGGGGATGTTTGCTTCTCGATGAAGTTGTGCGTTGCGCATAAACCATGGGGCATTGAAGAGTACGCGAATTACCTTATTTTGAAATATTTTAAGTTTTCTCAGATGTGTTTTTGGTGCTGCTCCCCACGCTTGACAAGCGTAAGTGAGTATTGGTCTAAATATGGATTGGTATAACAATAATCCGCATTCTTGTTTCAGCGGGGACTTTCTATTAATGATGGGATATAGCATTGCTAGTCTGGTATAGCTCTGATTTAGCTTTTTGTTGATGTGTATGGCCCATGAGAGTTTTTTGTCGAGGTAAACGCCAAGGTATTTGATCGCACTATCTGCAGGGTTCCACTCTATCATTTGGTTGTCTATTAAGATGTTCGACGGATTATTAGGTCGACGTAAAGTGAATATTTTTGCCTCTGTTTTGGTTACATTGAACTTTATGCACGATTTATTAAACCACTCGGTGATCACGTTAACGCTATTTTGTAGTTGTTGAGTAGCTTGTAGGATGTCGTTGTGTTGAGAGAGTAAGGTTGTATCATCAGCATACATTGCAACTGTTGCATTCGGGGGGATCGGGTAGATCGTGGACAAATATGTTAAATAATGTAGGGCCCAGTATTGATCCCTGTGGGACTCCGGCTGTGACAGTCTTATTTTCCGATAAGGTAGGATTTATTCTGATCGAAAGTGAGCGATTTGTGAGAAAAGACTTGATAATACATAATAAGTAATCAGGTATAGTCAAATTTATAACCATTCGGAGTCACGTGATAATCTAGTAATTTTACGTATGTCGATTCTTAAAAATGCAATTTTAGGAAAATAAATGACATTCCGTTTTGTAGGTTATCCTGACATATGCCAATTTCTAAAACAAGGTTGCTACGGGTTTATTCTCTTATATGAAATCAAACTGAATTTACAGGTTAAAGAAAACATAACATGTCGTAAAATGTAAATTTAATAAAGATATGTCAGCTGCTACATTAAAAACCTGCTGCGTGTAGCAAATTTTAAGTCAATTTCTGTGCATGCATATTCTGTTATAGAACATTGCCATTTGAAGCCTATTTCCTTGCACAATCTATTTAGGGAAGAAACTGAATGTGAAAAATCTCCAGATTCTTCAACCAAGCATTTTTTAGATTTTTTATGGTTACAAATTCTTTAGCTACATACATTTTATATACAGTGTCTTGACTGCTTCGTCCACTTCTGTTTTAGCATTCTTCACTTTCTGGCTCATATTTTCGGTAAATTGTGCTCTCCGAGATATTTAACGCAAGAGAAGCACGGCGAACAGCGTTGGAGGGTGAAACTGTTGATTTACTATTATTAATATTGTACTCTTCATAAAAAAAAACGCATAATATTCAAATTAATTGTTGTGACTGCTCGTTATACCGCATGTCCGATGGTTTCTTTTAATTTCCAGTTTTCGGCTCAACAATTTTAGGTTTTATTACCCTTATCTCAATAACTTACACGAAAAATATAATCTGACAGATTAGAAACGTCAAATTTTTAAAATTAATTTTATGAATCGACATGCCTTTTTTTCAAATTTCTTCCATTTCATCTATTTTACTAAAGATGAACAGAGACAGACAAAAGTCACGTGACTCCGAATGGGTATAATTTTGACTATACCTTCCATTTAAGCATTTTATAAAGTAACCCATTATGCCAGACTCGGTCAAATGCCTGGGCAACGTCTAAGAATGCAGCCACAGTATGCTGCTTTTGCTCAAATCCGTTTGCTATTAGTTCTGACAAACGAGATAGCTGATGTACGGTTGTGTGTTTCTTACGAAAGCCGTATTTGAAAGTTGGAAGTATTTTTTGTTTGTTTAAGAATTTGGTGAAGCGAGCGTGTATAATTTTCTCAAAAAGTTTTCAAAGTGTGGGCAGAAGGCTTATTGGTCGATAGTTTACTGGGTTTTTGCCCAAAAACTTAATAATGATAATTGTTAGCTTTCTGCTTTACTTACAAGTTACAAGCAATTTAAGAGTTTTAAAATTGGCAACAGTGCAAGAAATACCGTAAAAATTTTACATATACAAACAAACCCAATCTACGGCAAAAACCAAAGAACTATTTAGATGGCTAAGTACCGAAATACTGTTGTCATATTCTAGAACTAGTCTTAACGGCTATCATTTCATTTTTTGTTTTATGAAGTTGGAAACTCAGAATGATCTTCAAATAAATAAGAAACGTAGTTTTGGTACCAAATTAATGCAAAACCTCCAAATATAATGTAGGATTTCCCCGAGTTAACTTAAGTTTTAACAAACATTTAACCTCGGCTGCTGAAAAATTCACGCAGACGAAACTGTGATACTGATCCTAGCACCTAAATATTCACCTAGTGTACTTTTTTACACTCGAACGGTTACACCCGTATGTTGCGTGATTATACTTACGACTATTACCCTCAAATATGTATTACTAATCAGAGAGCTAGAATTTAAAAATTTCAGCCAAGCACATGCGAATGACATATATATTTGATCTGCAATAACACTAACCTAATTTATTTCATCTCAGTTGGTATGAAATTTAAAATTTTAGTTGAAATACTCACAGGTAAAACTGGACAAGATAAATAAGCCACCCAGTATACTATATGTACTATAATATTTGTTGCGTAACACGTTATGTAACAATGTCAATCAGCGGCGGCTCGTAATAATTGTATTCGGGGGGGGGGGGGGGGGGGCTCTTAATTTTTAAGAATTACTAAGCAAAAAATAATAATTAAAAACACACCTACATTCTGACGATGTAGCAATGATTTTTAATTTTAATAATCCAACAGAAAACATCATATGCACAAAACAAAAATTATTCAAACACAACACAAAATGTACGCAAGTGTTAAAAAACAAAGAATGATAATTTATTCAATAATGAAAAAAATACAGCATGCGTCACATCCACAAATACATTTGTATTTCTTGTAAGTGTCCACAAAAAAGTTCTTGTAAAATTGCGAGTTCGAATTTTATTTTGCAGGTTGAAATGTAATCCAAGTGTTTTTTATTTGAACCTTTTGAGCTAACGGTATAAACTTCTAAAATTAATATTGAGAATACTTAGTTATGCGAGTTACACGAGTACCTAACCCATGGAAAGCATCAAATATGTGAAGGCCCGACTTCACTATCATTGTACTGCCAGCACTTATACCGATAAGAACTAATGTATTGCCAAAAGAGTGCTCGAAACTCGAATACATTCATTTTCAATGTCAATGACTGCACCACATTTGCTTCTAGATGGAATTATGTTTGTATATAAGCCCGCCAGTTTACGTTTTTGACTGCAGCGTAGTTAGCCTTCCCATCGCATTGAAACTGCTCACCTCAATTCTGCTGCTTCAGCGTTTTCTAACATAACTGCGATATACGTTTGAGCTCCATTTTGAATCGCCCTCAGGAGCTGCCATCCGCTCGATGAATTGATACGAGCAAGTGTGTTGACATATAAATCATGTTGTGTTGACATACTTCGTGGATATTGTTTTACATGTTTTAAGCGGTATCGAACAGCTACCAGCGGATCTCATTTCTCAAACCGTGTTATATTATGACGGTAGGATAGATGATAAACTATATTTTCAGTTATAGAATAGTTACTTTTTTCTAATGCTGTATAGGCTATTGGCGGTTTGGAGGCTAGCGCCCCTGCGCTCTTAAGGAGCAGCCGCCACTGATGTTAATTAAAATTAAAAACATACATACTATACTTACATCATGATATATAATATAATGTAACATGCAACCGAACAACTTTATTGTATATGTATTATCCATGTTATTTATGTAACATTAGAAGTACACACTGCGTCACTGCACCGAATTTTATCAAGCTGCATGGTACTTCAATGAAGTGCAAAGAATTTTATGGCTTTGCAAAGAATTGTGGGAATTTCATATACTTATATAGCATCTGTAGGCCATGATGTTTTATTAACGAATTTGCTTTTCATTTCAAACTATGCAGATAGTAAGAAAATATGTGATACCGAAAGGTGAGTTATACCGTATTGCCTTTAATTATTAACTTAAGTATCGTTTTCCTGAGTGTAAATATCTCTAAACTACGTATGCCATACCGTAAAAATCAGCTTCCGGACTTTTAAAATAAAATGGTAGCTATTTGCGTAGCAAATTTCTAAGATTTGCATAAATAAAGGCTGGACCTAATATAGCTCATTTAATAGTTTTTTTACTTAAGCGTTATAATAAAGATAAAACACTAATATTCTAATTTTCATTAATAATCTCCGACAATCCTTGACAGTATTCCTTTTACTTATTCGTTGTACTGGTAGCTCAATTATTTTTTAAATTATTGTACCTTTATAACCAATGGTTCTCAAAATATTCCAGTGGAAAGCTAAAAATGTACAATTTTTTATTTCACTGAAGCTTAATTTTTTAAGTGTAAATCAGGGCTGTGCTTCTATATAAATCCAATAAGTTTTGGGGTACTACGATGTTTTTTTAAATGAGTACAATAACGACATACAAAAAGTGTTTTATTATTGAAAGACATCCTGCTGCATCTTCGCCCTAAGAACCTCCTGGTAAAGATTAGATCTACAATTTTCTAACAATTCATTTTTTCAAACTCAAGATTTTTGCGGAAATATCTGTTTTAAGGCTACCCACCTATTTTTACTTGTTTTTGGGTTCGATATCTGTGACGCAAAGGTCAACTTCCCGTATCCATGTTGGCATGACAACAACAAAAGCCCGTTATGAATATAATGGTACTAGGACTGTTATGGAACGTTGTTTTGTATTTGGTTACTATAGAACCAACAATAATCCACCTTATTTAGGCAAACTATAGTTGTCATATTCAACGGTATTTAATTTTTATTAGTTGATAGGACAAAAAATGTTATACGCGACTCAATAGTTAAGTGCCGTACTGGAACAGTCCTCAAAAAATAGCAAAAGTCGGGCCTTCGGGCCCAGCCTTTATAATTTTTTTTCGGGCTGTTCTAAGGCACTTACCGATCTTGTAACGTAATATAATATTTCGTGTCTTCTGATTCAGAAAAAGTAATTTCGAAGTGACGTCTATCTTGAGTCTGTCAGTCTGCTTTTATCATCTCTACATTGCAGACGGTTTAATTGATCGACCTAAAAATTTATATATAGATTTCTAATATAAATTCGGAGATTCCTGTGAATTTTGGGTAATATTGGCCAACCGGAAGTAGTACTTTACTCTTTGTTTTTTCCGTTTTCTGGAAATTTTTTAATTACTTTTTCATAAATTAGTATAAAATTTTCTCGAGCAAAATCATATAGTACGCAATTATCTACAGTTTTCGTTAAAAAAAAATTCTGTAAGAGTTAAAAAATCACGAAATTAAATTTTTGCAAAAATTTCCTCAAAATTAACAAATTAATAATGAGAATAATTTTTTAAAAAGTGTTTATATTATGTAATTGTCTAATTTTTTTAAGTATAGTTTCTAAAAAAAATTAAAGACAAATTTTTACAAGCAGAAAAAGAAAGTCGTATGGAGACCACACCACACCTCATTTGTTTACAAGTATTAAAAGTAAAATGTCCATAGTCCAAGATAATTTCCATGATAAGCAATGTTCTTCTTGCATTGAAAAATAACTATCACTTTCGGTAAAGTATATAACTATAGTTTTGAATTTTTCGTTGCATATTCCGAGGCATATTCTTACTAAAAGTAACCAATAATCATGCTGCAAAAGTGTAATTTTTAAATTTGCCTGTTCATTCACTCTTTAATTGTAAAAAAGTACTTCGTTTCTCAGTGCTGTAGGTTTAAAATAATGATTCAAATAAATAGAATAATCAAATTCGACAAAAATTTACCTAAGTAGATGTTATATAGCTATTTATGCAACAAGTGCTAAAAGTTGACGTTTATGCGCGAGACATGAAAATTATTAAACGAAGCCGAAGGCTGAGTTTCATAACATGTGCATGGTTATGAATGATATAGGTGAGAGTTATAAAACAAACGCCGTTACAAACAGGTAAATATCTAACATTCCCTTTGGAAAATGCACAAGGAAATGTATCGAACAGATTGGGTGCAAGTCAGATTATTATAATTAGCATTATTTAGGCTAGAATTAATTACAAATTAATTTGTTTGTAAAATTGCCTACTTGTTTATTTGTTTTTTCCTCATTGGTACGAAAGAATTATTTTTTTCATTGCTATTTTGGCGCCCCTTGAGGGTTGCGCCTGTAGGCGGGGGCCTACTCGGCCTATACCTAGTTACGGCCCTGAGAATTTCCACTTGTACAGGGTGTAGCCCAAGGTAGCAGCCTGGGCCCAATTCTTTTTATAATTTTTACTACAGACTTGTCACATTACATGACATCGAAAATACAACACATCTTTATGCAGACGACACGCAGCTGTTTTTATCGTATTATCCCCACCTTGTTGATGATGCAATAAATACCATAACTGAAAATTGAAACCGGTCTTCTAATCAACCAGACTAAAACAAAAGCCATATGCGTCGGTACTAGTGCAGTGCACCTATAGATATCTCAACAATGACTGCCAAAATTCGTATTAGTGATAGTGAAATACCGTTGTGTGATATTAGAAGAAAATGTACCCTTTTCGCCTCACGTGAGTAATAAAATTGCTTGTTACGGGAAGTTTTCCACTTTATATTAATTTAAATCATTACCATCAAATTCCAACTGGGTCCTTATGAATAGTTTAATTTTAAGTTACAAGTATTATTGTTCCAATATATATTTCTGTTTTCTTACGGAAGAATATAAATATAAACTTTAAATGCTTCAAAACTGTTGTTTGAGATTTTCTTTTAATGTTGAGCGCAGAGAGCACATTAGACAACACTACAATAATCAAAATATACTCAGACTTGAAAATAGGTTTTCTCTATTCTATAGTTGTTTGTTGTATAATGTAGCTAGGTATAATTGTCCTCTATATTTAATGATGTTGCTAATTCAAAGGCATATTGTACGTACCAAGAAACTTAGAAATGACAACTATTATTGTATTCCTCCACACTCAGCTAAACTTCAGTAGGGATTTCACTATCTGGCTAGTAATATTTTAAACAGATTCTGTATTTAGAGATTGCGGTACTATAAAGTTGTTTAGGAAGCAAGTAAAGTTACTTTTGGACAGCTTGCATAACATGATTTTTGTTTATTTTTTCGTTGAGAATGTAGACATTATAATTTATTCATTAAGTTTATTCTTTGTATCTACGTTAGTTTTTATTTTACGATATTTTAAGTTGATCATCAATTAAATATATCTGGTGCTTGTAAGTAGTCTACTTCATCACTCTCAACCGAATTGAATATGAAGGTACTTAAATTTATATATTTTTTTAATTAATTTTGGTGTATTACTGACAATTTATATTGCTATTTTCAGGGTCAAAAAACAGTTTTCCAATAGTTTGGTTACTATACAGCTCGTAATTCTCTTATTCGTTGAAATGCAAATGTAGGTAACGCTACATTTTACGCAAGATTTCAAGTTGTGACAAATGGTGACGTTCAAAGTTTCCTGTAATATTTAAATGACGTGGCCTGACAACAATTACTGATAGAATAAGTATAAAAGATAAAATCAGGAGGTTTTTCTTATTCAGTGAACTTCAAACATAATTTTTCCATTATTTGCTTCATTAGCTTGTGGAATGCAATTTTTGACAAAGCTCCTTTAACAAATATAGCGGAGAGACGCCACGAACGCTAGTATCTTAACTATATTGATCATAAGTTGTGTCCGTCTTGACAGTAAAGGTCGAAGCTTTATTTGTAGATTTTAAAACCTCCAAAAACTATTCTACAACATATCATTAGAAATATTACGATAAGGATATTAAACAAGATAAATATTTGTAATTGGTTCTGTCTTCTTCTTGGTAAGCTATTGGTTTCGGTTCTGAATTTCGAAGAGTATCATTAGGTAGGTATAGTTTGAGTAAAGATTGTAGCGAACCTTTGGAAGAATTAGTTTGTTAACTAATTTTTTCAAAATCAAAATGTCTGATCTATCCTTAACAACGACATTAAACTTGTAGAATAGAAGTGAAAAATTAAGTGCGTTTAGATTTACTCAATACTGAGGAAACAATGTACTATCCAAAGACAAAGAAATTCGTGATAGAGTTGTTTAGCTTAGACGAGGCTTAAGCAATTATATTTATTGGAAGAATTTTGATTCATAGTAACGTCTAAACAAGTTGACAATTAAGTTAGAAATATATACCTAAGCTGTCACATTCACAACAGAACATATTAACTGTCCCAGTTTTTTTTTGTCTTGGACAATACATTCAATTTACATATGTATATCAATTTCACTGTGTGGCAGCACTTAAAATTTAAGAGAGTATTACATGAATACGCTTATTTTTGAGCTTGTAAGAAACTGCTTGCCCAGAAAGCATAGCATTGAAATACATACAACCCAATCTATGTTACTTAACATTGTGATATCTGAATTAGCAGCAAATTCATATACGTAAGTAATAATTAAGATGTTAAAGTAAAACAAATTAATACACACAATGGAAAACAGTATCAAGATTCATTAAAATGACTCAGTTTTAGATAATTCATCTAAATGTTCGTGTAGTATCTCGTTGTTAAAAATATAGTTTTATGTGGAAAAATGAGTTTAATGTGATTTATATCTCAAAAAAGAAAATACGGTCTTTGCAATAATCCTCTCACCCATATCCGACTACGAACCAATCACGTGCTAGATGTTTATGACGTCAGAGACGCAACTGAATACGTTTCTGTGATTGGCCTGCGATTAGTGGGGAGATAAAAATGACAATTATATTTTTTATTTTGTTACTAATAGTATTTAGTTCGTTAATTAGAAATGGTTTTTATTTTTAAATCTATAGTTTAGACTAAGAATAGTTTTACTAAACTAAGTTGAAAGAAGGAATCATTTATAAACACTGCAGGCTCTATAGACAAAAACAAAAACTTTCCAATCTATTACTGTACGAACAATATGCCAGCATATTTGTGAAAATGCCAGTAAAAAGCACTGATTTAACTTTTATATAACAAAATATGATCTTAGGATAGGTTAATAATAAAGGAATCAGCTGTAAAACCAATATCGAAGCATGACGTGCCACTAAACCCCACTTACAATTCTATTGAACACGCCTCTGTATCCGGAATTATTAATTACACGTAAGGAGTGTTGCCTGCTCACCAGGCGCTTTGAACATGCAATGGAAAGTAATAACCTTTAAAAATATTGTTTATAAAACCAGTTGTAACAGAAATTGAGACTGACAAATACAAGAACTATTTTTTAAAGTTTTACAAAATACCTATTTCAGAAAGCATTGAATAAAATTGATTTACTGGGAACGAAATGTACACAAATACATGTATAAACATACCTACGGTTGTTATTATTAGTTTGCTTTTTGGTAAATTTATGTTTAGATACCTACGTTGCGCAATCATAAAGTTATTATTAATACTGGAGCTAAAGTTGTAATATTAATAAAATTACACTTTTATAATGAAACTTTAAAAAACCTACCTGCAATTGTTATTTAACAGAATTTTCTGATTTACATCAATTCAAAACTAAATTTACGAATAAAATTCGCTTTTGCAGCATGAAGTGTAGCCGACTTAATTGGCCGGGCCAAATCCACAGCCTTCAATTGTCTCTGGGATTAAATAAACAGCTGAACATCGAGAAACCACAGCCAAATAAACACATGCCAAATCCTAACCTCATTTACCTGGTTTTTAACGTTTATTACTAGCTGAGATTCACTAAAACTAACAAGAGTCAGTAAGGGAAGAAGCACAACACAAGCGTAAACCGCTAGTCCAGATTTAGTCATGATTTTTCGATTTGTTTACAAGGTTATGCGAGATCAATGACAAACACCCTCCATCGCGTCAGCTGACTTGTGACTAGCGCTGCCACACAATGCAGATCGGATAGGAAGCAACACGCGTGTTTTACGAATGTATCGGTTCGGGCCGCCTCGCCTGTGCTCGAGGAAAATTCGAATTTCCCGAGCGGGAAAGCGTTTCAAACGTGGAAAGCCGGCGCGCGCGATAAGCTTGTATTTGCTTTTAAAATTGCACTTTTTCATAGCTGGAAAAAATGCGAGAAGGCAGTTTTGTTTATGTAGGAAATTAGTGACCTGTCACCTGTCAAATTTAAACAGTCCTTGATCAAAGCCAATATTTGAACGCCTCGTAATTAGCATGGGATTTCATATGTTGCGTCCGCCAATGCAACACCTTGTACATCTGTAATCCAATATACGTATTAATAATCGCCACAGCCAAAGTTTTGGAACTAAAATAGCACATCTGTAATTAAAGCTACAAAACTGGAAATCATGTTTCTTGGCTAATCCATTTTTCATCCAAATAGAGAAAGCAGCATAATGACATATTTTTCGACTAAATCAAAGCATAAATCGTTGTAACAAAGAGCAAATTAAATAAACAGAATAATTAATCCTTTGTAAGAGAAGACAATTTAAGCACAGACTTACGTTTTTGTCAAAGTACAATTTTTTGATATTATACCAGACCAGATCATCAGTACAAAATTCTCTAATTGAATTTATTTACTTACGTTCCCTGCAAGAGCATTAACCATGGAATATGTTAGATCAATGAATACGACTCGTGGGATTTCGTTTTAATTCATCTAACTGGCAGAATCGTATCACAAATAGAATTTTTATTAAAGCGAGTTATTTAATAGGAAGTTGTAATTTTGAAAGTCACACTTTTTTTCATGAATTTGCCGGGCGAAGCCCGCGTTAATCAAGCAAATTAATGGAAAAAAGGACTTTCAAACCGTGTTGTACAAGTAGTTTTTTTGCATAGTGATCTCTTGGACGACACTTAGTCGAAAAGGACTTAGGAATTAACAACTGTGAAATTGACATTTCAATAAAATAGTTAAAAAAAGTGTACTTTTTTCACGATTTTTGCGTTAAAAAAGTGGAACTTTTAATACGATTTTTCGTTAAAAAAACGACCTTCACGATAACTATGCAAAAAACTACATTTGCTTAATATCTAAGCGGCTTGTCATTTTGCTATTATTCCTTGCACTGATGGTGCAAGCAGTAAGAATTTTTTTGCATAGTGGTCGTGAAAGTCGTCTTTTTAACGAAAAATCGTATTGAATGTTCCACTTTTTTTAACTCCAAAAACCGTGAAAAAAGTAAGTGTAATTTTTTCACGATTTTTGCGTTGAAAAAAGTGGAACTTTCAATACGATTTATCGTCAAAAAAGACGACTTTCACCATCACTATGCAAAAAATTACTATTGTTAAACAAAAATTTTCATATATAACTAAAGACAGGATAGTAAAAAGATATAAAGAATAAGCAAAACAACAGCCAACAAGGCAGCGAAAATATGTAAAATTAAAAAACGGTGTCGGAGAAAAAGACGTTAAAACGTAAAAGTGTAAAAATTATGGCTGTTGATTAGATTCGGTTAAATGTTTAACCGATGCATTTTTGTTCTTGGTTAACCGGCTAATTCAAATCTGAATTAACCACCTTTGGTTTACCGATTCATGTTAACCGCCTCTGGTTAAACGATTCATTTCAACCGTTTCTGGGTAATCGATTCTATTTAATCATCTTTGGATAACCGATTCGTTTTAATTCTTTTCGTTAGCGCTTCTTTTTAACTTCTCTTGGTTGATTTTCTTTATTATATGAAATTACAGCTGTTAGAAATGTAAGTTAAGAAAGCTAAGAAATTAGAATAACTAGGTATTTGTTTAAAATTAATTATGTAATTAATTAATAAGTTTAATAATTGGTCTGTAATGTATTATCTGTTTTTTATTGTGAGCGAGGGTTTTGAATTGCTATTCGTACAACAGTGTAGATGAATACTTGCAAATTCTTTTTTACTTAAATTAAGAAATATAATTTTCTCCAATTTTTATTAAGTTTTCTATATTCAGCACAATAATTATAGTATCAGTATTTCTATAATATATTTTTTTAAACAAATTTACCCCTGCTGGAAGGTCGAAATTCTAAAAATCATAAATATGAAATTACAAAAGAAGTTGGCTGAATTAAATTACGTAAATTTAAAAATATGTAGATATCAAATCATTATATAGCTATTTACGACATTAGGCCGGTAAATAAGCATTTGTGGCCCGCCAGGGCGAGATACGTGAATTGGCGAGGCCATAAACGCGAATACCGACTGTGTGTCCTATACATTTGTTTTTATATACTACTGAACAAGAACATTTTGATTGTATTAAAGAATTATCCCAAACGATTTGCTTTAATAATAATGTGATTCTTGTTGTGCGTTTGGCAGTACTGAAATGTATTGTTGGTGACACTGTCTATGTCAAATTCGAGGTTAGGTTTTGCGTCAGTTCGTGTCAGACTGACGAAGACATTGAACATATCTGAATGTTTATTAAGTACTTTCTTCTATAGTTTGTTTTGTATCCACATAATGAATAGTTTTATAAGTAGGTACTTACTTATGTTCGCTTGTATTTGAATATAATTTTAAACTAGTAAATTTTTGAAACGGCTTGTGTTTGAAAAATTATATGTACTGGTTTAACTCTAGAATCTAAAGTTTAACACACAGTTTTTAGACTGATAAGTGCACACTGGAAAATATATGGTGGTTTTCATGTAACTTAAAATGGGATCCCAAAGCCTCTAAAAACATTCGAACCGTTTGCGGTTGCGAAAAGCTATGTTATAGATGAGTCTGGGAGAACGTAGTGGAACCGTTTGCACTAAATTATCCAATTGCGGACGCGTCTGTAACATTGAAGAGCTTCTGGCCATAACAGCATATGTGGAAATTCGTCAAAATCGAGATTGTTGTGCTATCTAGTTGTTGATAGCCTTTGCTAAGTATCAGTAAACTGAAACTGAAACTTTTTTAACAATAGCATAAGTACCGAGATTTGAGCAAGTTTGCAAAAACAGCATATGTTCATGGCGCTTCTAAGCAAAACAGCATATCTCCAGAATATATGGCGTTTTTAATGTAAACTGTAACAGAAATCACATGTAACTAATCTTTAACCTCCTTTTTAGGTTTGCATGTAGTCATGCAGTGTATTATAAATGTAGTTGAAATGGGCAAGTTTAAACGACATGGTGATGGAGCAGAAAGTGAGCTGCCCGAAAGAAAGAGAAAGGTTCTACGAAGAAGTGTATAGCTCAAGATCTCCCATGCCGGAAACCACTAGAACTAACCTCCCAAAAAGATCAAGAAGGTCAATTCAGGAGATATCCTCGAAATCAATAAAGGAGTTAAATTCCGCTCTAAGAGAAATGAAGAATAATAAAGCCCCAGGTATAGACAACGATCGCAGAAGGTGGGCAAGTATTAAAAGAATCTATATGCGTCCTACTGAACAAATGCTTAGTCCAAGAAAACATACCACAATCATAGACGTAAAAACTATACTAATACACAAGAACGGGGATAGACGAAACCTTAAAAACTATCGCCCTATAACAGTACTATTCCAATCGTACAAACTTTTAAGCAGAATCATCACAAAAAAAATCCCAACAAATTAGATCAATACTAGCCAGTGGAACAGGCTAGGTTGCGTTGGGGATTCAATACAAACGACCACGTATTGACTGTTAAAATACTATTCGAAAAAGCCACGGAATACCATCTCGAATTATATATTGCCTTCATAGATTACGAGAGGGCCTTTGAGTCGTAACATGAATAAAGAAACATCGATAAGGATAACATTGCAAGAGGAAACCAAACCTATCCAATCGGCAGAGGTGTCCGCCAAGGGGACCCAATGTCGCCTGCACTATTTATCAGCGGTTTGGAGGATATATTCAAGAACATAGATTGGTTCCAAAAAAGCATCAACATTAACGGGTCCTAACTTAATCACCTCAGATACGCTGATGCCGGTCTACTAGCCGATAACCCCGGGAACCTACAAACAATGATAGAAGAATTAAACTCTGCTTCCATACGGGTGGGACTGCAAATTAATAAAACAGAGACGAAAGTTATGACCAATACCGACGAAAGGGTATAAATTATGGTAGACAACATACAGCTCGAACAAGTATCGGAATACATTTACCTTGGTCAGATTATGAAACCAACCAAGGAAAATCAAACGGCAGAGGTCACTAGGAGAATGAAACTGGGATGAGCAGCATTTGGAAAGCTTAGCTTCACATTAAAAGCACAAACATGTATCCTTACTCAAAGAAACATGGATAAAATAACTAAAACGCAAATACCCATGGAAAGGAGCATGCTAAACATCTCACTGCGCGATAGAAAGACACATGGATAAGTGTCAAAACTCGATAGTGGACGTCAGAAAAAGCACAGCTTCATTAAAATGGAGATACGCAGGCCACAAGGAAAGGCTGACAGATGGAAGATGGAACTTTAATGTAGATCAGTGACGCCCCTGGTTAGGAAAATGGACCCGAGGAAGGCCCCAACAGAGATGGGCCGATGATTTAAAGGTGACAGCGGGCCTAATGTGGAGAAGAAGAGCAACAGGCCGAGAAATCTGGAAAGGTTTAGAAGAGTCCTACACCCACAGATGGACTGAAAAAGGCTGAATGATGAATAGAAACATGATTTTGGAGATCTACTATAGTATGGCTAGCAAAAATAAACAGGACATTCACCTATGTGGAATGATAGGTATGCAGAATATTTCTAGAAGACGTCCAAAAGCAGGAAATGATAATCCATTGAAGACTCATACTGCAGTATTCAACTACAAAGTATGAATAAATGGCAACGAAGGACCAATCTGCTTGCAAGCCTTTCGAAGCATACGTACATGGTATAACTGCTAGTAGGGTTAGAAGATTACAAAACAGTTTATTGATGACTGGCAGATCACCTCAAGGCAAAAGGGGTACATATTCCAATAGACCTACTCAGTACCCAGAAGTTCTTTGCAAGATTGTTGAATATCATATTAAATCCTTTCAAGGAATGCAGTTACACTATTTCTTCAAAGAAAGTCCAAATGTGTATCTTTCTGAAGGGTTGTACCATGCACTCGTTGTTTGTAGAAGAGTATATGATAAACCATACAACATTTTTTTAAAGGTATTTACCATGAGGTTCTCGGTTCTGCCAAGTCGGATACTTGTGCAGAATGTAATACGTTGCAGCACAAACTAAATCTAGCATATGTTGGTCAGGAAGAGAAGGCTCAGATTTGCATAAGAAAGGAGTTACATCAAAAGAAGGCCGATGCCTTTCACAAAATCAAAAGACAGTGTAAAGCTAAATATGAAACACGAGAGATAACTTGCCTTACTTTAGAGGTTCTGCAAAATCCCCCTCTACTGCACATCTCCTCCAATCCCTTGTTCTTCTCGATACAGTTGTGGTGGGTACTGCGATTTGATATTCCTAACATGGGTACAGGCGACGTATCAATTTACATCTACCACGAAGATGAGTTTAAGAAAGGCGCAAACGATGTTTCATCCATGTTATTTTATTTCCTACGAACTTGCGATACAACGCGAAAGTTTGTACTATTTAGTGATGGTTGCCCAGGGCAAAGCCAAAATTATGTAATGCTGCACTTTTTATACATTTTGGTGCACAGTTTAAAAATGTTTGATTTCATTACCTATTACTTTCAAATAAGGGGAAGAAGAAACGGAAACATGATATTGAACCACCAGAAGAGTGGGATGATATAATAATCACAGCGCGAAAACACTCTCCCCAATTTAAGGTAGTTAAAACGAAAGGTAATGACATGTTTGACATAAAAATATCTACAGATCGATATTTCCTGAAGACTTCAAAACCAAAAGTTGATATAAAATCTGTCAGAGTTTGTAAAATTAGCCAGTGTTTCCTTCAATTAGCCTTCTTCCGCCAAAGTCCGGTCCAGTTGCCCAAATAGCCCAAAATTTGGATCCGGCTCGAAGGACCAATGTAAAATTAGCCAAGTCCACTGTGGAACTTAGATTTTACATTATTGTAGGGCCAGGTTAGTCCTTGACAGGAGATGGAACTTGTAGTTGTTGCTATAAGAGATAACGAGGGTTGGTCAGGCCAAACCAACCCTTTACAGACAATTGTATCCTTCGTCAATCGTTACCAATGAATACACTCTCATTGCTAAAAGTATATTGATTTTAAGTTAATAATACAGAGGTTATATACATTAAATGTGTGTCGTGTTTTTTAACCTACTATTAAAAAACACAAGAGTATGCATTTAGTACAGTGTAATTGTATACATTGTTCGCAATTCGACCTAATACACATCGCATAATGCAGACGTTGTCGAATGCTGGCTGTAGTAATTTGTAATATGACCTAGTGTGATGAACTGCCGAGTCTTTGTTTACAAGCACTTAATTGGCACGCTTTACTAGTTCTTGTAACATACTTGCATGCACTTTTGGGTTTACACAATTTCAGTTCGTTTTACACTTTTTATGTTAAATTCATGATCAAACGTTTGAACAGAGTTATTAACGTAAACAAAAAGTATCCCGATGTAAGTCTTTAAGATCATCATAAGAGAGCGTGGGGGCATGGTATTATTAGGATTAAAACACACCTGCCAGCAGAGCTTCCATTTCTATCGTTGTACAACTCCAACAAAATTTCTGACAGCAAAATCAGCAACCTAAAGTGTCTTTTAATGCTTTTCAGCAATGAAACAAAAAGAGCTTTCTGTGAGGCAATACTTGAGAAGCAGACATATTCCTGCACATCTGAGGTAGAGCACGATATGGATAATGATGACAATAGCAGTGGTTGTGAAGATTAGTTTATAGTTTTGAACTTTTTTTACATTTTTAATTTTTGCTTTACTGTCGATTTTCTCAACTCTACCTCTAACCAAAAATGTGATATTCTGTAACACAATTCAATGTTTAATTACTTTTTATTTCCCTCGTCTAAAAAACGAAGGAAGTATTGTAATATTGAAAAACTCACTTTTCTCTAGACCTTCACGTTTCAGGGTCCCTAGATGACGAAAAACAGGTTTTCTCAATTCCGTTTGTCTATCTGTTGGGGGTATAACTCAAAAAGTATTTGTCAGAGGAATACGATATTTAGCAGGTGGATTATATGTCTATCTTGCATGAAACGAAGAAAAATTCAGTTAAATATATACAGGGGGAGCACATTAACAAAATAAAATGTTTCATATTTTTTCTTTAACTGAGAAATAGATAAAACTAATAATTTGCACATAGCTTTATCGTTGGCGAAAATAAGACCTAACAGATACACGGTAAAAATCACAAATGGAACAGAATAGTTTGGTGTTTTTATAACTCAGTAGAAACTCGAAACAATTCGAGCATTGTCGTGGCTCAGTTGTTCAAGCGGCTGCAATCGGCGGACCGGAGCAGCGGACTAGAAAACTAGGTTCAAAATATTCGCCTGGGAGCGCGGAGTTTGAATCCCAGCGGACTACATTTTTTTGAAAATTAGTGTAATTCGAGCGAGGGAAGTTCCTTGTAAAACCCTTTACAGATTTTGCAAAAAATATGATATCTTAAGTCTTATTTTATTTTTCAATACAGCAAATATATCCCAGATGTATTTTTTACGCCTCTTTGCTTTGCATATTTTCTTTTGCTGTAGAAATCTATTTGTGTGTTGGATTTACATGTTACTGTGCAACTAAAAATAAGTAACAACAGACAGTGGAGAGTGTATTTCGTTTCCGGAAGAATCAGTTTTTTCACATATGCTGTTTTTGCCAGAAGGGTTCCATTTGAAGATGCGTCCTGGAGCGAGTAATCTCAAATGTAGTAAAACAGGCAGAGAAATGCATGTAGGAAACACTTGAAAGATACTCTATTCCATGCCTATACTCAACAAATCTCCCATATTTCTTCATTATTATGACATAGCTATTTATGTTAGAACTACGAAATTAAAGCTTTTTTATGGCCAAAAGAGGGCAGCGAGCTAGGCACATAAATAAGACGAATCCAAAAGTCCAGTTTCGTGCGAGTTACATACATAATTTTGTATTCTATTGCTTTGGAAGCGTTTTTTCTAATTATAGAATGACAGTTTAATCGAGTAAGTCGGGAAAAGTCGAAGAAGTCATGATCATACCGCAAAATGGAAGTGTCTATTTTGATTTCGACCAATGGAAATGGTTGTTAGTTTTTGTAGCTATGGTTATTACTGTCAAAAAGTAAAAGTTACTAGTATAAAAAACGTGGAAGTTTTCGGCCACTAAACACTGCCGAAATTGATAGATTTTCGATGCAGTAGAACAAACAAATTATATCGTTTGCTAATGTAGGTACAATAGAAGTTATTAGAAAAACAAATTGGAAAATCCTTTATGCCGGGCCCTGTAGGTATATTTTCAAAAAAATAATATTAGCATTTCTAGTATTTATATGTATTTAATGTTTGTAGGAAATTTGGTCATTATTTTGTCATGCAAGTTGCCAAGTGGGAGGTGGTCTGTATAACTTCGACTATCGGTGCCACAGTTGATTTTTGCATGATATCTTCCGCTGCCCATCTTAGGTTGTTCTCCCCTATTAAGAATAACCAACTGCGAGAACCTGTGAATCTAATATCTACAAAATATATATTCATCTAGACCCCTCGCTTAGTTTCGCTTGTAAGTCGACACAGTGTACCGGGTTAGGGCAGTTGTAGCCATAGGTCTTGCAATAGGAACCGAAGTTTCCTATCTACAGGAGCGAATGAGGAAACCGGGATACCGAGAAATTTGAGAAAACTGATGCTATCCAATTAATAAATCGTTCCAAATACAAGGAAGTACAACAAAAGATGAAGAAGTAATTCTTGAAACATCAAAGACGAGTTCCAAGTCAAAATCATGCGCAGAATTTAAGAAATGACAAAACTGTTCATCTATAATGGTGCAATTTTAAAATATAATAATTTATCCTAAGGAGCTTATTCTACATTGACCCTGGCTTATCAGTATGTAAGTACTTTCATTGCCTAGTTTACAGGTAGCTTGTGAGCGGTCGTTTTCTACTTTGAAATTTATTAAAAATAGAGTGGCAAGTACATTATCTGCTAATCGACTAGAGTCATTATGAACATTGAAACTAAAGTTCTAAACGATACCAACAATGACGAAATTATTAAAAGTTTCGGTCAAACATGCAACCTGATGTACAGCGCTTTATTATATTGATTTTATTTTGCTGCTCAATACAACTTATTGTGCATCATCTTTTTATGGGTATTTCGCCATTCTGAAAATTTTTAACTTTTAAATATCCAACGTCTTGAGGGACGATCTGCATTCGTTATCAACGATTAACAATTAAAACTAAAAATGAATCACGAAAACTTAGATTTTCACTGAAGGTTGATCGTTTCTCAGTCCCAGTGAAAAGCTACGTTTTCCTTATTTATTTTTAGTTTTAATTGTTAATCGTTGATAACGAGGACAGATTGTACCTCGAAACGTGGGATATTTAATATTTTTAATTTTGCAGATTGATGAAATACCCATAAAAATGAATATGAATTATACCCCGTCACAAAAAGGTTTTTGAGAACGACTTATTATATTATTCCATTTTTATTTGTTATATTTTTATAGTAGCTGTGTTTAGTTTTGTCATTAACATTTTGTTTAGTACAAGTAGTCTATAAATGTAAGATCATGTTTAATAAGCCTATGTTATATGTAAATATTTTCTACTTATGTTATGTTATGCTCTTGACTTGACTTTATTATGTAATTTTTTAATATTTGTTGATTATTATAAGTTTCTTAGCCGTTTCTGTTAAATTGTTGGGCCAACGACCATCGATTTCGCGGTACGATGTTACATACCCCATTCGCATCTGCCTATTTACACTCCCTTGGTAGAATGCACGAGTGACTGGAACCTGGGGTGATATCCTAATGTATTACCCTACCTACACAATATTAACGGCTTTGACAGGATTCATTTGCGATATGCTGATGATACGCAGTATTGATTGCTAAAAATGATATAGAGTTAACAACTATGTTACAACAATTAAGTGAAAAATCAAAATAAATAAAACTACGAATGAATGTAAACAAGACGATAATTATGACAAATGCTTTGCAACAAACACCGATAACAATAAATGGCCGAACGATTGAAAACTTCGATTCCTATTCTTCCAATAAATGAAACTTCTTTGTTATTCATTTCTAAAAAAATATTATTGTATATATAATCAGTAACACTTTTACCATAGTGGTGTAGGGATATTAACTTATACACTGTACACACATTTTCTCCAATTTTTCTTGCTTTTTGTTAATGTTCTTGCTTCTACATATGTTTTTCCTCTTTTTTCAGTATTTCTTCTACAGTTCCGTTCCATGTCTGTCGTGGTCCCATACTCGTTCATTCGTTGTAAGTGTCCCTACCAACGTAGCTGTTTTATTGCAATGTATGTTTTAGCCTAAAACGGTATTGACGACACAAAACAGACCCTCAAGTGGGCAAAACAAGGCTACACGTTTGGGCGCCAGTTTCTTACCACATAAAAACTACTTTAACAAAACTACTAATCAAAATCGGGAAAGTTTCACAGATCCGTTGCCCCAACCCCGTTACGATGGGCTGTAACAAGAGGTGCCGGCTTTAAAACGCTCAGTGAAAAGTTCTGGTTCTTTACGACCTTAGAATTAGGGCTATTATCCGGTAAACGAAATACAGATGTTAATGTTTAGCGTCACCACTTTCTTACTAACTCTGGTATACAACACAAGGGGGGGGGAGGCTCATTCTGAAAGTGGAAGAAAATGGACATCCTTCCTACTTCTAACTTGACAATGCCTGGGCGGCAAACGCAACAGTTGAGCTGAACTTACCTTTACTTGCATTAGCTTACAGCCGTCTGAATGCCTGTACATTAAAAAATACACAAAATACACATTCAAACATGATCAATCCACTAATGAAAAACAAATAATTAACAATGAACTATATTGATGTAGCAAAATATGTAGGTGACACTGAACATTCAAAGACGTACTTGTTACACAACAAACTATATAACTATTTCAACAGCGGTAACAAATTTTATTTTTTCACTACGTTACAACAATCAAAATTGACCACAAAAGCTCAAAATTTACTTCAAGACGGTAATTTTTGTTCAACGTCTTAACATTTAAATAAACAATGGCACTGCGTGCTAAAGCGACACTTCGAAATCACTTCACTGTAAATTTATATGCGTTACAACTACTATCACTAACAAAATACCTATTAGAGGGAATTCAGACGCTTCGGTTACATTGTCCAACCATCTGCAGGTCGCATCTCAGCTATTGCATCAAAAAGAGAAACAGGAAACTGCATAGGGGCGATATTCAAGCACGAGTGACGTCACGTGCGACAGGCAGAATTACGGTACGGCAATTCGTGACTTCATTAAAATCATAGTTTGGCACACAAACGAGGTTTTCACTTAAGCACCATGTCACTTAACACAACGCTTGACGATAGCCAAACATACAACTTCATAATTTTCTTCAATTTCGACTTCAACTTACGTGGCGCTCGACCGACGATGTCGGGGCTGCGGAAACAACCAGCAACACCTCTTAACGATCTTCGCGTCGGTCGCTGAATAAAGCCCAAGGCTAAGAAGCCAAAACCAAATGAAAAGACGCAGGTGTGACTTAAGATTCTCTATCGAACTAAATGCGTCGCGTCGTAATCATGAAATAATTTCTCTTATGAAGGGGAATCACAGGTGTGCCAGACCCCGACCATACGGCGTTAGAAAACAATTAAAAAACGCGATAAGATAGATTGCGTTACCCAGACGGAGAACAAAGCTAAATTTAGAAAATATCGACGTACGTAAATAAGCTGATAAACGCTAATCTTCGAAACAAACGGAATAAAATTTTGAAACACAACTAAACTGTTAATTTAGGCTTAAATGATCAGGAAAAAGAACTAAAAATGGGAAAAAAGGCGGAACAGGTCGAAAATACAGCAAATTGTCCTCACATGTATTCTAATGTTGCTTGCATCTGTAAGTCTCCTCTTATTTGTGTATTTCTGATTCTGTTTTCTCTTGTGACGCTCACGACTCTTCTCAGATACTTCATTTTAACTGCATATATTTTGATTTTTGTTAGTGATGGGACTATCCGAATGCAAATTACTACAGTATTCGATTCTTGCAAGGTCTCGAATGCATTCGATTCTTTTGAGTGTATTCGAATGCTTCGAATCGAATACTTAATCGGCGTTTGTAAATCTCGCCGGGCGTGATCTCGATTCCGATGTGAATGCTGAATTCGGCGTGATCTCGATTCTTATCCGTATGCTGAATTCGAATGCATCGGCGCTTGGCGGCGGTTGGTACTCGGTTTTGCACTCGAATCGTTTCAGATTCAGTTTTCACTGGCACAGCGCTGCGTATCATATGAGTTTAGACTAATATTACCACACAGACTGAAAATTGCGCACTCAAACGATATAGCACCACCAAAATCACTAATGCAACTAAAAATTTCAACAGATACATCGAAAGGAAAGAGAAACAAACGCTGGGGTTGTTTTAATAATTTATGTTAAAGAAATACATATAGGCCTGTAACAACAATAAAAAAACTATTTTATAAACGGTCCCTTTCTCATATTCATTTTCGGTACTATAAATTTAACATTTAAGTATTACAAAACAAATATACGTTATTAATAGGGTAAGCTTAACCGCCTACAATCAAAACAAATTTTTATTTTTGTTTTGTGCACGTGCAGCGTCTCGGTATCCCTGGTTGTGCGTGCCGCCGAGTCGAGGTCACACCTCACCACTTCCCCAATACGAGAGCGAGCGCACAACTCGATTCTGTATTCGGATTCGGAAGTGCGATTTTGCATTCGAATTGCTTGCATTCGAAAGATCATTCGATTCTTAAAAGTATTCGAATGCGATGAATTCGATTCTGAAAAAAGTATTCGATTCTGCCCATCACTAAATTGTTTGTTCTCTTGTCAGTACCCATGTTCTGCTGCCATACTTTAGGATCGGTCGGTATATTGTCTTCAACACATTTATTTTTGTCTGTCGTGAGATTTCTTTGTTATTTATAAAGGAGTTGTTCATAGCATAATATAGTTTTAGGGTTTTTTCTATTACATTGTTAATTTCTATTTCTTGCCGCCTATTGTGCTCTATCGGCACTCCTAGGTACCGCAACGTTTTGACTTGCTGCAACGTTATGTCGCCTATCTTAATGTTTAGTTCCTCTTGTTCATCCTCCATGACCATGACTTTGATTTTATTTTTATTTACTTGCATTCCACTTTCTTATAGTATTCCATTCCATACTTCTAGGTTATTCTGTAAGCCTTTTCCGCTTGCTGTCATTATTACCACATCGTCCTACATGTAGCTTTTAGCTTCCAGTGAACATTATACAATATTATGACTAGCACCGGAAAATCCACCTCCTTCAGATCTCATGTTGTTACTGGCTGTATAATTAATATTGTCTTTGTATATATTTTTTATTATTCTGATCATTTTATTGTTTATTTTTTTTTCTCTAAGCACTCCCATAGTTTTGTTCGCGGAACTATCTCAAACGCTTTTTGTTGTTCTAGTATTTTTTGTATTACTTGTACTTATGACTTGTACATGATCTTGTGTACTCCTTCCTTTCGTAAATCCACTTTGTGCTTCATTTAATTCAGGGCTGCCCAACTTCAAGGGTCCCAAGGGCCACTGTAAAAAATTTGAAGGTTATGAGGACCGCATCATAAAATGTATCGTATGCGACTTTGTGAGTGATTTGTAATAAATATAAAACGTGTATATTTCAATAATAATTTTTATTTATTCAAGAAGCTTAGGTTACATTACAAAAAGCATTGAAACATGAAAGAGATATACAGGGTGTTTCATGAGGTAACCGACAAACTTACACCATATGTTCTAGAAGTGATTATAAACAAAAAAAAATTGATATTCACTTTAGGTTCATTCCTTTCTGTACTTGAGAAACCGAAAAAAAAAGAAAATTACATCAATTAATGTAAATTTACGTATAGAGATGCGACGTATCACCCCCTTACTAAGGGCTTCAAAGATTTACCCCTCGGGTTAAGCTCAAATCGGAGAAATACGTTTACTCAAATATATATTCGATTAGGTAAAACACCAAATAATTACCAAAACAAATATAATGTTTTTAGCTAGTTACAATGATTAATTAAAAATAACTCATAGTTGTACATTATTTAAAATTAACATGTTCTTCTGGGACGGTATCTTGTTTCGTGGGTCAAGCTGCAACCCAATGCACCAGCGAGTGTTGCGGGTACGCACGCCGATTCTTCGGGAAATGGGCTTTTGTTCCTACAAACTGGACCTTTCACTCAGCAGTAATTTTAAGCTGTAATTTTCTGGTGAATTCACCTCTAAATTTAGCGATTTTAAGGGTCACTTGGGGGGGGGGGGGCGTTAGTGCCTAAATCCTGGTGCAGAGGTTGCTGATGCCGTACGACGGCTAGGCGTCGTTCTCGGGGCGAACGCGGTGTCAAATCCTGCAGATGGAATTTATTCGCCTTGGGCCGGAAAATATTGTTAACATTCCCCCGGTAGGGAATTTGCGGGCTGCGGAATCGAACGTCGAAGTCCAGGAAATCGCTTTTAATGACCAAAAAGGGACCCTGTAGGTGAGTTTACGAAGGGCGGCTACAGAACTCTAGCCGCTCACAAGCGGCGTAGAGGCTGCGATTCCTACAGGTTACGGGTTTAATTATTAGTAAAATGAGGTTTTGAGGAGTATTTCACCTCTCGAGATGCCGGGATTTGCGTTTAAAAATTAGGCGGTCGGAAATGGGTTTTAAGCAGTTAGACTTGCAAGACAGTACAGCGTATTAAGACAGGGTTAAAGCCCCATAATGAAATACGTAACATAGACTGGAATTTTGGTGGAACTGCTGGTGTTGAAGGTATAGCTAAATTTTTTTATAATAAACTTTACGCTGTCTTAGATAGATGTGTGCCTAGATCTTCATTTAAGAAAAACAATTGTCCTCCTTGGTTTACTGCTGAAATTAAAAAAACTTTTAAGACGAAAGGATAAATACAGAAAACAGCTCAAAATGCAGGAAAATATTTTTATCCGCCAAAAATTATTTAAGAAGCAAAATAAAAGTTAAAGTCAGAGATGCTTATCGCGATTATGTAAATAACATAGAAAATAATTTGCAGGGAGATCCCAGATTATTCTGGTCCTTCTTGAAATCGGTCAAAAGATCTAATGCGTTAGATAATATTATGACTTACGATAATAGGTCGCTTGAAACTACTAATGATATAGTTAATGCTTTCGCATTTTAACACAGTTTTTCTAAACACTCCATCCAATTACAACATAGATTTTGATCTTGAACCATCCTTGCAAGGCGAAATATTAAATATCCATTTATTACTGAGAGTGATGTTAAGGAAGGTTTAAAGGCACTACCTCCAAAACATTCAGTGGGTCCTGATGGAATACCTGCTTATATTTATAAAGCATGCTCCGAATACTTATTTATCCACTTATGGTCATATTCAATTGTATTCTGAGGACATCTCAGTTGCAAAAACTATAGACCAATAGCTCTACTTTCAGTATCTTGTAAAATATTTGGAAGCATTCTGCATAAGTACATTTTTTCTCATGTTAGGCCATATATATATCTCCATATTAACACGGATTTCTGCCAAAACGTTCCACAATGACTAATCTTTTAAGTTTTACTCAAAAAGTGACTGAATCAATGAGCAAAGGTGAGCAAGTAGATACCATTTATACTGACTTTGCAAAAGCGTTTGACACACTCCATCACGATACCCTTCTCTATAAACTGCATTTATTTGCTATTTCAAGAAATTATTCACGTCATATCTACGAGAGCGTAAGCAATATGTAGTTTTTCGTGGTTGTTCATTTATAGAATCCCATGCTTCATCCGGGGTTCCACAAGGTTCGAATTTGGAACCGCTACTATTTTTAATCTTAATTAATGACTTGCCAGAATGCATAAAAACTCAGAATACCAAATTTTTGAGGATGATTTCAAATTATATAAGTCAATAACAGAAGCTGATGGTTGCTTAAAACTACAAGAGGATCTAAATCATGTTGTGACAAGGAGCAAACAAAATCACCTACGTCTAAATATTAAAAAATGTAGTTGTATGTCATATACGCGTAAGCCACAATGCATTGTTTATAGTTATGCAATTGAAGGGGAGAACTTAGAAAGGGTGACTACTACACAGGATTTGGGCATTTGGTTTGATGCAAAATTGACATTTAATCACCATATATTCCAATGTGTTAAAAAGGCTTACCAAATGCTCGGATATATACTGCGTAATTCAGCAGGATTCAACCAGATATCATCGTTTATTTACTTGTACAATGTGTATGTTAGATGTCACTTAGAATACGGTTCCATTATATGATTTCCCTACTACAATTATCTTAAAAACGAGGTAGAAAAAGTGTAAAAAAAATTGCTAAGATATCTACACAGAGAACATAGATTATACCCGACTACCAGGCCGTACCTTCTATTACTTAGTGATTTCAACTTTTGAACATTAGAAACTAGAAGAAGTGTAAGCGATTCTATATGTTGTATAAAATTGTAAGTTCTCTAATAGATTCACCATAACTGTTGCAGCTCCTTAAATTTAATATACCTTCTTACCAGCATAGGTCAGTTATAACATTTTTTATTCCTGTTATACGAGCCAATTATATGATCAATTCACCTGTATATAGGATGATGCATTTTATAAATTCTTGTGAATACGTGGATATATTTTTTATATCTATAAATCAATTTAAGACACATATTGTGAAGATTCTTGATGAAACTCAGATGAGTATACAAGACCAAAATGTATATGGCTAAGTTATACAAGGTGTTTCAAAAATGTCTGCCAAAATTTCTAGGACGTATAGTACATCAAAAAATAAGTGTAGTTTACTCTATAAAACTATTTCCGAAAATGCACTCCCAAGGAGCTACAGCCCCTAGAAGACTTTCAAAAATGGTTTTTTAGCATTTTCTTCAACTGTTACAGGTAACTTAATGAAATTTGGCACAGGAGCGTAGTTTTTTATGAGAAATATTACTAATTGGTTAGAATCGTCATATTTTATTTAGGGGAGTAACTTACAAGGGGGCTGAAATGATTCAATTATCCTATCCTTTATGTGCGTGGTTTTATCTAATACATTTATCAAAACTCTCAAAGCTTGATTTATCTTACATAAAAAAGGAATTCTTGTTAAAATGTTTTGTTTAAGTCATATCTAAGCCTACTCAAAAGATTTTCGAAGGAATTTTGGACAAGTAATTTCAAAGCTTGAAAAACACGTTAACATTCAACTGAAAATTACACGAAAACGGTCAACTTTAAAACATTTTAACAAGAATACCTTTTTTATGTAAGATAAATCAAGATTTGAGATTTTTGATAAATGTATTAGATAAAACCACCCACAAAAAAGATAGGGTAATTGAACCGTTCCAGCCCCCTTGTAAGTTACGCCCCTGAATAAAATATAAAGATTGTAACAAATTAGTAATATTTCTCATAAAAAACTACGCTCCTGTGCCAAATTTCATTAAGTTACCAGTAACAGTTTTGAAGAAAATGCTAAAAAACCATTTTTGAGAGTCTTCTTCTAGAGGCTGTAGCTCCTTGGGAGTGCATTTTCGGAATTAGTTTTATAGAGTAAACTACACTTATTTTTTGATGTACTATACGTCCTAGAAATTTTGGCAGACATTTTTGAAACACCTTGTATTATGTAAATGAGATGATTGCTTGCTTATTTTATAATTGTATAATTTTTAATTTCTTGTCATTGTCTGCATAAGTATTATTGTTGATTGTTGCTTGTTATTGGGCCTCGGCCTGTTAGCGACATATTAAATAAATAAATCTCTGTTGTTATTTTGTCGTATCCTGGCGCTTTCTCGTTTTTAATTCCTTTATTAGGTACTTCTTTTATTTTCTCTTTCTTATTTCATTATTTCTCCGAAACTGTGTAAACGGTATAAGGGGTTACAGATCATGTATGTGTATTTCTCTCTTCTTCTATTGGCTCTATCTGTTGGGAATTTTGTTCTATGTATTCATGTTCTTAAGTGTCTCTCAGTAATGTTTGAAAAAATTCTTTCCATCTACTCATTATTTCTTTTTCTTCGGTCAGTAGTGTGTCTTACTGTTTCTTTTCTTAATGTTTTTAATGCTTTATAGAACATTTTTTGTATTTCCTTTCTTATCTATTTCCATTTTTTCCGTATTCTTTACACTTATTTTTCTTCTCTGTCACTACAAGTTCTTTTATCCATTTTCTTTGTTCTCTATACAACTCCTAGTTCTCCCTGCTTCTATTTGTTAAGTAATTTCTCCATTTCTCTTTCTTTATTCTTAATTGTTCTTTAACTTCATTTGTCCACTATTTTTTCTGTTTTTAATTGTTGGGTTCCACACACTTCTGTCTTGCTTTCTAGCTTTTTTGTAAATGCTTGTTCATATTTGTCCGCTGTTGTTTTTTTTTCTTTAAGTTTATAAGCTCTTTTCTTTTTGCTGACGTTTCGTCGTCCTATTTTTAATTTTTATCTTTGATTTAGGGATCGCTATTGATTTCTGGTCCCCTTCTTACTATCGTGTCTAGTATAATTTTTCTGTTATGTTTTGCCACTAATACATAATCAATTATTGATATTGTCCCCCTCCTTTTCACTTCTCTTGTATATTTGTGTATGACTGAGTGTTTGTAATAGGAATTAGTTACTATAAGTTTTTGTATCATGCAAAAATCTAGCATCCTGTTACCATTGTTGTTCCTAGATTTTTCTCTGTATGTGTCTATTATTGTTTTGTATCTTTCATCTTTTTTTTTTCTACTCTACTTTTAAAATCCTCTGCAATGTATGTTTTTTTTGCTCCTTCTGTTGTTAATGTTAGTTCTTTCCAGAACTTGTTTTTTTTTCATCGCTATTCTTCCTTGGCATTTTTCCTTCATTTCTGTTATCGTTAAGATATCTACTCCTATTTTTTCAAAATCTTCTTTCAACTCCTTTTCTTTACCTTGTAAGCTTTTCACTTTCCATGTTGCTAGTTTTCATATATCATTATTACTTTTCTTTTTGCTGCTTGATTTATTCCGTATTTCATTTCCTTACCATGTGGTTGTCAAGCGTCCACCTTCCTGACTCTCTATATGTAGTTTTTTGATCCGTTATTTTTTGTTTGTATGTTTGGTACCCGTTTAACTACCTTCCTTTTTCTTTGTTCCATTTCCATTCTTGTTCATCTATTATTATTTGTTTGGAAACCTACTCTTGCGTTGTTTCTTTTCTGCTTTGGAAGTTTTTCTCATAATTTCCTGCATTTCTCCTGTTATCTTCTCATGTTTGTAATGTGTTTTTACTTTGAATTACTTTCTCTTTACCGTTTACATTTGCCAATTCTATTAGGCATGTTTTGTCACCTAGTTTTCTCGCGGCTCTCACGTTTACTTCCATTTCAAGTTGCTTTTCAATAAACTCTTTCATGGTTTTTTCTTTTACCAGCGGCTGATTGTTAATCCTTGTATTACAGTATTTTTATTCTTTTTCTCGTTCATTGTTTCTAGTTTATTTGTGATTGCTTTTATTTGGTCTTTTAGGTCTGCGTTTTCTTTTTTCTATTTTCAGTCTCGTTCTTAACCCTCTCATCTCTGCCCTGTGCGTTTTTTATCTTTTATCTGCTTCACCTCTTCTGTTAATGATTGAATCATTTCGAGATTTTTTCTGATTTCTTGTCGCTGTCTTGTTTAGCCTTGGTTGGAGTGCTAATAAAAACTATGAATTTTTATTTTTATCGTTCTTTTAATTGAAAATTGTGTCCTGCGAGAAAAGTTGAGCCCTCGAGACAATTGAGTTTAACAACACAACAGGGTCTGCTAATTTTGTATAAGCTCTCCTCAGGATTGTATTTAAGAATAGTATAGAATGGGGCTGAATAAAGCTTAATCAAGAATATAGTTAATTTATTTAACGTAGCAATAATTTTCAATTAAAAACAAAAAAGATAACAATCAGTATTTGTTGTCGAAATTTTATATCTGAACTTTTATAATAAGTATGTTTCTTAGAACACAATAATAAAAATGTTGCATAGCTAATTTTCTGGAAGACATTGTATATTTAGGGCATACTAAATTAGGAAAAGGAAATCAGGAGGCTAGATTACATAGACGAATAAGCCTTGACTTGCGCATATTTTGAAATAAGAAACTTAAAAAACAAAATTATCGATAACGATCAAACGAGCAATGGAGAGAAGGATGTCAAATATAACGTTACACGACAGAAGGAACAAAGAAGTAATAGGTGATATATTACAAGGACTACAGATGAATGAGAGACAAACAGACTGCTACACGTGTATTGGACACCACGTCAAAGGAAAACGAAATAGAAGACGCCCAATGAGGGATGGTCCGACGACATTAGGGACACGTTAGGAAAGAACTGGATGAGACTAGCACGTGGCAGCGAACCATGGAAATGAAAAGGGTACGACTATTTTCAAAATTGGAGCGAAAAGAACTCGAAAAGAAGAAGAAGTGGTATTTGAATATTTTCATTTATTCCAAGATCATGTTTCAAATTGAATATCGATCTTCCAAACTTGAACACTGATGACTAAGTAATTTCAAGCTTATATCTTTTTTTCTGTGAAAGCAATTTCTTATAATTATTAAACAACATTTAGAACCCTAAAAATATTTATTCCATGACAGTAATCGAATTTGAATGCTACCGACAAAAGTTATATTGAATGAAGACGAAGGTCTACGAAAAGAAAGTCAGTTTATTACTTCTTGAACTTCTTCTTTAACAATGAGGGTGACAAATCTTACACACTTTAAACATTTATCGCAGTTTTAACCTTTTCTACGTTTTACTTTTTGAAGCAACTGTAAAAGTGCTTCAAAAGTTTGTTTTTATTGTAAACAAGTATTTGAAAGAATAATGAATTCGTCATATGGTTCCTCGACCGGGTAGTTCCTGCTTCCGCATAACTTCCAAAACGTAATTAGGCTAATAGAGCTAGTAAATTAAATGTCTGCTAAACTAGAGAATTTAAGACAATTCCAATGTAGGACAAGTATTTATTACGGCAATTATGTGATGAACATAATGCACGAAATCTAGTCATAATTTATATTACATGCTTAACGTTGTTAATCAAATCAAAAGCAGGCTTATAATCGGGTTTATCAAAACAATATTCGCCAGGGTGGCCGTAGCTGTTGCAAAACCTCTATTGATTTCGGCGGTAATTTGGTTTTTGGCCAATCTACATAAATCATTGTCAAACTACGGATACTCTAGATGCACATTGTTTCACATGAAATATTGTACTGACATGCTGAATTATTTAAGAAGTTTTTGTGCCTTCCAAACAACAGCCGTTCGTGTCGGATAATGCTTAGAATATTGGATTTATTATGCAATCTAGAAGATTAACATTATAAATAACTATATTATTTTGATGGTTGCAACTCTTTCTAATTATCTGCTTTAAATGTGCACACGCCACAAATTATAATGCGATTAAATAAATGGATGATATTTAATCATAAAAAAACAGTGAAATGTTACAGACATTATTATTTAACATGTTCAGGCAAATTCATAAAACTAATGTAAATGACTTCAATGTCAGTTAATTTTTTAATAAATTTTTTATTTTCAAATTAATGGAATTCGCGTTACGAAGTGTTTCCTTTCACTGTTTCAGTATTGTTATCAGCATTAAATTAAAGTATTTTTTACTTATTTTGCACATAATTTTGATCGCTGTTCAACTATAATTCGATCTAACAAAAGTTATTTTCTTGAAGTGCGCCTTTTTTATTAAATATGTTAAAACTATTTTCTTCTATAACTTGTTCAAATACAATCCAATTACAAAAATTATTTTAGTTAGAATAAGATCACACATGTGGTGGGCTCCCAAACGTCAGCATTAACGGTCCCGGGTGGTGTAGCTTGAACAAGTGTCCACTTTCGATCAGCAGAGTTAAGCAACGCTCTCTCTGGTCAGAACTTGGATGGGAGGTCCACGGCTGCATCTCTCGGCGCCTCGTGGTACGGCTGTCACGGAAATAGTTGGTCCCGGCGGTCATAACAACATCATGACAGTCGTTAGTGGGGTTGGAAGTCCCCATAAATGCACAGCGACGCCTATAATTGGCCTAACGGCTGTTGGCTGAGTGCGATATAAATAAATAAATTAACCCAACTGTACCAAAACCTGCAAGACCGGATGGAATATAAAAATATGATAATAGTAAATTTCAATAAGGATGAATCAAATACAATGCTTTGAGATGACTGCAAAATCGCTTAATAACCGTGAGAGACGAATAAACAGAGTTCACCAAACATTCTACTTATTGAGTAATTAGTTAGAATCTTGAATTTGACAGTTATGACAGAATATCTCTATAGTTTAATTAACTTTTATTGGCAAATCGTCCTAAAGATTATTATTGTTCTGGCGAATAATAAATGCAATGTATTGGTAAATTATTCAGAATTGTTATACCTATTCTAGTTAGTACAGCAAATAAGATTTCTATCAAGTACCCTCGTTATTTATATTTCGCAAATATGCAATAACTAGGACATTTTTTCTATGATAAAACGTAATAGAGGCGCGACAGCGTTGATCTCAAAATTACGCATTAGAAGATGATTATCTTACAAGAGACATCCGGTATGCATTGTTTCATTATCATACTCGCCATTAGCTTGGAGTAACTATCAACCTAGTGATTAATTGATACAAGTTCTAACTAAATTGATTGTTGTAGCAATAAATATAATTGTGTCATACATCAATAATATGGATTACCTTTTTAATTAAAGAATACACCTTCCTCATTATGTTATGATGGTCACTATAGTTAATTGTATACCTAGGCAATAAATTGTAACTTTTTATTATGAATGTAGAGTTTAGTTGGAGAGGTCCGGCAGGCCAAGGCAAATAAACCACATGAGGGGTACAAAAGAACTTCAGTACCGAGGGGCACATTATGTTTTTTGATATGTAGAAATCATAAAATGGTTTTTTAACCAATTTTGTAACTTGCAAGTTATGTTAACGTTTGCTGTCACCCATCTCTTAGCCCGCCGACTGCAAAAAGTGGTAAAGCAATGGATTACTTTACTGCATATTCTTCGTATTTTAATAACGATTTCGGCGTTTTTCGAAAAATAAATTCTATAGAATAACATGCAACATATTCATTTATATAAACGCTAGTAACAGTATTGGTGAATTATTCACATTATCATAAAAATATGACTATGTTACTCAATTATATTAGAACTTTCATATTTGTTATTCGCAACAGAATTTTTGTATAGAAAATTTTTGTATGTGACCTTGACGATTTCTGAAAATATAGCAGTTTATTACACACAACTGTCACATGACTGATATCGTCCAATGAGAACCATGCATTTTTTTGAAAATTGACCAATCTCCAACTGATTACCTGATAAGCTCCCTTGTGCTGCTTATCAAGTGATAAGCGCCCTAGGGATGATTATCGACCCTATAGATGATGTCATAATTAGAAATAGATATGCAAGCAACAAGCAATTTGAATTTTTTTGGCATTATTAGATCAATTTTAAATCATAATTCGTATACCGGTTTTGTGTAATAATCTTCAAAATATAAACATGTAATTTTGCCCGTGCCAAAAGTCATCGTGCTGGTTGCCCTTAGAAAACTGCCCTCGGGCAACCCTCGGAACAGTTTTCATTGCAACCAGCACTCGACCCTTGGCGTGTGCAAAATTATCGGTAAGTAGTCTCGCTCTTGTTATATTACTATTGATGAGCTGGATATAATACTGGCTTTTTTATGACTATTACACACAACTGCCACATGACTGATATCATCCAACGGGAACCATGCATTTTTTGAAAATCGACCAATCCTGAACTGATTACCTCATAAGCTCCCTAATTATCGACCCCGTAGATGGTGTCATAATTAGAAATAGAAATGCAAGAAACAAGCAATTTGAGATTTTTGGCATTATTAGATCTATTTTAAATCATAATTCTTATACGGGTTTTGTGTAATAATCTTCAAAATATAAACGCGGGCGATACACTTAATATAATTTTGGCACGGGCAAAAGTTTACGGTTTACTAGATTTTTGGAAAAACTAAATATCTCAATGTTCGCGTATTCCTTATAACGAAGTGGTATCTAAATTCTTAATTGTGTTTGTCTGTACGATTTTGATTTCAAATGCGGATAGAAGATGAAAACGTAGATGAAGAACCAACCTCTTATAACATAATGAGAAAGGATAACATATCGGGTAAACTAAAAAAATATTTTAAGCTAATTTTTAAATGCTGTATAGGAGTTCGACTAATTTTCAACATACGTTTTAAATACTTCAATATGTAATAAGATCAGTAGGCTATATTGATTTTTTGTGTAGAATTCAAAATTGACGAATTAGGCTAAAAAAAACCATGTATTTAAGAAGTTATCTTTATCTTGACCGGATATACAGGGTCCGGCAAAATGACATATCCATTTTCAAAATTAATTCATTTCATGATATAATGCGATATAAATTCAAATCAAGTCGCCATGCTTTCGCGATAAATGGAAATTTAAGAAAGTTGTCAAAGTGTTTGCGAGAAATGTCAGTTTAGCTGTGAATATAGAGCATTGGTCAAATATTCAACGCTCTTTTGCGGTTGAAGCTTATTTTAAAAATAACAATTCTGTTGTAACCACCCAGCGTTTATTTCGTCGTTACTTTCATTTATATCCACGAAATGCAGTTCCAAGTCGAATAACAATTAAAAAGTGAGTACACAAGTTTCGCACTACTGCCTCATGTGCCAAAGAAAAAGCAAAAAGGAACAAACTCGTTCTGTACTCATACTTGAAAATGCTGAAAGGGTAAGAGCAGCTTCAAGAGTGCCAGCAGCGAGAAGGAGGTTACTTGACTGATGTAATGTTTAAAAAATAAAATTTCCGTGTTTCCTGAAGAACCTTTTGTTTGATTTTTGAATAAAAATTTAGCCGTTAACAAAAACAACTTAATTTAAAATGGATACTTCATTCTGCTGGACCTTGTACAGTATGCATGGATGCCCAATAGGTGATGTTTTCTTTATTTACTTTTAGAAAATTACGGGCGTTTTGCTCACCCCAAAAATACAAGAAACTTTTCTTTGGATAAACAAACCTTGATAACAGAATTTATTAGTAACCAAAAAGGTATTTACAAAAGATCTGAGTTTCATTCTAGATATCCACCTATCTGGTTAAAACAATGCTCCATTCATCTCATATATTCTCTATAAACAAAACCTAGTGATCTTTCTTATTTATAGTTTAAAAAAAAATGATTTATTGTTCATTGGTTCACGATAGCGAGCGTAATATGGCTTTTATAGCCCGAAGCCCTATAAAGTTGCTAAGCCGTGTAACAAACATCAACAATATAGTACACCAACACCAACACCAACAATTCGCATAGAAATCATGGCGCACCAAAAATTCACAGCGCCAGCACAACGATGACACAGTAGTCTGTAGTCAAAATACTTAATCCTTGAATTTTGTCCATTTTGAGAACAAAAATAAAACAAAACTTTGTATGTACATACCTTGTGCATACTCGCGATTATAGTCGTCAAGAAATTAATTTCGATTCAGATAATTTTCTTCTGCTAAGTGAACGAAACTCAAGTTCAACAGTACATAGTTATCGTATTCGTTAGTGAGTTAACTTTGAAGTGTTCCATTTCCTATAATACACCGGGTGGTAAAAAAAGGAATATTGGTTTTCGGAGTAGGTGAATGTGACTTCATATTTGACACTTTTTTTCAACTCTTCCAAATACATTTTTTGTGTATCTAGGAAATAGTACTTTGTTTTGAGCCATTTTTATGTTTTTGAACCTCCCCCGTATACAGTTTATGTTCCGCGCCAAGTTTTTATAGATTAGGAAGTCTTTAGCTAAAAACCTTTATTTTAACGTTTCCTTTGTAACTTTGCCTTAATTGAGCAACAGTTACATGCAATTTTAATTATGTTAAGATTAAAATAATTTATATCTATTTCTGTATATTGCCAAGTGCTTGATAAATAAAACTTGCAATAACAATTAAACTATTTACCTGCAAGTAATTTTTAAAAATTTTAACTTTTTTTGGAAAACTGATTTTACTATTAATTTCAATGCTTTATTTTTATAATACGGCTTGAGCTATTGATTAGTCTCTACATTTATGTGCTGTACTTTTGTCATAATTTTTCTAGTGAGATGTATTCGTCCATCGTCTAATGTCAAACGTTGTAATCCCAGGCCTGTCCGTTGTATACTTCATTCACCGAACTGCGATAGGTAGTAATGTCTGCAACCCATGTTACAAATATCAGCAGCAAGTTGATTACTAATATGATTTTATTAAAATTTAGATCATACGATATTAGGATGTATGCTGATGACCAGGTAGTATTGGCGGCAACTGAGGATCAGTTGCAAATAATTATACACAAATTGAGCAACAACGGCCTACAATATAATCTAAAAATAGCTACTTCAAAAACAAGAATAATAACTTTTAGTGGAACGAAGTATATAAGCGCAAAAATAGTAATAAATTATAATCCAATACATCAAATAAGTATCTGTCATTGCGTTGTTGCAATACTGACAGTTTGATTGACAAAATTAATCACGTTCGATAGTTGCTTATACTATTATACGATCATACGTTTGCACACATATGGAAAAGTGTTTTATGATCCATTTATCAGAAAATTTTATTCTTCAGAAAAGTCCCTGCATCTTCTCAAACTAAAAATGCGCTGGCCAAAATTTAAATATACGGTGGATATTCGAAAATATTAAAATGGCTGAAAAATAAAGTAGCCATATTTATTAAAATAAACAAAATTATTATAAAGAAATAATTGCTATAACATTTTTTTTTAAATTATAATTTATTTGAATTTATTGTTAGATACCTGTGTTTTTTATGCCAAGTGAACGAAGCTCAAGTTCAACAGTACATCCTTATCGTATCCGTTAGTAAGTTAATTTTGTGTTTCATTTTCCATAATACACCGGGTGGTAAAAATGCCGGAAAAAACAGTGAAAATTGTTTTTCGGAGCAGGTGGCCGTGACTTCATATTTGACACCTTGTTTCAATTCTAAATAACTTTTCCAAATAACATTTTGTGTATCTTGAAAAATATGGGTAGCTACTTCGTTTTGAGCTATTTTTATGTTTTTGAACCTCCCCCGTATACGAAAGGAGGTATTTAAATTCTGGCTAGGGCATATTTAGTTTAACAAGATGCAAGGACTTTCATTAGGAATAACATTTTCTGATAAATGAATAATAAAAATAAATTCATATGTGGAAATAAAGTAACGGATATATTCATTAACTTTGATAATATTAATTCTTATGAAAAAATCTTGAAGGGGTATAGCGATTTTAATTATAGGACATACACAGCAACCACGTTTATGTTGCTACGTCATTTGTTTTAAAAGTTATGACGTCATCGACTTTTTTAAATGACAACCTGTATTTTTTATTATTGATTTTGGTAGTACTTTTTATGTTCTATTAATTGTTTGTTACAGCTGTATTATTTAATAAATTTTAAAAAAATGAAAAATATGACTGTTGTAAGTCGTGTTTCTTCGTTAGAAGATTTTGCAGCTAATTTTGTTGTTAATATCAAACTTTACTAATAGATTTGTGAAACAATAAATTCCTCTGTTTTTTTACCTTTTGTTTTGTTTTTTCATTTTAATGTTTATATATCTTCCAAGTTATAAAATGGTCATAGTTTTATATTATTAATTTCAGTTTTAATTTGGTTTAAGAATAGTGTAAAATTGGATTTCACCTTTCGTTATTTTTAGTAGTTTGTGGTTATCTAAAAAAGAAACATTATTTTTTATTAAAATTATTTAAGATACTTAATTGATAGAATATCTTACTTGGTTAGTTGTTTGAATTATTTCCTATTTTTTATTTCATATATAACAATTAAAATGAAAAAACAAAACAAAAGGTAAAAAAACAGGGGAATTTATTGTTTCACAAATATAACTTATAAAATGTTCTTATTTCTAGATAACAACCCTTGTGCCTTTTAACAGTGTTTGTTCCAAAAATTTTTGAATTGTTATAAACAAATTGTATTAAGTCTGAAGAAGCTATATTAAATACCGAAACGTTGCTTTAAAAGGATTTTTAATGAAAAATAACTAATATATTAAGACACAACTAATGATTTCACTTACAACCATTAGTAAAGTTTGATATTAACAACAAAATTAGATGCAAAACGAAGAAACATGACTTACAATAGTCATTTTTTTTAAACTTTTTATGTTGTTTTCAATATGTTAAAATTTAAATATTAAAAACCAATGAAATGAGTAAAATAAATCTAGTTGCCTACGTTTGACGGAAAGTCACTGACGGCACATTCGTTTTTATTCAAATTTAAAAAAACAATTGAAAAATACAACAATAAATAATAAAAAATTCAATTCTCTGAGTCTCACTTATTTGTACCATTTTCATTAATAAAATAGTTTGTTATAAGTAAATTCTAATTTAGAAAAATCTGGTGTTATACACTCACACAACTTCCTTTTACAGTGATCTTATAATTAAGTCAAAAATTTCATTTTTAATTTTTAAAAATTTGTCAATAATTTTCAAAAATTACAAATTCTACAAAAACGGTACCAAATAGAGCGTTAGTTGAAGAGACAAATTTTCTATAGAATTTTAAGGTGAATTGTAAAATGTAATAATATACCGGGTGTTTTATTTAAAATAGGAGTTAATAAAAAAATAGAAAAAAAAAACAAAAAAAACCCACTTTAGAAATATTCAACTGGAAAATCACCTATCTCACATCAATACACATTAAACATGTAATAAAAATATAAAGTTTAAAAAAAATCGTTAGAGCCGTTTTTGAAAAAATCGAAAAAACCGAAAAATCACAAGAGTAAACAGCTACTTCCGGTTATGCGATTTTCTTCAAAAGCTTGCTGTCTCATTTACATAGTACACAAAACTTATATATGAAGTTTCAACGCCATACCTCTTTTCGTTTTTGAGATATTCTGTTCACAGACAGACACACACACAGACACACACACAGACAGACAGACAGACAGACCAATGAAAAAAAAATGTTTTTTGAGTTCAGGGGACTCTAAAACGTGAAGATCTGTTGAAAACTCAATTTCGAATTTTTGGGGTGAATCCAATACTTCTTTTATAGTAAAAGGAAGTAAAAATACAGGTTGTCATTTAAAAAAAAGTCGATGACGTCATAACTATTAAAACAAATGACGTAGCAACATAAAGCAGTAGTGTATGTCCTATAATTAAAATTGCTATACCCCTTCAAGAGTTTTTCATAAAAATTAATATCAACCAAGTTAATGAATTTACTCGTTACTTTATTTCCACACTGTATATTGTTACATACAGTGTGTCCGCGGATTGAGTTCACATAAGGTGTAAATGACAAATTTTTTTTCAGTTGGATGCTAATATTCTCGGAATCGCTCCTGCTTGTTCTTAAAACAAAATTTTGAAAAAATCAATGTAATTAATTAATATACAGGGTGTTTTGAGAATTGAGTTTTAAAAAATTGGTAAGAGTAAACTACCATTATTAGATGAGATAACAAAAACAGTATTAAGGAAAGTTGTTTAGAATTAGGAATATTGACAGACTTTCAATTTTTAGACAAACCCACCTACTTTGGTTTTTATTTTTTTTTTATTTTTCATACCAGCATACCTTTATTGTGGCCATAGGAAGCAGTCTATTATTTTTTAAACATCTTAGTTTGTGAACCAGTAACAGTGCCTTTTACGGCCACGATAAAGGTAAGCTGGTATGGAAAATAAAAAAAAAATAAAAATGAAAGTAGGCCGATTTGAAATTGAAAGTCTGGCATTGCTCTTAATTCTAAACAACTTCCCTTAATACTTATTTTTGTTATCTTTTTTAATAATGGTAGTTTACTCTTGACAATTTTTTAAAACTCAATTCTAAAAACACCCTGTAAATTAATTAATTACATTGATTTTTTCAAAATCTGGGTTTAAGAACAAGCAGGAGCGATTTCGAGAATATTAGCATCTAACTCAACAAAATGTTGTCATTTACACCTTATGTGAACTCAATCCGCGGACACACTGTATATTCTTGGAATGGAAAAAAATCCTCTTTCTGATGATACCATTGCCAACTTGTAAAACTGACTAGACTACTGTATTCGTATCAAAAATAACTTTTCCCTATTTTCATAAATAAGCGAGATATAGCCACAAAACGAAAAGTAAAAACATCGTTTTTTTTGTTTATAATGTGAAAACAAAAGGCGATAGCCAATTTTGGTTTCCACCATTAAGCTTTTCTCGCAAAAAGAGATGGGGCATATGAAATTCATTTTTCCATATCTCCTATAGTTATTGAGATTCCCTATGAAAACATCGAAATTTGTCCACCCTACATAGAGGTAAAAGTACCTAAAGGTAAAGTTCATAAAAGTATTCTCTGTGAGATACTCAAAACTGATATAAGTAGAATTGAATAGTATTGGTTTATTAAATAAAAATCAGTATGTGAACTAGAAACTTAAATTAACATTTTGTTGGTAGTTATACAATTCAATTAATTATTCAATCATAAGCAACAGTCAAACACTGTTATTGGGAGATATAATTAATATGTGGATGTCCATCACGTTAGTTCCGGTGTGTCCAGTACGGATCAAATAATCCCCAGAGCTGAATCGGGAATAAAAGCCGTAGGAGTCGTTATTGGACAGAAATTGAGTCGGGTTTATATTCTCCTCCAGAGCATTATTAACTAAATTAGAGCTTCCAACTGCTCCGGCCGCATCCGTCGGCCCGTCGATTCCATCTGTTCCGCAGCTGAGGAATGAAATATTCGCCGATTTTACGTCGAACTTATTAATCTCAATCGAGAAACCGAGCGCTAACTGCTGGTTGCGTCCTCCGCTGCCGCCCCCTTTTACCACTACCGTGGGCTCGCCGGCGAAGATCAAACACACCCCCGCGCAGGAATTAAAATTGAGATTGATAATCTCGTTAATGGCGGACTCTGATATATTCAGATCTGCCCGGGAAGCTTCGAGGAAAAGTTTTAGGTTTTCTCGGCTGCTTTTGTCGGAATTAATCAGCGACGCGACTTGGCGTGCGAGTTCGGCATAAATTTTACTAATTCTGTCGACGTCTCCCATCACCCTCGTTGATAACACCAAGCCTTGATAGCCCAACGCTGTTGCTTGTTCCAGAGCAGCCCGAGCGGCGAACCGGTTGTTCCCAATGATATAATTGTGGACATGGACGAAGCGCCCGTTGGAAATTGCAACATCAGAAGTGCCGGATTGATTTTCCGACTCTAGAAGACTCTTTATTGACTGCGGAAGTTTGTCGTACAGGGAATACTTCTCTATTATCTTTATGGCCGCGTTCGAACTATCGGCGTTTGGCGTCGTCGGCCCGCTGGCGATATAGTCCAAGGGATCATCGACGATGTCCGATAAAATCAACGAAACTACATTAGCCGGATAAGCGAGAGTGGCCAAGCCGCCCTCTTTCAGCACTGACAAGCGCTTCCGGACGCAATTCAGCTCCTGAATGTCGGCTCCTCGCGAAGCCAGACCTTTTATAACATCCACCTTTTCTGATAATGTCGCCGGATGTTTTGGCAGAGGAAGCAGCGCCGAGCCTCCGCCGGAAATTAGAACTATGAGTAAATCATCCTTTTGAAGCCTTTCGGCGAGATCTTTTATCTGGCGTGCGCCCCCTTCGGCGGCTTCGTCGGGCAGGTTGTTGGTGGCGCCCTCTAAGAAGCAAATCTTGGAACCTTCCGGGCGGCGAGTTGACTCCGTGAAGGTTCCGGCCGGAACCGAGACGATTCCTCTTTCAAGGTTAGCACCTAGAATAGTTTCCACAGCAACGGCCATTTTGAAAACTGCCTTACCGAACCCGACGACGTAGCACGGCTTCTTGATGGGGTAGGTTTCGCTATTCACTACAAGGTTACCGTTCACCACTTTTACAGAGTTTGTTATTAATTGTCTGGGCTCTACGGCAGCTACAGATTTTAGGAATATTGATTTTAGGTGCTCCATTGTTCGTTTCGTGTCACTCATTTTTACTGATGCACTAAATAAACGCATGGGCAAAGATATATTCTTATAAATACTTATATCACAAAACTTAAGTGCTCTTATCATTCTTTGAAATAAATTATAATATATCATTTGCACACAACGCTACTGGTGTCGCCATCTAGTGCAAATCTTCAAATTTTAGCGAATAGATATGAAGGCATCTAGTAGGCTGACGAATTTTGCACCATCCACAACTCAACAGATGCCGTTAATCATTCTGAGAACCAAAAATAGGGAGTTCTAAACCTGCTGATGGGTCTGTGACACAGCTAGACAGTCAATATTCTATGGATTAGAAACAGTGGCGTAGCTATAGCAGGGCAAACCGGGGCACTGCCCCGGGGCCCCGGATTAATTAGGAGCCCCGGTCGAAGGCCGGGTATAGAGCTGAGCCATAAGCCATAACTAAAATCAAAATATTCAATAAACGAACAACAAACTATAAAATTTATTCAGTTAAGATGTGGATTATTATTATATTATAGAATTGCATTTTTTTCCGTCGCGTCACGTTGGCGTTTGCCATCCAATATCCGCTTTTATAGTTTAAACGGTTTAACATCTTTGATACTTACCATTTTACAAAATATTGATTATTTTTTTGGTTCAAGTACCAAAAGATGAGCTCTTCTAGCATCTTTTACCACCGAGTCGGAATTAACTCTCAAAAATTTAAACCCAACTAATTGGTCAGGGAGAATTGCATCTATCACTACAGTTAAGCTTCGTTTTGTGGATATTACTATGTTTTTAACGGAGATAGAATTGCAATCCCAGAAAAAAGATGAAAGAGATGAAGCGTCTGCGGTTAAGAAACAAATGATTTCGTTTGAATTTGTCTTTATTACAATAATTTTGTATAAAATCCTAACACAAGTTAATATGGACTCAAAAATTTTGCAAAAGAAAAACATGGATTTAAATGAATCTGTAAAATTTTTGGAGCAAGTTCAAAAGGCAATAGCAACCTTAGGGCATCTTATGAAGAACTAAAAGTTGAGGCTAAGGAACTGGCCAATAAGTGGAGTACAATACAGATTTCATACAAAAACACCAACTAAATTAAACTGCATTTTGGTGAATTCTCTAGTGATTATAGATTTAGTAATCGTAAAATTTTATTTAGAATTAATGTGGTAATTGTATATCGATACAAATTGATTTGAAAGTATGAAAAAAGTTAATAATCTATTTAATGTACTTGTTCCAAAAATTGTATTGTCAATAAACTTACAGCTCAATACATTAATTTAATAAATACTGTTAAGGGTGACTGAAGAGATGACTTAGCAGTTAGAGATTATTTTGATCTAATCTTAAACAACTATAGCGTACTTGAAAGCGACTTAACTGAAGTTTATCTATTGTTCCTCTTATTTTTCACGTTGCCTGTCACAACTGCTAATGTTGACAGGTCTTTCAGCAAGCTGAAAATTATTAAAGATTACCTCAGATCTACTACAGGCCAAGATCGATTAAGTGGTCTTACTGTATTGTCTATAGAAAATGAAGATGCTGTAAAACTCGATCTAAATGAGATAATAACTGAATATGCTAACAGCAAAGCCAGAAAACGAGACTTTTGAATTATTTTTCTTATATCATGATATATGTACCAAATATTATTTTTTACAATGTACTATAGTTCTGCAAAATATTTCTGTTTAATGTTTAACAAACCAAAAATCGTACCAATTAGTAGTTTAAGAGGATTCTTCTGCAGTATTGTGTTACAGAATATTAAGTTTTATGTTTGCAATTATTGTAACTAGCAATTATTTGTTCAAGTAGCTAGCAGGTTTAAACTGTTTTTTTTTGTTTTCTTAAATATTTGATATGAAAAATAATATTTTTTCTTCCTACACATTTTATTTTTCGAGTGACGTTAGGGGGGGGGTATTTTTTTTTGCCCCGGGGTCCCATGACTTCTAGCTAAGCCACTGATTAGAAGGTCTTTAACTAAAACACTTGTATTTTAACGTTCACTTTGTAACTTTGCCTTGATTAAACAACAATTAAAACATTTCTAATATTTCACTGTTCTGAATGCTAAAATAAGAATAAGGGTTTATAAAGAGTATAAAAGACTGATATGACAAAGCAAAGCAAAACAAAAAGGGCAAACGGAGAAAAGCTACAACCAGATATAAAGGGAAAAATAAATTGTACAATTTTTTTGATAAAAACGGTTCACCTGTATTTGAGAATGAAGAAATTTGGAACGACGTAGCACCAGCTGAAAACTTTGGCGTTTCGAACTATTCGTCATAATCAGTCTTACCAGTCGATGTACTATCCAGCAGTACTCCGCCAGAAAATCTATTCTAATTCAAAATAAAAAAAAATCCTGTGAAACTGAAGCAATCGTTAACTCTTCAAACAGTGAAAAATGTGTTTGATTGATTTAACTATAACTTATATAGGTGTTCATACCTTTCAGAGTATAGAGTGGGGAAGAGGTAACATAGAATGAGTTAATGGCGAGGGGAGTGAAGCCACGAAGTGGAAGGGGAAAACATGCAGGGCAGGCAACCCTCACAAGATGAACACTTTTTGAAGTTTGCATTATTTAATATACATACCTCTACCGTATTACTATTAGAAAATTGTTATATTCACAAAATATTCTACAATTAATTAGCAAAACAACCACATTACTATTAGAAAATAGTAATTATTCATAAAATATTCTAAAATAAATTAAAAAAACAATATTTTTGTACAGAACAGCAATATATTTATTAACAGGCAAACTAATAAAATGGGGCATTTAAAATCCCAGATTTCTAGATTAGTGTTTACTGTAGTTTTGTTAAAATAGGGAAATAATTTAAGAGTTTAATCTCCAGTAAACTGAACTAGTTTGTTGAAATATTGTCGCTTTATGTCATTGTGTATATTTTGCGATGTAACGCAGACGAATATAAAAATATTTTTTGTAAAATCGTAATATTAAAATAAGGTCATTTATGCATACAATACAAACATTGACACACAAACGCTAGACCAAAAGAAAGAAGAATATCAAAATATTCTAAAAACCAATATACAATATGACGTTCTGGAAAACATGACAATAAATGAAATAAATACGACAATAACAAATGCTATGTTGGAAGCTGGGTTAAAAGTTGCTAAAAGGAAGAAAGCAACGAGAAAAGGGTTGAGTAAGTAATAAGTCACTGGAATTGCTGAAAAAAGAAGACAACTACTAAATGAGAATAAAAGACACACTGTAGAGTATACTGACCTCAACAAAACAATTAGAAAACAAATAAAAGAAAAACTAAGGAAAAACAAGGAGAACGAATTGAAAAGATTATTGAGGAAAACAAAAACTTAAAATGCCTAAGACAAGGAAAAGGCAGAAAGAAAATGATTGGGCTAAAAAATAACACAGGGACAATAATACGTGACACAAAAGAAATGATTACAGAAATCGAAAACTACTATAAAAAACTTTATAAAACAAAGAACCAACCATCGGAAAACACGAAAAAAGTCCTAAAGCGACAAGTCCTTAACGTTAACTCTGAAGAACTACCCCAAATAACAGAAGAAGAAATTATTAAAGCAGTCGCAAAAATGAAGCGAAATAAAGCTCCGGGTAAAGACAATATACTACTGGAACTCATTAAAGACGCGGGAGAGGAAGTGGTCAAATGTCTAAAAGTTTTGTTAAACAAGTGTCTCTTTGAAGGAGATATACCGATGGATTGGTACTACTCCTTAACAATATTAATATTCAAAAAAGGAGACTTATATAGTCTGGAAAATTATAGGCCAATCTCTCTATTATCCCAACTGTATAAGCTTAGAAAGGGATTTAGCACAATAGACCATCTCTTAACAGTAAAAATACTTATCGAAAAAGCTAACTTCCCACTATACTTTGCGTTTGTCGATTATGAAGAGGCATTCGACAGTATTGAGTTCTGGGCAATAGAAGAAAGTCTAATAAACTGTAGAATTGTTCATAGATACAGAACATTATTAATGAACATCTATAAAAGGGCAACAATGACAATAAAACTAGACCCATCTCTAGAGACAAACCCGATTGAAATATCCAGGGGAGTTAGACAAGGCGATATTATATCGCCGAAACTGTTCACATTAGCGTTAGAGGACATATTTAAACAGTTAGAGTGGGACAAAATAGGTGTCAAAATAAACGGACAAAGACTCAATCATTTAAGATTTGCAGACGACGTTGTCTTAATAGCTGACACATTTGAAGCTCTACAAAAAATGTTAAACGAATTAAACGCAGCATCAAAACTTAAAAGCCTTAAAGTAAACTTAAATAAAACAAAAACGATGACAAACACTAATGATGATAGGCAATTGTCAATAGAATTAACTCCTCTAGAAATGGCCGAAGAGTATATATACCTGGGACAATCCGTTAAACTTACTAAAGAAAACCAAACAACGGAGATAAGTAGGAGAATACGCTTGGCGTGGATGGCTTTTGGGAAAATGACATTTATTCTCACAAATAAAAACGCACCAATGAAGTTTCGAACTAAAGTATTCAACAGCTGTGTTCTTCCCGTTCTAACTTATGCGGCACAAACGTGGACATTCACAAAAGCTAATCTTGACAAGCTGCAGAAAACACAACTAAGTATGGAAAGAAAAATGATCGGTGTAACATTAAAAGACCACATGAGAAACACTTGGATCAGAAAAACAACCAAAGCTACGCGGTAAAATATGCAGCGAAATTAAAATGGAAGTGGGCCGGGCATAATGAAAGACATAAAGATAATCGTTGGAACCACCACATACAAAGCTGGCGCCCCATGATGGTAAACGCAACAGAGGAAGACCACAGATGAGATGGGTGGACGACCTAAAGAGACACGCAGGGTTGACATGGAGACAAACAGCGAGAAATAGATCAAAATGGAAAGATTTGGAGGAGGCTTATATTCAGAAGTGGAAATCTGAATGAAAAATAATCTAAGAAGAAGAAGAAGAAGATGCATTAATTTGCCGGCGTAAATAGTGCCTTTTGCGCCCTAAGGCCTAAATATAATTTGCGAGCGTAAATAGTGCCTTTTGCGCCCTAAAGCCTAAAAAAAATGTGCGAGCGTAAATAGTGCCATTTATTTTTTCAAAGCTTTATGGTGGATTTTACAAAATAGTAGCTTATATATCAAGGGCGCAAGGTAAGCGATTTCACCCCGCGATGACAGTTTGGGGCCCGACCGAAGGGAGGGCTGTAAATCATCAAGAGATGAAATCGCTCTTGCGCTCGAGATATATACATAATTTTATCCTCAACCGGAAAGACGTGGTGCGATTTATTTTTATACGTGAAGATTTTTCAATTATTAACATTAAAAATCATAATACCAGGATCTTATAAAAGCAAGGTGCATTTCCGTAGCAACTACGTAAACATGGTCAGAAAAATTTACTTTTCCGCCCTCGGGCGAGAATGCTTTACTTTGCGCCCTCGGGCGTGAACGGAGATTTTGGCCCGTTGCTATGCAGGTTTAACATTTTAGCTGTTTGAGCAGACATCGTACAACATAACCACTAATATAAGCAATAATTTGTTTGCTAAATTCAGACAGGTTTTGAAGACTGAATGAGTAAGAATGCTCGATATCCATATCACTACTTGTAGGTGCTTCACCTGAAAATTATTTATTATTTACAATAAGTATGTCACACATTTAAAAATCTACAGGTAGTTTAACAAAATTATATTACCCAGCATGGAGTTGACCGATGAATTAATAATTTCCACTGCGTTTGTAGAAGATGTAGAGCTTCTGCAGTGCAAAATGCTAATGTTTTCCAGAGGCACACAATTACCACTACCCCAGTAATTCCATCTTCGTATACAGCACGATCAGTTTCCATCTTTTTGCAGAGAGCTTGCGAGTATGTTCTTGCTAACATTAAAATACTTATTAGTTTAAGCTAGATGTAGTTTTATAGATAGTTACAGTTTGTAAATGAAGAGGATAAGTAGTAAAAATTGTTGGAATTGCATCTGGCTGTAGTCTTACATACAACAAGAGTTTTGTCCAAGAATTTTTCTTCAAAATGTATGGAACACACTCTACTTGAACTCGTAGGAGTTCACTGTCCACACGTCTAATCATCTTTATCCACTCTGCTCGACGTGTTAATTCTTGGGGAAATCTGATAAGACGCAAAGTTTTCGATATACCTACAGCCTACAGAGAGGAGGGCTGATGTGAGGCAGCCTCTTTCTTGTAAAATCGTTATTACAAATATACATATCTACAATATGACCATCCTACAAGTGACATTCTGTGTCCCGTGAGATACTCTGCATTGTAGCAACGATTATAGTAATTTCAACTTACCGATAAAATGAAATGTTTTCAGCTGGATTTTTTTCTTTACCTAACTGAACTTTAGTCTTTTGAGATGATCGGTTTGTACAACCATAAACACAACACCCAACCATGTTTTCAAATTGAAAACTAAAAATAAACTCACAAAAAACCGAACCCACGAGGTAATAAACAAACTGCTTTCAATGGTCACCAAGCCAATCTTATGTTCATCTTCTGCAGGTTGCCTAATTTTAGGGGTTAGTTAAAACCGGCTTCATTTAAATCGATCTTTGTTACCTCTTCCCCACTCTATACTCTAAGGTTCAAACTGATGCCAGTGTGTAATAAATATATTTCCCATATGTACTATACAATATATTGATTACAAAAATTGAGGCGTCGACTTGATATCAGAAGTGCACTTAGATAGACAGTCAACACTATTGTCGAGCTAATTAAGCTTTTTTTTGTATACTGGTCTGATAGCAACTACCTACCAGCTTAGCAACGAGTCCGGTAGGTACGTTTTTATGGCCTAGGCTGGTAGCACTTAGCAACGCCTGTGATTCGTGTTATACGTTTGGCAGTTTTTTAAGTATATTGTTGCTGGCACTGTCAGTCGATGTCAAATTCGAGGTTATTATGTTAGGTCTCTCGTCAGAAACCAACTGTTGCTTCAAACGCCCCGATCGAATCTGAATAAAAATACGCGCCGGCCGAGTGATCGATAAAGTGGGGGGAAGAGCTAAAGCTTGCTCTCTCGCACCCGTGGTAGCTGTCCCTTAAAATCACGCCACGGAACGTACATAAAGATACAGGAATTCGCCTTGCAAACAGATCGATATTTTAACAGTCGCTTTTCTTAGCGCGCCAACAGATCGGAACCGAGATACACAAAATAAGTCCCTTTAGAAAGGTTGGCTAATAACACAGCTGTGTGCATTAGAAAGCCAATGTTCGATATGCTCAAATTCAGGCGGTGTAATTCGAAAAACCACAAGTGGGGTGTAATTTAGGAAATAACGCTAATTAGCCGTATGTTCATACAAGAAAAAAAATGTCCTGACAATCGTGATGCACTAGGTCGGTCATAAATGCTTAGTTACCGGCCTAATGTCGTAACGTAGCTATTTTTGTATACTGGTCTGGTAGCAAATATCTACCAGCTTAGCAACGAGTCCGGTAGGTGCGTTTTTATAGTCTAGACCGGTAGCACTTAGCAACGCCTGTGATTCGTGTTATACGTTTGGGAGTTTGGAATTATATTGTTGCTGGCACTGTCAGTCGATGTCAAATTCGAGGTTATCATGTTCGGTCTTTCATCAGTCTGACACAAACTGTCGCAAAACATAACCTTTAATTTGACATACACAGCATCACCAACAATACACTTCAGTACTGACAAACGTACAAATGGTTTGAGAGAATACTCTAATAAAATCAAAATGGTTCTTGTTCTTGCTCAGTATACATAAAAATTTTATACGGCATAGCTATGGCCGGTATTCGCGTGTATTGCTTTGCTTGGTCACGTATATCACTCTTACTGGCTGGATCGTGATGTACTAGCTTGGTCATAAATGCTTAGCTACCGGCCTAATGTCGTAAATTGCTATAAATGAAAATCGTTTAATTTCCAAATGCATTGTATTTTACCGAAGATAATTATAATAAAAATTTTGGTGCCTAAATAGAAAATCGGGAAGTAATATGTTCTGTCAAAATTCAAAACTATTGTCAATAATTCATTAATTGGTGTTGGTTACCATTAATACTGTTCATCATGGTACAGATACATTGCCTGTTGTCCTGTTGATATATTAAATCTCTTATATTGAAAATACATAATTAGGTTTCTATATACACGACACGAACTAAAATTTTGTAGATTTGTCGATGTAGAATTTCGTCACTTCTATGCAACTAAAACAAGGTGGTTATTTTTACTTCCGCCTATCACTAGATTACTACCATTATATGAATTGTTCCACAACCACATTACAAATATTAAAGAGGAAGAGAATTCATTTTTTGAAGTAATAACTATTTTGCAAAAATTATTTTCTTCTTTTCAAAATTCGTTCTGTTATTAATAAATTCAAAGTGAAAGGGTTAGAGAGAGAATGTGATAAATTTGTGTGCAATATGAATAATTTACATATATTTGTCTTAAGTAACGAGTGTTTATGTGAATTTGCGGTCTAGTTAACTTTGGAATTGCTGAAGCCATATTGTCCATTACATCATATGGTTGGACACATAACCTCATATGTAATTCAATGTTTTGGAATGGATGGATCTTAAAACTTCATTTGAATGGGAAAATATGTTCCCATGCATTGCTTGTTTAATGAAAATAACTTCCCAAATAAATATGTAAATGTGCCACTCCGACTGGCTTATAGTAAGTGGAGTTTATTTTTTCAATGATTGGAAAACTACAGAGTTGTTTTCTGAATTGATAACAATTGCACATTCGTTTTTGTTATGCCTGTCTAAAATGCTGAAGGCGTTTTTCATTAATTAACAGCTATAGTGGACAAAAGAAAGGAACCGGTTGACAGCTGAATTAGTAGAAGCAATAATAACACAGTTCAATTATAGGCAATATTCTTGTGCAGACTTTTATCAATACATTTTAAATACTAATAAGCTGCTGGATGAAAGTGAATAATTGAAGAAATATTTCAAGGATTATGAGTAGCTAGTACTGATTCCATTCTTTTGTCTTGTTTATACAAAATATTTTTTGAAGTTGGAAAATACGTATACAAGAATGTATGTTTTTCTACAGTTATATGGAATTTTAATTATGTTAAAGTTTAAAATGATTTATATCTATTTCTGTATATTTCCAGTTACTTGATAAATAAAACCTATAATAAAAAAATATTAAAATATTTACCTGCAAGTTATTTTAATTTTTTTATCGAAAATTTATTTTAAGAGTGTTTTAGACAGCGCTTAATACAATACGAGACATTACATTTATAAAAACACAAACATTTAACATTTTTCATATTGAGTTAAAATAGCGTTAATTTTTATGTAGTTAATTTTACATACTTTTTAGGCCATCAGTTAATGTGGAACGTGAATATGTCGTTTAGAAAAACATGAAAACTTAATATTTTCCACATTTTGTTAAAATAACATTAATATAAAACGCCTTCTAATTAAGTAGTCTACTCATAACGTCGATATGACTGTTATACAAGCAGTTAATATTAAACGTTGATTTGACATTTACTCACACACGTAAGTCGTACCCTTCTTCAGAGCATATGCTCAGATCACCTATCACGCGTAAGATCATTGTTCACATGATAGTGCCTACCAATTGAAACGCGTTACGCAGTACGCTGACAAGCCGCTGTTTTCCCGTTGTCTGGTGTGTTTATTATTCCAGTTTGACATAAGACTAGCAGAAAAATCTACTTGCTTTGGATTGCATTATAACGTCCACAGACGCCGTTCTTGTTTGCCCATGACTTAAACGTTAACAGACAGTCACAGAGTGACGTAGAATCAACCACATAACGTTGAAAAACTGGTGAATTTTCGTGACACTTCAAACGTTAATATAACACTTGGTCGAAGGTTATGTTTTAACGTTAGTCTGACGTGTCTGTGTACACTGGGATCAAGCTGCATCATGTCGCAACAAGCCTACAAACTTAATACATGATGATGATTATTGTGATGATAATGATTATAGGATGTATGTATGATATTGGAGGTTATATTTGTTTGTCAAAATTGACAATTGTTTTTGCAAAGCTTGACATTCTAAAGTTGTGTGATGGCATATTAAAAACATGACACATTAATTATGACATGCATAGAGACAGCAAAAAAACCATTTTTCCCTGATCCAAATCTTCTGTCTAGTCATATAAGTGATCTAGTTACAGTCGTTTGTAACTTGGGTTGCAGATTTTACTATCACAGTTCGGTGAATGAAGTATAAGATTCTAAACCAGGACATCGCCCTGGCCAGAAATTAACTTTTTACCGGGCAAGATCGGAAAACCGGCATCAGGAATCGGAAAAAGCTTTTCTCAACGACTGACATCGAAAGCAGATTTTTCTGTCATTTGACAACAGAATTTTGCCGATTGCCGAGCGTTTTGGGTTTCCGCAAAATAGGCATATCAGGATGTTTCTTTGACAACGCCTGTCATTTATTTAAATAGTCACGTCACATGTCATAGACTACGCAAGTATTTTAAAACCTATTGTCAATTGATATTTTTAATAAAATGAAATAACATGATTATTTTCGCCTCATTAATATGCTCAGTCATCGAAAAAATAGTATGCATATTTCGAGTTAAAAGTGTTCTTGCCTCTTTTGCATGATTGCTGTATGAGGGGCAGCCGAACAACACTCAACATCATATATACAGGGTGAGTCGGGAGGAAAGTACCAAAGTTTGGCCGTGTATACTACAAACAAACCTATGACAAGAAAATCCGTGTTATCCGATTTTCATTTTTTTTCGAATTACAGCGTCTTAAAGATTTAAGTTTAAGCAAGAATGCTGGCACATTTTAATTACCAATCAATAACCTGTTAATTGTCAAACATCAGAACATCAAGATGAAATCAGGAGAGCAACGTATCAGCACCGTTTGCTATCATGACCTAAAGAACCAGAAAACGTTAGAGATCCATTAAGATATATGTGAAAAGTATTCTAAAATTTTACGACTATGTAATTTTCAAATAAAACACCGCAATTTTAAAAAGTGCTAGAATTTTCCAGCTAGCTTACTTATTTAAACTTAAACTTTGTCAGGCCATTTTTACTTCCTTTTACGATAAAGGAAGTCTTCACCCCAAAAATTCGAAATTAAGTTTTCAACAGATCTTCACGTTTTATAGTCCCCTGAACCCAAAAAACATGTTTTTGTTCATTGGTCTGTCTGTCTCTCTGTGTGTCTGTGTGTCTGCCTGCCTGTCTGTCTGTCTGTCTGTCTGTGAACAGAATATCTCAAAAACAAAAAGAGGTATGGCGTTGAAACTTCATATATAAGTTTTGTGTACTATGTAGATGCGACAGCAAGTTTTTCAAGAAAATCGCATAACCGGAAGTAGGTGTTCACTCTTGTAATTATTCAGATTTTTTCGATTTTTTCAAAAACGGCTCTAATGATTCAACTAACGCTCTATTTTGTACTGTTTTTGTAGAACTTGTAATTTTTGAACATTTTTTGACATGCAAATTAAAAATCAAATATTTTGACTAATTATAAGATCAGTGTAAAAGGAAGTTGTGTGAGTGCATCACATCAGATTTTTAAATTCAATAATTATCTGACCATTTGAAGTATTTTTGTTACACAGATGACGAGTTCGCTGGTATATAGATTGCTTTTCGGTCATATTTTCTCGTATAATACTTTAGCTAAGTGCAACTAGAAATTCTAAAGATTCGACACGCACGCAACTTTGTGCTTTCTAGAAGGTTTAGCGAGACCGTCCTGGTCTCTAGCTGTCCTCTTTGCACCTCCATTTGTTTCGTCACGTTTAAGCGCGCTTGGTTAGACCAAATTCAAAACGCGAGCCCATGGGAGCGAGTGAGATATTTTTCCTAAAGGATGTAACTTCCATCGCACTCTTTCGTCGAGTCGAGTTAAAGACGGGCTCCTGCTTGCTCGTCATTGGCTACAGGTGGTGGCAAAACAGCGCGTCTGGCGCGAAAACTTGGCGTGGCGTCTTTTTTGGAATTAGTCAGTCTCCGGCCGTTACTGTAGACAGTCGTTATAGCGTGAGCTTGTCGCCCCGCGCTTCGCGCACGCGTAAGCGGCCGCATTCTTGTGCTGTTACAGCGAAGTTTGACTTTGTTTGTTGTGAGAGTTCTTCACGAGCCGCGGAGGCGATAAGGTGTTTGGTTTTGCGTGACAGTGTGTGGTCCCTGGTTTGTATAACCGCCGTCTCTGCAAATTCCCGTGGGTCACAAGGGGGGCTTTTTCCAGATAGTTTTGGGGATACATTCAGCTGAGCGGGCCAATACTTTGGTCTTACCAGTTTTCCCTTCCGTTCTTCCCGCGAGGGAGTTACACCAGACCCTGCGATTTAGGGGGAATCTTTGGGGACCGCAAGACGCCCACGCTTACGCCGAATCCCATCTGTTGCAGAAGGGTGTAGTCGGAGAGAGGAGGCGCATTCCAGGAGGGTATACAGTTTACTGTAGCTGGTGGATGTCCAGGTTTGCTCAGTTTGCTGGTTGCTGTCGAGAATTTGGAGTTTGCTGATATTAGAAGGTTGGGGCGTGTGGTCTGTCTGTGAGCAGTACATTGCAGAAAGGTTCTTGAAAGGATCGATTTGCAGATCAAGAAGAGGTTGCTGTTTGGGGCGTTGTATGAACCAAATACAAGGTGGGTGATTTCTTATCAAAATCCTAACTAGAAACTAAATAAAGACAATAAGAAGATGAAATTAATTAAGATAATTACTTACTGTGTTTTTTAATATTATTGTGTACCATTCAAATTATTGCGCATTTGTCATTAGAATTGCAAATTTGTGTGGCAGTCAATTGACATCAGCATTGTGACTTATGCAAATGAGAATTAACATATTAGAACATCAATCTTTCAGAAAGCAAGTAACTAGATAAAAGAATCCACGCCTGAGTTTTCAGGAGCTATCTATAATAGTAATTATTGACATTAGAATAAAAAAAAATCTGAAGAATTGATTACAATCAATAATTGAAGGTTCAGTTAATAAATAAGCCACTACAAAGGGGAGTCAGTGCAATATATTATCCTTAAGAACCTGATGAAATTCCTGCAATGCAAAATTTCGATAAATTTTCATTTCCATGAATTGTTGATTGGATGAATTGTTATTTCGATAAATTGCGTTTCGATTAATTGTATTCGATGGATTGTGTATCGATGAATTGTTTTCGATTAATTTTCCGGTAACGGACTATAAAGACAATATGTAAGTAATTTAAAGTCTGTTACTTGGAAACTATTAAAATGTAATGTTATGAAGCAATAAAACTCAATAGTCTTCTCCACGAATATTTGTTCGTGGAGAAGACTATTGAGTTTTATTGCTTTATGCTTCGCTAAAAGCATGACAGATCACCTTCCTATAAAATGTAATGGTTATTTTGTAATGTGCATTACTCAAGATCTTCATGCACAACTAAATCAAGTGATACTAACCACCTTGAACAAGGATAATTTTATCATGCATGGATATATTTTAAGATACCTGATGATACGCTATAATTGTAAGAGCATTCATCTGTTACTACCCACTACACAAGTTTGATAAAAGTACACAAACAGGTAAAAGGAAGGCGGCGTAGTTACCGACGATTTGATACTGTAATAAACCTCATCAACTTCGTACACCGTTAAAATTTATAGTTTAACTATCTATTGAATTCGTACATAATGGAAAGCAAGTCACATACTTCCTGCTATTATTTTAGTTGTGCAAGAAGGACGTTGACATTTCCTTTTTATTTTTTATATGAAAAGACGATAAATCTCATCTTAAAAATTCAATCGAATTTATGTATAATTTTTATATCGGCTTTTACAAAGATTTTGGTGTTGATTGTAATATTACAATATCCTTGAAAATAAATTGCTAGCAGACAGGAAAAGAGAGAGCTACTAAAGTAGAAATATTATAATTAGAGTTTCTATAAGAATTATATTTTTTATGGAATAAAGGCAAATTTTAATTTTAACACAAACAGTCGACTAGTGATATTTGGTAAATAATAAAATGTGAATCAATGCCAAAGGTACTTCTAAGCTCTTTAATCCGATAAACAAAACGGCAATAATTCCTGTGTAAAAGTTCAAGGTTATCGATGCGATATTCCTTAGTTATTCCATGTTTTTGTTGGCAATCTTAACTCTTACGCTTTTGCCAAAACATAATATAATAAATAAGAATCGTACTATGTCCATCGTAAACAAAATCATTCTTATAAATTGCGATTTAACAGAAGATACATGGATGCGATCATAAGTGTCTGTATTTTTTCCGGTACAAACATTTTTTACGTTCACAATCCATTCATAACTCATACCAACATTCGTGCTAAAAAGGAATTGAAACTCAACAAAAAGTGGCTGGCGTGCTTAATTCTAGATGAAAAACTATAACCTAGCTTTATACGTCTTTGCTTTATTTTTAAACAACTACTTAATTGCTAGATTTTTTTTAAAGATATTAGTTTGTCTGAAACTGTAATGTCGAATTTAGTACCCGTTATCTGCTTGATTTGAGTATTCGAATTCTCTCTTCTCTAGTAATGTAATGGCTCTGGCAGTTTAATATTTACCTATTTAAAATTTACAAAGTGTTTACTTTGATGTTTTGGAAGTTAAATATATGTTTATACGCCGTTAGTGATTTTTTGTTTATTCATTAAGTATGGTTGCCTGCACCAAATGGTAATAGACAGTGTATCTTATCACACATGTATGACTCTACTTTGCAAGTTTATTCCCGTTATTACATTATTTGCTTGATCGAATCTGCTCGTGATATCTCGTACTGTCTTAGTTTTTCAGACGTTTTATTGGATTTTGCGTATTGTTTACTCTATTTCGCAAAGTTTTATGTTTTATTACCGCAAGTCGTAGCGCGCTTGCTTAGAACTGCTTCCTACTGTCAGGTTTTCTAGGGTTATTTCCTACCGCTGTGGTGGAGAAATCGCTTTTCAACCCCCACTTTTGAATTATCGGTTTCCTTTTGTTTCAGTCGAACTACATCGGACCTGAGCTCGTAGTAACAAACCATTGACATTTTCGAACTTGCGTCCCACCTTTTATGAGGAATTTTTAATAAAGCGGTTACTGTGTCTCCGTCATTTTCACAATCCTTATTGAAGGTTAGTTACATGGAATCTAGGAGAAACGCCGTCTGGTGTTTTAATGCAGATATAGTTGTTCTGGTGAGTCTTCTCGTGAAGCACATATTTGCAATTTGTCCTTACGCAGTTTTCATCCCATTTTCGATGATTTTTGATAGGTCAATCAATACCTAGTTGGGACTGGGAATGCGTCGCGAATCCGATTTACAACTGAAGTTTTCCCTAAAGGTGCTCGGTGTCTGTGCGCTAATCGCGTTCAATTGTTTCAAAGCTTTCTAGATTTGGTTTTTTAGTTTATGGACTTCAGTTGGTAATTTATGGATTTTCAAAATTTTCGATTGGATAGATTTTGTAGTTTATGGATTTTCGGGATTTTGTGGATTATTGGTTTTGGATTCTTTTGGTTAATTCTGTAAAGGTTCATATCGATCATGTAAGAATACCTATGGTAGATAAAGTAAAAAGTGTCGGTCTTATTTTAGATAACAGTTTCCGTTACAGAGGTCAGATAACAAAATGCTTTTCTCAGAGCTATGTGCAGTGCATCTTATGAAACTACATCCTCATAGGTAGTATTTAAATATCATAATAACAATACTTTCCGAAGCATTCGTGGTTTTTCAATTTAATTACTGCATTGCAGCTTACTACTCAGCCATTGGCAAGGTGAATGCGGACGAAATTGAGAAAGTTCAAAATGCTTGTCTTCGGTTCATCTATGGCATAAGAAAGTTCTAACACAACTGATGGATACCGGCTGATTGACTATGAATAATCGAAGGCTACTTCAGTGTTCAAATATTTTTTATCAAAATATAAATAAGTAATGTCCGCCGTATTTATATAACTAAATCATCTTTAGAACTGACGTACATAACCTTGATAAGGCTCTATTCCGAGGCCTAATTTCTTCCCAACAGCACTCTACTGTCCGTTTTGAAAGATCTTTCTCTTATCAAATATATTATATTTACAATATCGTATTAAAGGATTACATAACCAGTAATCATTCTCAATTCAAGTACAAAATGCGCCAGGACTTGTTCCGCAATAATTTAAAATGCCAATATTAGCTTAGAAAATTAAATATTTTACTAATGTGTGTGTCAACTTTCTTTGTATTGTTTGATTGCACTAGATAAATTTTTAAATTTACTTTCAGTTATTCTTATTCAGGGTTTCAATGGGTTTGGATTTTCTTCTACCAACTGAATCCCGCCTTGTGGTTACCTGTTTTGAGTTTATTACTGTATTGCCTCTGTTATATCTCTTTGTATATGTTTTTAAGGGAAATATAAAATTGTTATTATTCTTATTGGAGTTTCTAGTTGCGATTTTGACCCCTTTTTGTCTTCGGCTTCGTTGTCGTTTTCGTAGGATGCTGGATTTAACAGATAGGCTACAACTTTACTTTACTTAACGTAAATATTTTTTTAGGATACTGCATTGGTAACTAGCGTTTACATAGTTACAAACGAATCCGGTAGCTAAAATTTACCGGACTCGTTTGTAACAAATTGTGATGGAAAAAGTCTCACCGAACTAAGTTTTTATATTTCTGTTACGATGGTAGAAAAAACAGCGTATGATACACGTGTATAAGTGCCATTAAAGCACTAGCGATGTTAAAAGCCCTCCGCTTCGCGTCATACTCTTAAACTCCTCGCACGTGCTTTAAAGGCGTACTTATACACTAGTATCATAATATACTATTAAACTGTGCTTTTGAAAAGAAACTAATTGTTTTTACAAAAATTAGTTTTTACTTAAAAAAAAATAATCCGTAGCTGAAATTGTTCTCCTAATTGGAATTGGATAAATTCTGGAAAAAGTATGAAACCTTTACGGTAACTTACCGAATCCAGTTTTTCGTTCTTCTTAATATTAAATAATATAAAAACAGCTGTATAGCAAAATTAACAATAATAAAGAAGCTATATTGGAAACAAGTGGTCTCAGTCAAAGTTGTCAACAAAACCACTCAGGAGATAGCAATACAACGAGGAGAGAGATAAGGTTGTCTTTTGTCTCTAAGATTATTTGATATATACAGGGTGTTGAAAAAGTCGCGCAATCGAAGAGTATCATGATGTTCTTCATGGGTAAAGTAACAGAAAAGTTAACACAATATTTTTTATTCCGACAACCGTTTCAAAGATAATGCTGTTTTTAAGTTAGAAAATATGGCAACACTGTACAAAGGAGTTAAGTGCCAAGATACATGCATTACAAAAAAGTGACCTGTGTCTAGATTCTGATTTTTTACGTTTGTTGTGTGCTTTATAAGTTTAAATTAAGCAATGGTAGGTTATAATATGAAAAGTTGTTTATTTTGAATTTTCAACAGAAGTAATAATTATAAGGTTTATTAATAGCAAAAAGGCTGTCAGAATTTGATATTTTCACAAAACATTGTTTTTTATTGAAATATGGTGACTAGTTTATTGTGCTTAAATACATACAAATATTGCAGGATTGTCAGATCGGTAATTTTATATTTTCAACAATATTTTGTTCTTTGAGGATGTCTAATAAAACTGTTATTCATTACTATACTAACCGGAAGTTGTTGATATAGATTAACGGTTTTATTTTGTTAGGAAAAATTGTTAATACAATTAATATCATAGCGTTGGAACAGTTTTTAATTTTGGTAGAAGGAATTTTATATCTTCCGACATAAGCATAGCAGCAAACTTTTAAAAACGGATTTATGATACTTATTTGATGTCAATTCAGGAAAATTAGTCAGCTAATTATCTTCTTATACTAATATTTTTGACGTTTCGTCAGCTCAGCTGACTTCCTCAGAAAATACACAACATTTTGAAATACAATATACTTATGTAATGTCGATTGAAATTTTGAGATAGTGAGTTTGTACAATGTTCTAGGTTAATAATTCTTACAATATAGCTTGAAAAGAATATTTAAAAATGATTTCGTAGATGTCAGATGTCAAAAACTATATATATACCTAACAAACAGCTGTTATTAACAAATATAAATTATTTGATATGTATTAGGATAAAATTTCAAAAAAAGGCGATAGAAAACCAACAACATCGAGTAAAAATAAATAATGAAGAATCGACCAATATCATCAGTTATTCGGATGATACGATTGTTCTAGCTGGCAGTTTAGAAGATCTTAGGACCCTTATGGAAAAAGTACGCGAAGCAAGCGAAGAAGTGGGGATAGATATAAACACGGATAAGACTACGTATAGGATATTAAGTTTCCAAACATATTGAGCATCTCGGTAGAATTAAATGGACATCGGATTGAGAGAGTCGACAGCTTCAAGTACTTCGGAACGATTATTATAGATCAGCCCGACCCAGATAAAGAAATCAAACATAATAGTCATGGCTCTTGCATATCAATCTGAAACTAAGGCAAAGCATGGTAAAATGTACAAAATTCGAAGAGCTTTAATTCTATGTAACAGAACATTTTAATCTGAAACGCAAATTGTCCTGCTTTGGCCACAATGGAAACAATAGTATTTTTTTTATTTTGGTACTCAGCCAACAGCCGTTAGACCAATTATAGGCGTCGCTGTACATTTTATGGGGACTTCCAACCCCACTAATGACTGTCATGATATTATTATGACATCCGGGACCAACTATTTCCGTGACAGCCGTATTACACGGCGCCGAGAGAAGCAGACATGGAACTCCCATCCAAGTTCTGACCAGAAAGGGCGTTGCTTACCTCTACTGATCTAACGTGGACGCTTGTTCAAGCTACACTATCCGGGACCCTAGTATTTGAGAATTATTTTGACTTGGCTGTATTTGGTTATGTTACATTCATTAAATGTTGCAATACCTATTTTTAAATGATAATAATAATCTTTATTGGCCAACAGGAAACCCTATTTACAGGACATATAAAAAAATATAACTATAACAATAATTAATCATTACCTAAAGCGCTCTAATACCACACTTCGAACATGATTCAACCGGAGAAATTTGTATCACATGTCGAATCAAAATGACTGGAGTTACAGCACATCGTTTAAATCGGTGATTTAATCATTATATTCGTGTTGGGAGTGGAACAATAAAAAATGATATGGTGTCTACACTAGATCCTAGGGACTTCAAAGTGTATTGCTTCCAGCAATCGATTCCGTTATACAATTTGTACAAAACACTACTGAAACAGTTTTCTGTCCGGTACCAAGACTGTGAAAACTAAAATTGTTTAACAAATAGTTCTGAGCGTGTCCTGGAGGCGGATAGTGTCCATTCTCTTTGAAGAAGAGACACCTTAAAAACCTTATCTGTACTCGTTATAAGTGCTGATCTTGAACTGGGTAGATGGCATACTAGATTAGCGAATCCTAGTCCCGCCTTGACCGAGTATAAAAACAATAAACAGTTTTTAAGCATTGCTATTAGTAAATGTTTTACAATTACGTATGGCAAATTCAAGAAAATTGCATAGTGAATCTGATATTAATTTTATTTCTTTCTCTCGAGGTATATTGGAAGCAATTTAAAACATTTTACAGCACTGCTTTTTCTACAGTCGTCAAAAAGTTGTCTTTTATATACGGGGGCTGCTCTGTTAATTGTTAGTTACAAGAAAAATGCGGACTATTAGTGAAAATAGCTTAATTGTTTTTCAACATATTAATGCTTAGCCATAACACACTCGTTTATTCTTTGAAACACTTTTTGCAACATCCAGAGGCTATTTTTGGAAAATCGCCAAATATCTACTGAAATTCAGAAACCGCCGCATTTGCGCCACATATGCTTTTTTAATCTCTGAACACAAAAAGAAATTGTTAGGGGCAGTACCTAGACTGTATGGAGGGTGAGTGGCCAGCTAAAGTGCAGACGCATATTAGTTATTTATGTATTAAGGGCATAATCGTGATTAGGCACGTGGTACATACAATGTTTTATTTAATTTTGGTTCACAAAATGGACAAAATTCAAGGATTCAGAATTTTGGCTATAGCCTACTACGTTATCGTTGTGCTGACACTGTGAATTTTTGATGTGGTATGGTTTTTATGCAGATTGTTAGTGTTGCTATCATACATTGTTGCTGCTTGTTTTATTGCTTAGTAACTTTATAGGCTCTCTGGCCATAAAAGCCATTTTACGCCAGCTATCGATGGCCAAACAAGATTATGATTCCAAAATGAAATAAAATAAATGTTTTTGCGGCCGCATGCGGAGTTGCATTATCATGGTGTAACAAAATGAGAGATTTTCGGCGATCACAATTTTTGAAGACTTCCGGAAGGTAAAATTCTTAACCAAACAGAAGTTACAGTTTTACGATCGTCAAGAGGAGTTACTACAACTGAACTTCTGCGTCAAACCTACACACTTGATTGTTGTTTAGTTTCGGTCTTAATTATAGATCCAAGACTCATCCACCGTAATAACATTAACATATATGCTTTTCTAATAAAGACTTCCACCAGGTGTTTGTGTTCTTCGATTAACAAAGTGTCATTCACCGACCCAGCTTCTTCACATACAGATGCAGGTGTAAAAGATTTCTACTATGGATAATTCGATACCTAGTTCTTGAGATGGTTTCGGAGGCTTTCACGGCCATTGTCATTAAGTAAAAAACGACTTCCCGGATTGGACCGTGTCATTACTGGGGTCGAATAACTCAACGTTTCAGATTGCAGTTTAAATTCACAGAATGATTAACTAACTGTGTGCAACGAAGGGTTAAGGTCACCAAAGGCTGCCACTCAATTTTAGTGACTTTGCCAATATGCCAAACTTCTTTTATAATCGTAAAAAAGCATTGCGTTATACTTAACTTTTAAGAATCAAAAGTGTGTGTCTTTTTGTTTATACATATGCTTTAACCACAACCTTTCAAAGTTGCAACTGAAAACTGTGAAAAGAATTATTACAGGTCAAATAGTGGTTACGATATAGTTAATAAACAAAAGATTCCCACGGCCAAGTTCGCCAGTTTAATACAGGGCTAAATTCAATTAAACCACAAGCAACACCGCACAATGGGAAGCAGCTTGTTATAGAATAAAACAATAATTAGGACAATGTTAATAATAAACAGGCACTTTTGCTACACCCTGGCTAATGTCAATATAGCCTACGATTATACGATCGTGTCCTACAAAATTAATCAACCTTGCAATAACAACGTGTTTTAGCTAGATGTAGTTGAGATGGGTCAGGTCCAATGGCAATCGAATTGTGGGTTATATTAGCTCAAAATGTATGCATAAGCGGCACGATAGTTTGTACTTGGAAATTACACAACTGTTGAATCACTTAAATCGCGAAACGAGATCCAACCAACTTTATTGGGGTCTGTGTGCTGTTAGAAATATTTCCCGAACATAGTGCTTGCCGCATTTTTAGCTCAAATTTAGTCTTTTCTGCTTCATTTTAGCCAAATCTTTAGTTTGGTAATGTTATCAAACTTTGATTCCGTTGAACCTTATTTCCGCTTAGCCCGCATTTTAACACTAATTTTTAACAGATTTTATCTTCATCGAAATATAATTCTCCGTAAGCTTGTTTTACAAAGCAAGTTTTGTTCTGTTCTCGCCTTCTGCATGGGTGATATCACCGGCTTTATCGCATTTTAATAAGTTCTCGACGCCGGCCAGGCTGTGACCTAGCTGTGAATCCTCTGCTTAAGTAAAATCATGTTTCATCCTTTCGTTCCGTGGAAACCATGTGCTACGAGTGGAAGGATAAAGTTAAGTAACGGCTGCGCAATTCATTTTGGCTTCTGGGAAGTGAAAGTTTGACCGGGGTTCTTCTGTGTCGTGGAGTCAGGCAACTCCGAATTACGCATAAAGCGTATTATTAATTGAAGCCCTCATTTCTTGTATTAAACTATCAGTGGAATGAAGGCACGAGTTTCTTTATCACAATCTGCCCGTGTCGAACGTACTTCATTCAAGTTCACCCGTTACCGGGATGTTATGCCACTCACCCTCACTCGATTATCACACCTTCATGGGGCTTCCAGCAGTTTCCTGTCGTTTCTGTTCTTGTCGTGGCAGTGGCTTAAGATGCAACTTGTCGCTGAGGAGCACATCTGAATTCCTACCAGGTATTTTGTTAGTTATTATTAGTGCCTACACAGTACACATTCATAGTGAAGTGATTCTCCGAAGTCTGATTTGGGCAAATTGTGCCCTTTAGTTGATTTAAATCGTAAGTTGTTGAACAATTCCGTCAAGTTTTACTGTTTACATGTTGTTTTGTGTTTTAAGCTCAAGTAACCGTTGTTGTACCATTATTGAAGTGATTGTCGCTAAAATTTGATACTGTTATAACGTGGCTGAGGCTAAGCCTTATCGGGAGTTGAGTAATGCTGGTTTAAGAGGAGGACGTTAATAAAGATGTGCTTCGGCTAGTTCGAAGATGGGCGTGGATCTCGATCCAGCTTCAGCATAATCGCGATGTAAACCAAATAACAGCCAGGGCGCCAAGGTCCTAAAATTGCCCAAATCACAACGAGAGGCACACACTATTGGTCCTAAATAGCGGACACAATTTCACCAACAATTCCAAAGAAGCCAGCAAAAGAAAAGACATAAACCTATTTACCTTATTGACCTTATTGCAATGTTACTACCATAATAATCAGCAAAATAAGAGAACAAAATAAAATCGAGTACCGAAGCTTTAATGCCACCACAATACGTACGAAAACACATGACTACACAAACACATAAAAATTTCCTCCGAAAAATATAACTACATATATACCTTTATCACAATTCTAATTAAAGCATCGCCATAGATTACAATCTTGTGAAAGTGAAAAGCTAACAGTGAAGTCGTACCGCGCTAAAGTGTTTCTTCAATTAATCGATAAACTGGGCTCATTAAGCTCAGGGTGAGTCCAGGGATGAGAAGTTACGTTTGATCTAATCTGCTTGAATTAAAATAGCACACGGGTCTCGTGCCAACTAACAGGCGAGTCTAAATTACTAGGCTTAAAGACCCGGCAACGAAGAGGGCCCTAAATTGAGTGCGTTATATAAAGCGCACAAGACAAAGCTACTGTGATAAGCTATTGCTTAATCGCGCCGTTCCCGGTACCGCGGAGGCCTCGACGGTGGGGATACGCTAATTGGTGCGCTTAAATGCAGCTCTCGTGTAATTAGGAAAGATAATGCTACAAGGTCTTTGCTAGCAGGGCGTTCTTAAAATAAGTTGTTCCAAATAAGTCCCATTTGCTATTTTTACAATTTTTATCAGCGGCGTAAAGCAACTGAAGGTTGCTTCACAATCAAACAGCCGCGGCAATACGAAAAGGTAAATTTATTAGCATAGAGCAACTGAAGGTTGCGTTATAATTCATTAACAGTAGCGATACAAAAGCAATCTAATAGCGTAAGGCAACTGAAGGTTGCGTTGCAATTTCTTAACAGTAGCGTTACAAAGGCACTCTAATAGCGTAAGGCAACTGCAGATTGCTTAAGCGCGCAGGCATGATACGAAATGCTATCAGTACATCAAAGTGGAACGGCTGTTACCAGCTGAAGTTTGGGGTATCGCCGTGAGCGAATTCAATCACGCCGCGTACAAGAAACGTCTAACCTTGAACCAGGAGCGGGTCTTGCGGCAACTATCTCGTCTCCTCCACGTGGTGGATAGACGGGCGACGTCGTCTTTGAGAGCTCGCTGACATGGGGCCACGATGGATGCAGAAGCGGCGACTGGATCAATAACCAGTAGCGTTCATTGACGAAGGATGTCAATAATTAGACGATGACAGAACAAAAGAAAAAAGGCCTGAAATGGAAGCTAAACGTCAGCCCATCTGCCATAAAAAGACTAGCAAAGCCTACCTTACGAATTTTACACAGCCTGGAGTTTTCTACTTCCGAACTATCATTCATTCCTGGTTCCCCAGGGAGGTGCATGTAACATAATTAACACTAGAATCCAATCACGCACCGGATTATGTGGATTTTTCGGGATAATTCCACTTAACAAGTGTCACCAAGAAACCGAGCCACAAAAAAGCAACTTGCAGTTCGGAGGAGGATTTAGAAAATGCCCGTTTTCCAAAATAGAAGCCGGAAATTGCATTGAATGTACATGCACCGAAGAAGCGCACGCACTGCAATTTCAAAATGTAAGAAATTCCAGATAGGCAACCTAGTAAGCACCGAGACGCGAGAAAAGTTGCTGGGCGTTTAATGAACAAATTGAAATGTATTAAAATATATTCGACCCGTCACACTGTAAAGTAGTTTTTGTGGTAAAACTTAATGTTAATATTGTTTTTAAATGTAACCATGTCATTTGTTGCTGTTTAGTTTACAAATTGCGTCTTCAACCCAACTAAATTTTTCGCATATTTTCAACCGTCACTTTTTACATGTTTTATTTCATTAATAAAATTTATTGTTTATTGTTTTTTATTGGTGTTTGCATGCCTTTTTGTGTTTATTTTAATGTACAGGAAATCAGATAAGTGTAAGTTGATGCCATCAAAGGTAGGTTCGAGTCAGCTGTTGCAGTCGCTGCCTCAAGTTGTGCCAAGGCAGAAGTAGAAAGTTGGGCTTACTTACTTCCGCATTCAGAGTGGGCCTGTGTTGCGGATGTTGATTTTACCTCGATTTAGTATGAATGTGGTGGCGCTTTCAATTATTTACCATCTTTTACCTGGTGTACAGTCCTAACTCAAAGGTCGTAAAGAACCTGCCCATCTCCACCGCAGTTTTAGCAAACCTTTTTGTTACCGCCATCATAACACAGATAGGGCAGCGTATTAAAGGTATATTTCCCGATTATGTAGTAAAGTTGGGTTTGTGCGGTAACAGTGCTTAGCAGTTTCAATAGATCAGGGACTTACCTTTAGAGAATATCATCTCAAATACCTAAGTTTGCTTACTTTAGAACCTCTACTGCAAGTTGCTTTACAGAAAAGAATAAAAGGGAGCACGAAAATTACTTAAGCGGTTCTATTGATTATTCATACCACTTACATTGAAATTAGCGATGCTGCACATAAAGCAAACTGAATGTTAATAATACCCTAAGTGACGTCACTGTATACTCACAGTCTAATTCATAAGTTTTTGTTTATACCACCAAGCGGTAGCTTAATTATTGAACAAACTGGAACCCTAAAGGGTTGCTTCACAGCTATCTGCGCATGGGTAATGACCTATTTAATAAAATATTTATTTCATAATAGTGTAGCGCACTTTTTTTATCTACGTACTGTTAGTACAAGTTCTAACTCGGTTAGCAGCTTGCAGTAGCTGTACTAGGCGACGGCGTCCAGAACCTGCGAGAGGATTTGCATAGCACCTGAAGATGGGGAAAAACTAACCCCTGAGAAGGTGTAAATGACGTCAGGGAGGTGGCTGAATGGCGATGAGATATCCACCACCACGTCCACTCGTAGTGGAAGGCAATGGGGTTGGAGGAGAGCCAATATCCACTTGATGAATGGGAGGTCGGCAAAAAACATTCACAGCTATAGAACAAAACTCTCCTTTATTTTTAAGACACGTTGAGGAGACAATAGGTAAATTTAGTATCAACTGTAATGTAACCTTATCAGCGACGTAATTTTCCCTCTTACGTAAACATGGCAAAACCCTTTACTTAGTTCGTAGGTTTGAGCCGTGGAGGCAGTGAATAACAACGTGCCCGCTCAGATGGTAAACTCAGATTAAAGAGTGCAAATTGGAATTTGAACACGTTCACTTAACGTAAAGTCAAAGTGTCTAAACGAAATTCCACGAATTGGAGTTGAGAAATGAGTAATTCAACCACGCCTGTCGTAACATTTTAAAATATCAGAAAAGAATGAGCTTTCACGGGTTTGTCGAATGTTCTTTAGCGGTTTTAGAAAACGTATTTCTGTGATATTTATATCACACGGAACATTACTTAAGAATTTTACAAAGCAAAATAGCCAATTAGTTTTTATTTAAGCATTTTATTGAAAGAACAAACATAAATTTTAAAATCAATTATTTGTGAAATAAAAATTAATGGTACGGCTACAACAATTGCTAATATTAGTTCGTGACGTTGATGATGTTGAAATGGCTACCGACCTACCTACTAACTTTACAAGGTAGAATTAAACGTTGAAAATCCAACGTCAGGGGGGTGCACTTCCACCTTCCATAATATTTCAGGAGAATTGTGTCGCCACCACCTAAAAGGGTGGCAAAAGTTTTTCCACAGCATTGAGTTGCAACGCTCTTAGGTGAGTTCTTGTCGAGAATATTCGATTCAAGTGGTTGATTAACGCTTCTAGCATCATTGTACTTTAAAATAGTCGGTTGGTTGAACACTATTCTCCTCGGAAAATATAATATTTTCTGTGTATTTTAAATTGGTAACGGTAACATTTCGTTCAGAATATATTTGAGCAACTTTTTTTAACTCGACTGGCGCATTGTCAGAAAATATATTTTTACGTACTCGAGTAGTCTATGTTGTGCACTTCATAAGAAAACTATTTTTTCTACAGCCGTGATTTTAAACTGTTTCCAAGGGTCATTTGCGGCGTGCTTTATGTTGTCTATAAAACACGCCATTCCATTTAAAGCACGGAGTACTTTAAGAGGTTATAAAACCTTATTTGTGAAGATTAAAAGTACAGTTATTATATCCGACCGATTTGTATGCGGAGCCCGATGGCCCCTTTGGAGAGGGGCGGAGCCCCGAGGGCCCCCTTGGAGAGGGGTGGAGCTCCAAAAGCCCCCTTGGAGAGGGGCCGAGCCCTGAGGGCCCCCTTGGAGAGGGGCCGAGCCCCGATGGCCCCCTTGGATAGGGGTGGAGCCCGATGGCCCCCTTGGAGAGGGGCGGAGCCCTGAGGGCAACCTTGGAGAGGGGTGGAGCTGCAAGAGCCCCCTTGTAGAGGAGCCGAGCCCTGAGGGCCCCCTTGAAGAGGGGCCGAGCCCCAAGGGCCCCCTTGGAGAGGAGCGGAGTCCCGAGGGCCCCCTTGGAGAGGGGTGGAGCTCCGAGGGCCGCTTTGGAGAAGGGCGAAGCCCCTAGGGCATTTAAGCTAACAAACTCCTCGGCTGTAGAAAAAATATTGAAGCCAATTCGTGTTTTACAGTTTAAAAATCTCGGTCGATCATAAAATTCTCGCTTCGCTCGAATTTTAACATGATCGACCTCGATTTTTAAATCCTCTGTAAAACACTAGTTGCCTTAATAGCTATTAAGGTAGTGACAAAACAATTAATAAAAAACGTATTAAAACATAGTAACTTTTCTCGGCAGTGGTGGCAGATATTAGTAGAAAGAGCAAAAAACTGAACGTAATAATATACTCACATATGGGGTTCAGTGAATGAAAAAGATTGAACCAAGCTCCCACGAATTTCAAAATGTCAAGGGCAGTCTAGTATATATAGCATTTCATGAAAATATATACTGTTTGAGGCTTTAAGTTACTCGAATTATTCTTCTTAAAATGGAATTTCGGCTTAGACCGGGTACTCTTTGTGGTTAACCCCAACATACTTTGGCTTAATGTACCTTGTACCTTGTGAACTCGAGATAGGATCCACACGATGGCCATGCTCTTTGGCGGCTCGTGTTGTTAGAATACCTTGAGAACGAGGATATTTAGGCAGATTTGGCCTTGTTGCTGTTTATGCACACATGTTGACTAACGTTTCGCAAGACCTTGCAGCTTGCATCATCAGAAAGAAAGTCGCGCTAAGAACTAAAGGTCGGTGTGGCGATATTTTGATCCCCTGTGCCAGCCGTTCGGAGCGACGTAACTCTGATTGGTGGTTCAAGTGCAGCGTAATACGTGGGGAGTGGCCGTATGAAATCCTTTAGATGATGTATCACAGGAGTCCACGTTTTACTAAGCTTAAAACCATCTTCCCTGTTTATATTATTTGGATGTTTTTCTTTTTCTATGGCTTTACGTATCATTCGTGGGAAGTAGTGAGGTATTCTGGCAAGTACTCTCTCAAATTCTAAGGTGTGCCCAATTGTAAATGTATGGTCAGCTACAGAAATAATTATTTCACTTTTATACCTGTAAACAAACATTTTTTGATAATAATTAAGTAACAAACGACTTCCGGGATTGGACCGTGTCATTATTGAAGTCGAAGAACTTGGATCGCATAGGCACCGACTTCGTAAAATTCCATGTGGGGCCATTGGATATTCATCGGGGGGTCGGGGGGTGGGGCAAGGAGTAACCCCCCCCCCCCCAGCTAGAAGGGGGGTCCGGAGGCCTTTCCCCGGAAAATTTTGAAAAATTTGAGTTCAAATACAGTTTTAAAGGTTCCAATTGATTATATTTTTGCCACTGATTTATCAAGGTTACGTTTCAGAAAATATAAAAGATAACGCATAAAATTTAAAAAACAAAGACAAGCAGCACTTAGATACTATTTAATGACAAGAATATAAATAGGTATGCTAAACAGATTTAATCACAAACACATTATACAAACAACTTAAATATTTCTCTGTGAAAACAAAAACAAATTCTATTTCATAAAATATAAAAATAAACTAGGCAAAAGACAACTCCAACTAACAACAAAGTTACTCCATAAAAAATGTGTTTTGAATTTAAACACAGGAATTTTATGTGGGACCAGCCCTACGTCTATCATTTCATGTGGGGCCTGGGCCTGGCGGCCCCCATTAAGTCAGCGCCTATGCTTGGAGGTTTTTACTACTCTAAATGTTGGTTTTGGATATACAACAATAATAATATAAAACTCGCTATTAAACCACTCCAATGATAACACATATGTCCAGGTATGGTTTTATTAGGCGTCCTCCAGAAAGGTTAATACTGTGATTATCTAATAATTGTAGAGTTTTCAAATTAACCTGGGTTAATTTATTCTTGAAAGCAGCTGCATAGTCATCCTAACAGTATTAGCTTACTAAAATAGCCCAATATCAGTTATTGGTAAACATACAGATTTGAGTATGTCGATTCTGTATATCTAGTGTTGCTGGCCTTGGAGGGGGCATCCGTAGATCCTAGTATATTCATAATCAATGGGACTCAGTAACATTTTTCCAAATTCTAAACTGCCAAAATCCGTTAAGTCATCTATAATCTATAAAAAATTTAAATAATAGTATTTCACTCTTAGAGTGGTTCTAATTTTGTAACCTCGGAATTTTATTAGTCGCAACGCCTAAAGTCGTTCCAATGCCAAAAAAACTAACCCATAAAAATTTTGAGTCCAATCGAACAAGATTAACACGCGCCACCGAGCCTTGGAAGTTTCCGATTTGCAGATTTTAATTGAATTCACTTGTTATCAATTTATATCTGACGAACCGGAAGTGCTATCGAAATTTTGATAATAAAAGGAATTTAATTTTCTACAATTTTAGTTATATGAAATTTCTCCGCAAACGTACTGAATGTTATAAAAAAATGCGTAAAGTATTAGAAAAACGTAAGAATTCGAGAATTTCTTTCTATTTTTAATTTGAAAACCTAGTTTTACAATTTCTTATGATATATATTTTACCAATTTTAAGTATTCTGAAATATTTCTAGAATCAGTTATTTAAAAAAAAACAGATCGAACTGTCGAACACAGTTTCTTTGTTTGTCAATACAAACTAGATGTTTAGACGGCGGGTTTACAATCAGGGGTGGTTTACTGTAGTGGCTTCGCTAGCATGTCATTTGTTTTTCGGACCATTAAACCAGAAAGAGAGATCCGAAAAACAAATGAGATGTTAGCGACCCTTGTTCTGTTACTCTAGTTAAAGCATTGAGAAAGACAAACGGCATTACTTGTGTTGCGTGTTTAAATATTTTGAAGTAGTGTCGTGTGTATTTTAAAATGCTAAAGCATAAAATGGCTTCAACTTCAAAGGTTCTTCGTGAAAAAGACTAAATAATTTTAATAGGAAATGCTGCACATCAAATTATCGGTAGTAAGTTGCTCGCAAACAAAGGAGTTTTACAAGTACTTTTTTTAATATGCGTAATTGCCAAACATATAATTTACGTAAAAGTGCAAGATTAATTATTCAACAAGTAGTTGTGTTTTCGTAAAAAGCAAGGATTCAAGCTAAGGAAAAACATCATTCTGTACAAAAGCTGGAATCATTATACTCTGAATGGAGGACTCTGCAAAAATGAGGAAATAAAAGAACGGACTCAAAAAGGAAGGAACAACAATTTGTTGAACAATTTGACAACGTGTTCGATATCTCACATGCGAACGCTTTAGAATTCATGGGCGACCAGCTAGTATGCTTGGTATTAATATCAGGTTACATCAACAAGAGAAGAGAACAAAATAACTAGTGGAAAGAGAAGATACAAGGAGGAAACGGACTTACGAAGAGATGGAAAATTTAAGTAAGTATATGTAATTTATTGTTTACTTCACGTTACAAATGATATTGCGGAAAGAATTATTAAACTGATCAAAGAATATAATACCTTAATTACCAAAAAAGAGGACCAAAAGCAGTAGGTAGTTGCTATAAGTTGTTAGTGATTATAGACGTCAATATCCGCATTCCAGTAAAGCTTCTTTAGCAACAAAAAAGTAGCTCTTGTGGTATGTATTTCATTATTTTACATATAGATAACTTGCTATATTTGTAAATATAATTCTTTAAATTTATGTAACTTTAAACATGGTCGCACGTCCCTTGAAGATGACCCACGTGAAGGACCAAAAACCGCAACCATACCGGAAACCATCGAAAAAGTGCATGATATCGTGTTGGACGATAGGCGATTAAAGGTCAGTGAGATAGCTGAGGCTGTGGGGATATCGGAAGAAAAAGTGCGAAACATCTTGCACTAAGAAGTAGGGATGAGAAAGCTCTGCGCGAGATGGGTGCCGCATTTGCTGAATGCCGATCAAAAGCAAATGCACAAACGAGTTTTGCAGCAATGTTTGGATCGATGCAATAGGCTTCCGACCAATTTTCTGCGGCGATTTGTCACCATGGATGAGACATGGGTTCAGCACTACACCCCAGAAACGAAGCAGCAGTCGAAGCGGTGGGTGGAAGCCGGTGGTTCAGCGCCATAGAAAGCGACGTCGATAGCATCTGCTGGAAAGGTCATGGCTAGAGTGCTTTGGGATGCGAAAGAGATCCTGTTAATTGATTACCTTGCAAAAGACAGAACAATTACAGGCGAATATTACTCCAACCTTCTTGACCAGTTGGATGCCAAAATCTGGGAGAAGAGGCCTGGCTTGAAGGAAAAAAAATCATCTTTCACCAGGACAACGTACCTGTTCACAAGAGTGCGTTGGCGATGGGAAAACTGCGGGATTTGAAGTACGATTTGCTCGGCCATCCCCCCTATTCTCCTCATTTGGTACCCTCGGACTTCCATCTGTTCCCAAACTTGAAGAAATTTGTTTCTGGGAAGCGCTTCGCGTCTAATGAAGAAGTTAAGAGAGCCGTAAATGAATATTTTCACAGCCTTCCAGACTCTCACTTCCGGGTAGGAATACTGATGTTGGAGAAACGCTGGACCAAATGTGTTGAAGTCAAGGGAGATTATGTAGAAAAATAAAATCATTTTTTTAACTGAAAATCGCAGCCTTTCATTGTCAGGCCGAACACTTTTCACCCCACCCTCGTAACTAAATTTGTAGCAAATTATAATTCATTTTCTTATATGGGTATTTCGCCACTCTGCAAATTAAAAT